>WBNH01004507.1:145259-219435 GCA_013401255.1 Urocolius indicus
AGGGCACGTTGCTGCTCATGGTCAGTTTATTATCACCCAGCACTGCCAGGTCTGTCTGTGCAGAGCTGCTCTCCAGCAGGTCACCTCCAGCCTGTGCTGGTGCAGGGGGTTGTTCCTCCCCAGCTACAGGACTCTGCTCTTGTCCTTGTTGAACCTCAGCAGGTTCCTCTCTGCCCAACTCTCAAGCTGGTTGAGATCCCGTTTGCATGACCAAGATACATCACAGTCCAGCCTGGCTGCCTGAATCATCTCTCTCTCAGCCTATGCTCTGATTTCAAATACACACAGTCTGTTCCTGTACTATGCAAAGTACTGAGAAAATCCATCCTAGCTCAACCTCCTATGATACAACCTTTCCCACCCATTAGGACAACAGTAAAAGCCATCTGAGAAGAATCTGATGCCACACTGCAAGTTGTGGTCCCTGCACAGACTCCAGAATGGACACAAAAAGAGAAGAAAACACCCATTTTTAGAACACATTATGCTAACAATAAATGTAAACACTACAGAGTCCAGGCTCTTTTATCTTTGGCACAATACCATGACTTAGGTTTACCCAAGAGAATGAGATTGCTCATCCTTCCTTCATGTGGTATATTCATTTATGTTTCTGTCCACCCATTAGTGCATAGGGAAGGCTACATGAGGTGGATATGACAAGTATTTGTGGGGCTGAGACAAATCATTTAGCCTGCAGCTGTTCAGCCAATGGAGTCTGTGATTTCCTATACTTAGAGGCACAAGAAGAATAAGGCAACATGAAACTGGTCCCCTCAGATTTTTTTAAGAGCCCAAAGTTGTGAAGTGTGGTACCTCTTTCAACTAATTTTTCTGTTCAGTGTGAGCTATGTCTGGGCTTCAGAAATCTCCAAACATCCACCTTGGCAAAAAATAAATCAAGCCATCTAAAGCATCTTCATAGAGGATCTAAAGACACACAACAACATCAGTCACCTTTTAGTATCTTTAGCCTATTCCAAACCAGCACGGTGAGAAAACAGCAGCCAGATTGAAGAGAAACTGCACAGAAACAGCAGCACTAGGAATGGCTTGAGCACTTCAATAAGTGAAGGTGTATTAAATCCTGAACATCCCAATGTATTTATAATGTAAAAACAAACAAAAAGAACTTAAAACTGAGGAAAAAAAAAAGATACAAAAATCATGACTCCAGCTCAGAACTGATAGGATGGTAATGGCATAGTCTGCACAAGAGGCATCCGAGAGAACACATCCCAGTTACCCACAACTGTGGATTTAAAAAGAAGGTAAATCACACTGCATGAACTCCTTCATCACCCACTGAGGCAGAATACACATAACTTTGGCTCTATTTCCTTCCCTTAGGAAGTGTAAAGGCCATTTCAGTTCCAGGTGGGTATTTGCACCTATTGCAATTCATAAAAGCCAGAGTCATTTTTCTGAGTGCCACCTGGCAGCTGTGAGTTCTGTATTCAACCAATTGCCTCCTGACAAGTCTTGCTCTCTCTGCCTCATGTTCTCATGGTCTTATCTGTAAGAGGCTGGCTGAGCCACCTCCTTATCTTCATAGGAGAGTTGTGAGCAGATGTTTAAAAGATGATGAGCTGTACGTGCATTAAGATGAGGAGGTCACAGATTTCCTACACAGGTTCAGACACAGACTAGAAACTGGAGAGGAAAAATGAGTGTCTAGATAGCCCCAATCTCGCCTGAAATACCAGTAGCAGCACCAACATAACCAAGTCTTGGTGTCCAACAGCTGCATGTGGGGGAAAGAGCTTCTATTTCTGGCCTTCAGTGTCACTAGAAGTTCCCCAGACCATAACCAGAGTCATTTGGTAACCAAGGTACTCTATTCTGTCTCCTATAACTGAAGCCACAGCAATGTCATCTACCGCATCCCTTCCCCACACCTCCCTCCCTAAAAAACCCAATACCAAAACCCCTTAATCACAAGGTTCTCATTATCTGACCAGAGGGGACTGTGTTGGTCTCTGAAGAGCACACACTGACTGCCATCCTCCACCTCAGTATGTCCATACAGATACCAGGGTGCACACAACTATTTGTTAGGGATGGTTCACGGTCCCTTCTTCATTCAGTTCGAGGCTTAACACTTGTGGCCAAGTTCTGGTAGTTGGGGGGAGTGCCACAGGGATGCCTTCTATGAGAAGCTGCTAGAAGCCTCCCCTGTATCTGTTAGAGCCAATGCCAGGTGGCTCCTATAGAGACCCACCACTGGCCAAGGCCAATTAGCAATGGAGGTAACACCTCTGTGATTAACACATTTGAGAAGGGGAAGAACTGCACAGGTGCAAACTGCAGCAGAGGCAAGGAGTGAGAACATGAGAGCAATAACTCTGCAGACACCAAGGTCAGTGGAGAAGGAGGTGCTCCAGGCACTAGAGCCAAGATTCCCCTGTGACCTGTGGGTGTGAGGAGGCCTCTCCCTGACAGCAAGCAGCAGCAGAGCCCATCTGTGATGGACCGACTGTAACCCCCATTCCCCATCCCCTACACCACTGGGGGGGAGGAGGCAGAAACCCAGGCAGAAAGGAGGTGTGGGGGGAAGGTGTTTTCAAGTTTAGTTTTTATTCCTCATTATCCTTCTCTGTCCTGCTTGGTAATAAATTAAACTCATTTTCCCCAAGTCAAGTCTATGTTGCCTAAGACAGTAATTGCTGAGTGACCTCCCTGTCCTTACCTTGACCCATGAGCCTTTTGTTATGTTTTCTCTCCCCTGACTGGCTGGGGAGGGAGGTGATGGAGTGGCTTTGGTAGGCAACTGGCACACAGACAGGGTCAACCCACCACAATGGAAAAGGAGCGAAAGGAACGCAGGAATCCTGATTTCTCTTCTGTTCAATCTGGTATTTGAGCCTTCCTTCTCTCCCTCCTTTCTTGCTGTCATTATGCTGGTAATCACCTTGCCATTTAAAAAATGAAATTGCTCCTTTATCAGCCTTGTACTTGCTCTACCCCTAATTACGCTCTCACGTGGAAATCTCTGAGCAAGTTCTTTGTGCCCAACAGTCCCTCCGTCAGCCTCATTAAAGCTGTCGGGGCCGGCTTTTCCTGGCTAAAAAAGGGGGACACGTGATTTCATCTGAAATGAGACATTGCAATTTATCTGACACTCTGTAAGGCTGAGCCATCCTTCTACACAGATAATTTATCTACAGCTCCCCAAGAGCACGTGTAAAACACGCCGGGAGAGGAGAGAAGCAGAGAAAGAAACGAAACCTTCAAGAAATACCAAACTGAACAAGAAGAAGAAATCAAGGGAGGTGCCATAACACAGAGAAGGTTGGTGCAAATGCCGTCTGTCTAGGTTGAAGGCTGTAATATGTTTATGGAGATAATCACTTCAGTATGACACTGGTTTCTCTGAGGATCTAATACACTCTCATGATTTGCATCAGAAAGACAAATCAATGACAAGCTCCCTTCACATGAAGGTTTACCCTGGACAAAGGATCTTCTTTGCTGTGTAACGTTTGCTGCAACCACATCCCTCTAATACCCACAACTGGAGCTTGTGTCAGCAAATCTAGGCTTGTCCTCCTCTGTGGCATTCACAACCCTGTCGTTAGCAGCTTCCACCTCCTACAGTGTCGCAGCTCCTATCTAATACTGAGATGATTTGAAACCTGGGAAGCAAACTGGTCATTACAGACTAATTCAGTAAACAGTTATTTCAGACAGACACACAGAGAGATAAAAATTCAGTTCTTTGATGCATTATTTTTCTATTTGGAAAGCTGAATTGCTGAGTTCTGCTTTTGAACCCTGTGCAACCACCACACTTCTCAGAGCAACTGGCACAGCCATGGCAGCATCGGTCCTACCATAGGCAGTGCCAGATTCTGAGACTTGATGGCCTCAAAACAGGCCATCACTGTCAGAAGTCACAAGAAAATGATGGGGAAACATCAACCTTAGCTTTGTCTCAGCACCTTCCCTTAAACTTAGTCGGAACCTAAAGCCTCTGCAGCTTAGCTCTTAATATTTGCTGTTACATATATCTGACTATCCTTCTTAGCCACAGACACTTCCTTTTCTTTTCTCAGAGCTGTGAGACACATCCAAAAATCTCCCTGTGGCTGAAAACCACACGATAAAAACCTTGGAGAGCAGAAGGAGAAGGAAGTTTGGTGGTTCACAGGCAGGAAAGAGAGCAGGTTTCTGGGAGACTCATTGCTTCACTATCAGACACAGTTGGGCTGAATCACCCCCTTCTCTCCTGCTTTCTACAGCTGCCAGGAATTTACCTTTCCTTGCAAAGTGCTGGTGACAGCCTCAGCACAGCAGCTGTACTCACATGCGTGGCACACACAAGCAGCCTGGTTCTGTGAGTTCCATGAATTCGAAGCTCGATCATGTGTTATGGTAACAAACAGCCCTGGTTAGTTTTGCAGCAACTGAACAAGTATTTCCTCAACTGGTTTTGACATTTGTTAAACTCACTTGTTTGCTTTTTGGGTTTCTGGTGCATAGTAACAGGAATTGGACATCTGATCCCTTTCCTGAGCCACTGCAGTTACTTCACAGTCGAGTGAACTGAGTAGCTCCAGTTGTTGCCTTCGGTGTAAGAACTGTGATTTTATTGATGGCACATTTTATCTGTCATCAGGCTGCTCATTCATCTGCCTTGGCTAAATCCTTTGGAAGTTCCTGACAGTCTGCCCTGGATTTCACTCATCTAATTTATGTTTTATGCCACCTGCAATATTTGCCAGATTGCTGATAAATGGTGTAACCAACTATAATGTCACTAATTACTAGTCAGTTTATTGCCTTTCTCACAGCTCCCTACTAGATGATTAGACCACCTCTTCCACAGCAACACCTGCAGCACTCAACAGAAGTCCTTACCCCTTGCATACCCTTGAGAAACACATGGTGAGAGACCCTTTTAAGGCTGCAGCCCATGTTAAAGTTCACCACACAGAGAGACGTGTCCTTAAGGTCAGATAGCTACTATAAATCTTCCTAAGTCAAGCTCCAGCAGAAAAAACAGAAGGATTTCTTTACAAAATCCAAACCAGACAATGCCATTTCCAGGTTTCAGAAAGCATCATAAAACCTCCTAGTACCCCAGTTCACCAGACAGGGATATTGCACCAAGACAAACAATGAACTTCCAAAGAATGATGCAGCAAGAGAGAGAAAAGAGCTGGGCATGGATATGGGAGGACCTGGCACAGAAACCTCCTCTTCTCTGTCTGAAGTAATGGATCTTTTGGAAACAGCACTTGCCAGTCTCCAGTGGAATTGCAGGAGACAAGAGGCTGAGTTGAATGAGACCCTCACCCTTCCAGACTGGACGTACATAAAGAAGCCTGGTATGAAGGTATTGCTGTGAACATCATCTTGCCCTTGAATTAGGTATCAGCAGCTCGAGATTTAACAGCAGAAGAATTACTGCATCCAAGGTGACCACCTGACAGGCAGCAACCCTGGGGCTGCTTCTGATTGGGAACACACTGGGGCAGGGACTATCTCCTGCCACAGGTACAACACAATGTCTGAAGCAATGGGACTCATTTTGAGTGGACTCTGATTCAAGTAACGAATCAGGGTGGATCAAAAGATAACTAGCTGCCTTGAACTCATGGGGAATCTCACAGAGACTGAGGAGTATTAAACCTTCCCTTCATCAGCAAAACGTGCTGCTGGCATGGGAAGGGTGTCTGGGCAGTCACTACTCTCACAGTCCCGTGTCACAATGACTCCAGTGCACAGGGAGCACTCTTTGCTGATGCAGAGGAGATGGATGGATGGATGGATGGATGGATGGATGGATGGACGGATGGATGCGTCCTCTAAGTTCTCCCTCTTATGGCTAACAGTGGACAGAAGATTCAAATACGGTAAACACAACTTCTTCTCAGGTCTGCTGCTGTGATCAGCTTCCTCACACCTTTGTGCTCCATGGCTGCTTGTGGCTGCAGGATGGAATGGTAAAGCAGAGGCACACTGCAACAAACTTGCTGACCACAGACACTCGGTGGCTAATCCAAAATCCTGCAGCTTAGATTATGTCTCTTCTGCACAAGGAGCTGTAAGACACATGGTAAAACAGCTCATCTCATCCTGCAGTTTCTGCAGCCATTCCAAGCTTGTTCAAACAATTGTTTAGTGTGGAAAAGACCTTCGAGGTTATTGAGTCCAGTTGTGAACCCAGCACAGCCAAGTCCTCCACTAACCCATGGCCCTCAGCACCTCAGCTACATGGCTTTGGGATCTCTCATGGGGATCCACCACTGCCCTGGGCAGCCTGTTCCAATGCTCAACAACCCTTTCAGTGAAGAATTTTTTTCTGATATATAATCTCAACCTCCCCTGGGGCAACTTGAGCCATTTTCCTCCTGTCCTGTCACTGGGGAGCATAGCCCAACTCCCAGCTCCCTGCAGCCTCCTGTCAGGGACTGTCTGCCCTCAGCCTCCTCTTCTCCAGCCTCAACACCCCCATTCATTCCCTCAGCCCCTCCCCAGCACCCTTGTGCTCCAGCCCCTTCCCCAGCTCTGTGCCCGGCTCTGGCCACGCTGCAGCCCCTCAGTGTCCCTGTGGCAGTGAGTGAGGGGCCCAGCACTGACACAGCCCTGGAGCTGCAGCCTCCCCAGGGCCCAGCACAGGGGACAATCTCTGCCCTGCTGCTGCTGCCACCCCACTGCTGATCCCAGCCAGGATGCCCTTGGCCTTCTTGCCTTCTAGGGCATGCTGCTGGCTCATGTTCAACCAATGCCCCAGTATTGTATGGGGTTGTTGTGACCCAAGGATAGGATGTGGCACTGAGGTCAGGCTGACAGGACTGCAGCTCCCTGGATCCTCTTTCCAGCCCTTCTTGTAGATCAGGATGACTTGGGATCTGATCTACATGGGATGAGGGTCACACAGGACTTCCCTGGTGAGCCAAGACTGCTGGTAGATGAGTGAGAATGGCTTAGTGAGTACTTCTACCATGTTCCTCAGCACCTTCAGGAGAATCCTATCCAGCCCCCACACAGACTTCTGTGTGTGTCTCCGTTAACACCTCACTAACCATTTCCCCTTGTTCCTCGTCTCTGTCTTCCAGCTCAGGGGACTGAGGTAGAAGAACAGACCAGCTGGAAGAAGCTGACCAGAGAACAACTGGTCTTACTATTACAGACTGAGCAGACAAGGCATCAGTTACCTCATTGTTTTCCTCATCCTTGGTCACTGTCTTTGCTCTGCAGCAAATAAAAGATGGAGATTCTCCTTACACTGCCTTTTGTTTTTAATGTACTAATAGAAACACATTTTATTGTCTTATACTGCAGAAGCCAGATTAAGTTCTATAGTTGGGCTTTGGCTTTTCTAATTGTTTCCCTGCACAACCTCACAACATCCTTTTAGTCCACCTGAGCTGCCTGCCCCTTCTTCCAAAGGTTGTAGACTCCCCTTTCTTTCCTGAGCTCCAACCAAAGCTCTCTGTGCAGTCAGGCTGGCTGTCTTCCCCACTGGCTTGTCTTTCAGCACATGGGGACAGCCTGCTCCTGCACCTTGAAGATTTCCTTCTTGGAGAAAACTCAACTGGAATTGTGTTTCTTGAAGAAAACTCAGCTGGACTCCTTTGCCCTTCAGAACTCATTCCCAAGGGACTCCACCAGTTCCCTCTATAGGCCACATTCTGCCCTCCAGAAGTCCACGGGAGCAGTTCTGCTCACTCCTGTTCTTAGTTCTCCAAGAATTAAAAGGTCTATATGACCACAAGGTTTCTTGTGCTGTGTGCCATGGGGTTAGCCATTGACTTGAGGACAGGCACACACCATCCACACCATCAAGCACAGGGACAGCATGTCTGCTTGCATGGAAACCAAAACTCTAGAACAAAAACGTCCCCTATGGCTTGCCAGCAATGCTGATCACCACCACAACAAAATGCATGTCAGTTCAGCAAGAAACAATAAAAGGCAACTTCAGGAATAAAGGCACCCCTCTAATTTCCTCTCTGCAGGAATCTCAGCACAGATAGGAGGAGGAGGAACTTCATGGCATGGCAAAAAAAACACCCAACCATGATCACACAGGACAGCTGAGGCCTAAGTTACTCTTTCTGTTTTTTATAATATCCCTGGTAGGTCCCCACAGCTCAGATTTTACCTAAGGCAATTTTCCACATTTGTTTGAATGGGAAACAATAAAGTGGGTGTATTCCCACAGTGTGCTCCTTGTGATCACAGCTCTCTCAGCACGACCTTGGTGGCACTGGGACTGCGTGGGACATGCCAGCTGCTTCAGACCATGGGTGGTCAAGGCAGTGTCCAAAAGGAGATCAGTGATTCTCCAGCCTGCCTACAAAGGAAAAAAAACCTGAATGCTGGCAGAGCCCATAGATCATCGGAAAAAAGGCACAGGATTCCTTCCTATAGCACTGCCCTGTGACAAGGCAGCCAGACCACCGGGACGTCGGCAGGTCGGTGTAGAAACATCAAATGGAAGGAAATCTGTCTTGATGTGATCACATCTGGGACACGGTGCAGGTTTTGGCAGTTCCAAAGTCAAATGGTGCCAGCAAACCAGTAAAAAAAACGAGAGGGAAACAACAGCTCTGGTGAAGGGGGTAGATGCAAAGATGAATTTTTGGGAGGAAAGCATCCAAAAAGGGAATGATTCAAACATTATATGGAACCATAGACAGCAAATGATCTAGGGACTGGCTAATGACCTGGAAAGATGGAGGTGATGGTCAGGATGGAGAGACAGTCATTATTAACAGTTATCCTGAGAACTGCGGAGTGAAATGGAGAAGTGGAAAATTCAAGCTAACTATGAAAAAAAGCTGGGCAGTGCATTCAAGTAGGTTTTACCCTGCACAAAACCACAGCAGGGATTTAAGCAGCATAACACCTCCTGCATGTTCAGCCTTTAAAGCACCTTTCACTGGACACAGCTCCTTGCTGTAAATTCACTGGAAGAGCTGACAGAAACGTTGACACCTCTGTAACACACACAGAACAGTCTCCAGAGGTGGACCAACAGCCAGAGTGAATGCAATACAGAAAATATGCAGAAAGGAGCCAAATCCACACAAGAAGCTTTTAGTGGCAGAAAATCACAAGCCAGAGAGTGACTTTTAATGCATTTCTCCATCAGTGAAAGAAAAATCCATTTGCCATTAGAGCTTACTTTGATTGAAGAAGTGTTGTGGGCTACAGAGACAAGAGCATCTGTGACTACACTGAGCTGGTCTGCAGCAGGGCTGCTCCACCAATAACTGTATCTAATCCCTGATTCTGAAGCTGTCCCTCGAGCAGTATGTCCAAGGGGCTTCCTTTGACTAAATTCATCCAACACAGAACAAGCACAATGTCATAAAATGTTGTCTATGAATGAAAAACTGCAAAAACCAGTGTGTTTTCACATTACTTCTCCAAATTTTATGCTTGAGTGGAAGCTTGATTCAATTTTGGGTTGTGGCATCAGAACTCTTGCAGTCTATTAGAAGTAAAATTACAGTTACACTCATTATGGCTCTATCTGCTGTTGCACAATTCACCCTCTCTATGCTTTAATCATTTAATTGTCATTGCCAACTGCTATAAAAACACATTTATTTCAGGAAAGAAATCAATGTAAATAGTGCTAGGCTGCTTTATACAAGCTGAAAACCTGGCTTTGGCTTCTAAAATGCAATTAGAGATGAAACCAGACTTAAAAAAGAAATGAAAGCACATTCCCCTGCAAGGTGAAAGCATTTCAGCAGAAGGTGCATGCAGCAGCCCTGCCAGCAGGTCAGCTTTGGCCACCTAAGCATGAAGAAATGTGGAATTATATTGATTGTGTGCACAGGCTAATTAGTCCCTTCTGGGCTTCCCTTCCATTAAATCCAATTGCAAGAGCAGGGAGGTAATGTAAAAGTCTCTCACTTCTTGTTTAATGATTGGGCCACGTGTCCCTTTCCTCAGAAGATGCCACACAGGAGTCAGTTCTTGCAGAGCACATGCCATTTAAACATCTCATCCCACCACCATAGTGGGCAGAAACAGGAAAGAAAACCAGAACTAACTGCTGCAGTGGTTTTGCAATGGCAGAGGAATGATGGCAGCATCACCAAACATCCCGTCTGCCTCCCACCTCTACTCGCCAATTCCTGAACATTCCCCTTCATGTTGTTGCAAGAAATGAATGCTGCATGATTGCTAACACAAGGATAGGCTTTTTCTCTCTTCCCCCCAGCACCAGGCAGGCAGGTTAGGTCATGATACAAAAAGTCCACAGAGGTAAAGCACACAGCCTGTTCCCAGGGCACTGCTCCAACACCTTTTCCTTCTGAAGAGCAAACACCAACAGAATAAAATGCCAGATTAGGAAAAGACCCAAACCAAACACCAAACAAGCGCCACAAACTCATACAGCTGACTCATAAAATATTCAGAGGTGAAGTCTAGGATGGAAATCCCCACAGATGACCTGTCTCAAGCTCATCTCTTCCTCCTCCTCCTCTCCCATCAGAATTGATTAAACAGTTTCCGGATGATCTGACGTTAATGACTCTGTCTGCCTGTAACTGAGTCTTGTCTGACACAGATCCTCCTTGCTCTCAAAACAGCTCTTTCTGCAAGTGTTTTTTATCTAAGTGCTGTGAATGACTCTGGACGCCGTTGCTGTTTAAATTATAGGCTGCTTTCTTGTCTTTCTCTTGCTAGTCATGTCAAGGAGGCAGCACTGTGTTTAATGGCCCTACTCCAGTGCTTTATGTCTCAGCATTAACTGTACTCCCTCCACTACCTGTATCTTCAGAGGCATATTAGGGTCTGTAACACTTGTGAGTCCTAAACAGATCCTCAATTCTTGAAGATAAAATCATTAGTCCTAAACAAATCCTCAGTTCTTGAAGAAACAGTTCAGGATTGAGGTCAGTTACAACTCAAGAATTACTTCCAACTGTACTGACGGGGGTTGAACAGAAATAGCCAATGAAGGCAACTGCCTACATCAATACATTCTGCTCACTACTCTTGCTGGTCTTTAGCTCCAGGATCTAACCCCTCTCTCTATTTTGAAGCTGCTACCAATATACTCCACTGTGTGAACTGTGTGAACACAGTTACAAACACTCAAAGGAATGACTGTTATGAAGGTTTGGCTTATGAGATATAGAACCATCAATGCATTTTGTTGGTGCATTTCTGTGTTCCTGAATGAACCACTCATTTATGACCAAAGCATGCTCTTAGGGTACACATGACACCTCATTGTTTAGCTTGGATAGAATCACATTGCATCTACCTCCTCAGTCATTTCAGATGACTTTTTTTTCCCCAACCTTTTGAAAGGTTGATGCTATTAATTAGCTTTTTTTTTTTACATTTTCTGACTTCTTCATTTGAGAAGCAGAGTTTCAGAAGCTCAGTAGAAATTCAGTCCTTCTCAAAACCGAGTCCATTCCTCACATCTTGATTTGAGCCAGTTATTACTTACATGGGGAAATACTGTCAATACTTCAGCCTCTAATTACTCCATTTATTAACTGCTGAAATACAAACACTACAAAATTAGGCAGATCTGTGATGTAACTGCCAGTAGAGCCTGTCAATAGACATATTCAGACAAAAAAATTCTGCTTTCTTTAGTGGCACTTGGCTCAAAGTTTATTTCATTTGGGGATGAATTTTCTCTGGCTTTCAACCCCTCCTGAAGATTGTGTGGATTTGGCTTTCAATCCCCTCCTGGTCCAACTGGGATATACAGGGGATGCTCAGCATCTCTGGGCCTGATGCATGGGCTGGTCCAGAAGGTTTAATTTTGGAGGGTTTCTTCCAAAAGCTGCCCATCTCCCAGACACAGTTGCCTCTTCCTCAAAGCTCTTTGTGTGGTGCCTGTCCATTCTGAGGGGTTCATGACACTCTGCTTGCTCCATTTTTGACCCAGCTTTAGTTTTTCCCTAATGCCATGTCATTAAGATGCAGCACAGGGGAGTGCTGTTATCAGATTGGCCTTTGTTACCTGACATTGGTCAAAGGGAAAAAAGCTTTCTATTCCTGCCCTGGGACAAGATGAGTAACCACTGACTTCAGTGACTATGTTACAGCAGTGCATTTTCTCTTCTGTGACCACATCTGACGCAAGGCTTCTTGTTCTCCAGGCTATTATAAATTAATAAATATACCATTTACAATTTACACCTCAAAGAAAAACATTGGCAGGTTGGAAAAAAACTCCCCCCTGCCCCTGTGTGTTCTCCATTGCTGCATTGCTTAGTGTTAAATTATTAAAACCTAGAATTGCAGCATTTCACTTTGAGAATCAAACTCAACTGACAGTTAAGAGAATCATAGAATCATTTCAGCTGGAAGAGACCAGCCTTTGTCCCAGCCCCATCACCCCCCAGGCCATTGCCCTCAGTGCAATACCCACCCAACTCTGAAACCCCTCCAGGGACGGTGACTCCAGCAGCTCCTGGGCAGCTGTTCCAGTGCCTGACAGCCCTGGCAGCACAGAAATCCCTCCTCACATCCAGCCTGAACCTCCCCTGGTGCAACCTGAGGCTGTTTTCTCTTGTTCTGCTGCTTGTTACTGGGGGGAACAGACCCACCCCCACCTCACTGAAGCTTCCCTTCAGGTAGTTGTAGAGAGCCTTCTTTTTTCCAGGCTCAACAGCCCCAGATCCCTCAGCCCTTCCTCGGCTGAGACATGCTCCAGATCCTTTCCTAGATTGGTAGCTGCCTCTGGATCCTCTCCAGCACCTCCATGTGCTTCTGGTAGAGAGAGGCCCAGAACTGGACAGAGTATTGGAGGTGCAGCCCCATCAAAGCCGAGCGCAGGGGAATGATCCCCTCCCTGCTGCTGCTGACAACACTGTTCCTGAGCCAGGCCAGGATGCCCTTGGCCTTCTTGACCACCTGGACACGCTGCTGGCTCCTGTTCAACCAACACCCCGAGGTCTCTCTGTGCCTGGCAGCTTCCAGCCTCTCCTCCTCAAGCTTGTAGACCTGCAGCCCTGCTGGGGGCTGCTGTGGCCCAAGGGCAGGACCTAGCCTTTGGCTTTATTGAAACTCATGCCATCAGCCTTGGCCCAGCCACCCAGCCTGTCCAGATCTCTCTGTAGAGCTTCCCTACCCTCAAGCACATCAACACTTCCACCCAGCTTGGTGTTATCTGCAAACTGACTAAGGGTGCACTCCATCTCCTCATCCAGATCTCTGATAAAGATGTTAAACAGGAGTGACCCCAGCACTGAGCCCTGGGGACACCACTCGTGACCGGCCACCAGCTGGATTTAACTCCCTTGACAATGACTCTGGACTCAACCATCTAAATTTTCTAATTTCCTAATATTCTGTCCAAAATCACATTTACATTGTTTCATCCAGCGATTGCTTCATCTTCTGCAAGCAATTCCTCTGCTTTCAGAGCTTACTGAGCCACAAATGGAGCTGTCCCATCCACAGGCACTGGAATCACTGGTAGGCAGGCAGGGCAAATAAAACAAGAGAGCTACTACTACTGGCTTTTACAATAAATCTGTAGTAGCCCATTCTGTAAGGTTCTTAAGACAGGCAACACATTTTATGCTTAGCCTGAATGTTAATTGCTTTTGTGGTGAGAGGTATAAGGCTGATACCTAATGAGGCTGGTTGTGTCTTTGTTAAAAAAAGCAAGCAAAAAAAGGCAAAAGCCACACTGCACATTTTTAGACTAAAACGCCATTGTGATGAAAAAAAAAAAGCCAAATTTCTGCACATAATGAAAAATAGTAATTAAGACAAATACCACACGAGGGAAACTAAACTGGATTGTTCTGCTCCTGCTCTAGAGCAAGGCACTTTGAGCCCCCTCCCCTCTGTCCCCTTCCTCCTGTGATATTTACTCCTCTGCCAGAGGAAAACAGAGTCAAATGGGTGCAACGCAGTCAGATCCAAAGTGTGCATTTGAAAACCACTTAACATCTCCCTAAGCAGGACAAGCAGCAGCAAAGAAACTAAGAGATCAGCAACATCTTCTGCTAATTCACAGTTCTTAAGCTTATTTCACTTACTAGAACTAACCTGCTTGCCAACGTTACTGGAGAGCTACGAGCTGCTACACATGGAAATCAAATAAATGGCAGAGAAGACCTCAGTAATAACAAAGAACACATGGGAGTTTGCAACAGACCAAACAAATGCATCATAGCTCTTCAGGCCTAAGTTCAAATTGTTGGCCAAAACAATGCCAGAGATCATTCAATCTGGATCAGTAAGGTGAGCATAGCCCGAAACAGCATTTCCAACTGGTGCTGATGACTGGCCAGTGCTGTTTGTCCCTGTTATTGGAGCTTTGTGCAAATAATTCACACCAGCCTTACCCTAAATTGGACTGATACAATTTTCTGGACTTCAGCCACTTCTGTACTGGGTTTTATTTCATGGTTTGGACACATCTGGGAGATGTTAATTGCTGTTATCAAGTCTGCAGACCAATCTCACCTCAAGACTAAAGTGCCTTCACTCCATGCATTTCTAATTTCAGTATCAATTACAAACAAGAAGATCTCTGTATAAATAAATCATAGCATAACCAAAAGTTGCACCGAAAGCTGCAAGTTCCATTAATTAGAAATGAAGAAATGCTATATATAAATTTGTCCTCTTAACTATAACTCTCACAGGTCTGACTACAACTTGGATGATCTTTTAGATGTTGGGTTTAATGTTGACAAGCTTTTGAAGAGAAGTGATATGACATTTACAGTTTTTTAAGGGTTTGGGGTTTTTTAACATCGATAAATGCACCATATTATAAACATTTCTAATCACTCAGATGGGCCCTGAAGAGGCTTTTTGTTAGGATGGATGAGACTTGAACTGCAGTCAGAGCTACTGAGCTTAGGACTTTAATAGCATTAGCAACCTGAAGGCACTTTCACTAGCCACGGGTCCGTATTCATTGCATCCTTGGTGCTGATGGCAATGGATGTTGTGTTTCCTCACTGTTTGGCCAGGTGACCTATGTAATCCCCCTGAGTGCTCCAAGTGAATTTTCAGCCATTCTTATCTGAGTAACACCTGTAAATTATTTCAGAAGATGAAGAAAAGGTATTTACTGGTGCTGCCAACTCCCTTAAATATCAAAAGCTCACTGCAAGCAGTGGAGTTGCAAGTCCTTCCTCTCAGACAGGTTGCAAGGTAATGTAGGGATCATTGGTTACTTCCAGCTTCCCTTTAGTACCAGCCAACTTTGGTAATGCTAATCATGTTATTATTAAGATATGCACAGATGGAATAAGAAGGACTGAGTCTTCTATACAAATGAGCCACAGAAATGGTTCAGACTAAACCCATTCATTGATGGATGTCTGCTTTGCCACATCTGTTTTCCTCATTGTCTCATGGGGCTTCAGCCCATCTTCCTTACATGCAAGCTTATCTCTGACAGATTTTCTGGAAGCTTTTGGTAAGGATGCTTTTACACTGACCTCCTACATCTTCATTCCCACTGCTCAGTCAGTGGTGGACTTCGGGAGCATCACAGGAGGAATCCTGTGAAGGAAAAGAAAACTTCCTCTCAAGTTCCTTTACCTCCACCATTACACACTGGAGAAGTTTCATGTGGGGAACACAGCCTCCCTCTTCCAGTTTGTATGAAGAGGCTACAGCTCTCCGTGGAGGTGTGTGGGGCCTTGGGACGGGAGTGTTGTTCAGGAACTGTTTTTATCCCCATCCTTTCGTTACTTAGCAATACAAACCCAAACACTTCTCCTCCAAGAGTAGAAGGCTTCCAGCAGCTCCAGCAAAGAGCCCTGCAGGGAGTACTGCGTTTCATTCACTTCTTCAGCAGTGACATGAATACCCATCCATAAACTGCTGGCACCATAAAAACTGACTGTCTGCGACTGACTGTCATTAACAATAACGCGAAGCCCATCCAAGCAGCAGCCTGGTTGTGCTTTGAAATAACAGGAAGTGCCTTGATTGTAAAGAATCTTGGACATGAACCTGATATCCTGCACATTATGGAATAACTTCTTCAAGGCAAATGCCTGATTTCCAACTGTCTTCCACAAGTCAGCCCGGACAACCCTACTGCCAACCCCACGCGACACTGCGGCTGAAGCCAGCCAGCTGCCTGGAAGCAGCAAGGTGGGTTTTTTTGCAGGAGAAATGGTCCCTTTTGGAGTCTCAAGCCCTTGTCAGAAAGACCTGGGCAAGAAGGCACTATAGAAGGGAGTCGTCATCAGCTGAGTCCTTCAAGGTTTCTTGCAGGGAATCATCATCAGCCGAGTCCTTCAAGGTTTCTTGCAATGTGTGTTTCCCTGGGCTGACCTGTGGCTGACCTCAAGATGTCAGAGCATCTCTCATTGCTAGCAGGATCCTGGGGGGGTTTTCCTGCCAGCTGACTCTCCTGAGTTACACCCCTTGGCTCTGCTGACCGACTGCTGGAAGGCAGAGGGGGATAGACTGGTTCCACCGAGTCTGGTGCTTCCCTAAGTGAAGTCCAACTCCCCAGTGAAAGCTCTTAATAAGTAATAACAATAAATAATAAGGATCAACTAGATTTATTTCTATAGCATGCAAGCCAAAAAGCCTCTGGCTATATTGAAACACCGTAAACAAAAAGCCTGTCCAGCTGCCTGCTCCCTTTTTCCCCTCAAAGGTAAGAAAACTGTATACAAAAGCACAGTGAAGACAATCTGAAAACCACTAGTAACAGAAATGCTCAGTAAGTATCACTTTCTTCTCTGTTCTTGCCCTTATTACCACTGGGTATTGATGGCTGATGAATTTCTGATCTCTAGATATAAATACCACTGCCAAAATACCCAAAGCCACTTAGGTTATTATGACTTTTCGACATCCCAGAGGATCTAATAGATCGGGCTTAGATTATCACCTACAGGTGGACCATTGCATCAGCCTTCCTGCCCTCCAGGACCTAGGGGCTGTAATTATTAATGAAATTCTGTACATTCACTCTAGTGAGATAAGAGAAATGCTTCGAGGAAATGTAAGCTTTAGACTTGTCCTCGGCCTTTAACCATTCTCCAAACTGGATCCAAGACAAACCAATTTGTAAGAACCGATTCAATTATTTCTCATTTCCTCTGTTTCCTGTCTCCTGCCAAGGCCAAGCAAGGAAATGAGGACTAATCCCAAGGAGACCCGAGATACCATCAGTCCAACTGCACGGCAGAAACACCAGGAAGTGCACGAGAAAGTTTTACCCTTCCAAATTTCAAACTAATTCTAGACAGGTAAGAGATAAGATGAAGTGTCTTGACTCTCAAGGCCTCTTCTGGACTAGAGAGATGAGATTTTGCCCTACTCATCTTTAATAACGATGAGGAGTCGTCAACCTGCAGAGAGGATGTTGTGAAACACATGGCAAGAGGCAGTAGGTCATCTGTCCCCCATGAATCTATGAAGACCTGGTTGCTCTCCTAGTGTCTCTACATCCAAAATATGAGCCCAAATCAAACCTGCCCTCAAGCCAACATGAGGGCCTGGCCACAGGCTGTAGGCAGGGTCGAGTGGAGGCTCGCTTCAGACAGCATGAATCTGTCCTCCAGCCCAGGCACTCTGAAAGGAGTTTGGTGACTACTATTCCCACATCTGTACAAAATCACACATCCCTAAGGACCATCCTCCAACAGCCATGAAAAGTTCCAACTGCCCAGGGCCTCTCACCACAGGGTAATGGCTGCCTTTGAAAGTGCCCCTTCCCATCTCCTGCTTCTCCTCGACGCATCTTCAGAGTCAGGATTTCTGACTTCAGCAACTGTTTATTTCCCTCTTCTGCTGCGGCTGCAAAAACCAAGACAGTCCAGGGAGTGGGAGCTGGATCCTGCTTTCTCTTGCACATAATCAACACAACGATTTCAGCAGCTCCAATCACACGTGCAAAGCAACTGAAGGAAACAGGGCAGCACAAGGGTAGCTGGGGTAGAGCCTTCATTACCCGTGATGATGTGTGAGGAGGTGAGCAGAGCCAAAGTTGTGCTTGCAGGGCCTGCAGTTCAAACCCCTCATCTTTTTAACTTGGAACTGAAGCACATTAGATACCACAGTTGTTGAGGAAAAAAAATCTGGAAAACCCATAATGCTATTTTCCCAGTCAGTCCCTGCAACTGAACTTCAAAACACCAAAAAACCCCAAACCCACCCTCTCCTAGGCATCTGCTTTTAGCTGGTGCATTAGATAATGGCTGTGCAGAAGTTTCAGTGCATAATGATTATAATAACACTAAAAAAACAAGTTTATGCCAAAAGCACATGAGCAGCATCTGTGCACGCTCTAAGTGATTTCTTCTAGGAGTCTCTAAAATATTCTTCAGCCACAGATAAGTCTCAGTTACATCCTGCTAGCTTCAGAACCCACTCCTACAGATTCAGTGTCACAACTGGAGACAACAGATCTACGACACGCCGGTGTTTTCACAAGCCCCAGTGGCACAGCAGTTCTCACAGGATCCCTCGTTCAGCACACGGGGCTGGTTGTAGGTCTCTGTTTCAGTGGGGAGCTGCCACTTTTCAAGGATGCAATGCAACCTCCATTCCCCCACCCCACATTCCTGCAAGGGCCACGGGATCGGGCTGGTCTGGCTGTTCCCAGCCGTTCTGCCACGCTCGTGGGTGAGATCAGAAACACAAAGCAGCAAAGCAGCTGGGAAACGAGTCAGGCAGGGCTGCAGCCCCTTGAATGGCCAGCACAGAGACACACCAGCAGCATGGATTTCTCTCCAAGGAATGCAGAGATGGTGGGAGGAGGAGACTGTCTCCTAAGTCACTGATGGAAAATGCTGCAGGGGTCTGGCCAGCTCCCCTGTGGGTTGAAAGGGGACTGTGAAATAATCCTTCCTTGGAAAGTTTCCCATGGAAATCTCACAGAGATAACACAGAGAAAAACGTGACAGTGTTGGTGTGTGCAAATGGCAGAGGATCACAAGGTTTGTGGGAGGGGGAGAGTGTTTGAACAGGACACAACAATAAATAAATAGATATAGATATAGAAAAGGAAGTTCCTGGAGACCCCCCAAGGTCTGCTGATGACATTGAAAGGTCTTCACTTTGAATGTCTCGTTCAACATTCAACCCAAAGCAGTAATGGCTGAAAGCTGTCACAGCCTGGCAGTTTTCTGGTAGCTCATAAGAGAAAGAAGCTGGTTATTGTAGCTGAGCTGCCACAGATCGTGTCTCTGTGCTGCAGATTGGCTGTTCCCATCAGCTCCCCAGTGCAGAATGAGTCCTCTTCATCCCTGCCAGTGCCCCTTCTGCACACAGTGACTTTGGTCCCCAGTGTTGCAGCTCCAGTACCTTGCATGCATAAGAGAGGAACAATTCCTAAGGCAGGAACCTTACTATTTGTCTTACCATGGTGATACAAGTCCAGCCACACAGAATGAAAAACCTGGTTTGTACCCTATAGAATTCATACCCCAAGGACAGATGAAGACACAAAAGCTGGATACGAGTATATGGTGCAGGAAAGGAACAGGACAGCATTTGGACAGTGTGATGTGTTGGGGTGTCCTAGCACAGCAGCCTAAACATTGTCATTCCTGTAGATGTCTCAGGAGTAGAGGTGAGTCAAAGGAAGAAAAAGAAGGTTGGCAGATGTTTTCAGAGAGCTCTTCCCAGCAGGGAAGAAAGGTTTGAAAACACAATCCCTGAGGAGTGGGGAGTGTTGTGACCATTTAGAAGTGGCAGATGACTTCTTTGTAACTAAAAAGAGACCACAGGCAGGGTGGTGCCGAGCTGTGGAGAGCCTTGTGACTCCAGCTTGTGTCTGACGTGACAGGGAGTGAGCAGGCAATGCAAGAAGATGCAAAAAGGGCTTCTATGTGCACAAAGCAATTGTAATTATTATTTTTCCTCCATTTCCCAACATGGACTGAGATAGACCCACATTGCCACTCTCAGTGTGCAGAATGGGATGCAGCAGAGGAATTGGATGAGCATCTGAGGAATTTTGGTTCTATTTATGTGCAGGAAAGGCTGTAGCTGAGCCTTGTGTATGAAGGGTTGGTAAACATGGAAATGTGGCCTAAATGAACCAGAGAAAAGCTCTGCTCAGAGAGAGCTTCCCCAGATAACAGCAGGAAGGGGGTATTGCTGAGTGCAATCATACAAAGGTGCTGAGGATGGAGAACTTGTAGCACAACACATTATCTCAAGGTTGAACTTAAGCTGATGCTTAGGGCAGGATTCCCCTCATTTCACCTCAGTCACCTCCAAGCTGCCTACTCGGGCCAAATGAAACATGTAGACAGGAATACTCCATAGGCAGGAATGCTCTGGTGGCATCATCCTATTTACAGCTGCTTGACAACAAGGGCAAGCATCCCTTGCAGCCCTCTCCTGCCACTGGAGAAACTGTAGCCCACCCAGCAGAAAGGCTGAGGTTCTAGGAGCCATAATAATCCTCAAGGAATGGGGAAGAGATCTCTGGTCCCTCCTTCAAGACAAGCTGCCACCTGGAAGTGGATCTTGACAAGCTTAACAGCACATGGCTTGCAGTCAAGACTCAAGAGTGTTATATCCAGGAGAGCAAATATCATTCCCCATGTATCTTTCAGGAAACCCCTTTCTACACTAACACCTCAGGATATTTCCCTTTAAAAGACAAAGATTGAACCATCAGAGAAATCCTTGCCCAGAACTCCTTCTCTCTCTGTTTTGCATGTGTGCAAGAGAGGAGTCTGTCAAATGTACCAGTGGATCTTGTTTAGTTTAGCTGAGCCCAAAACAGACTCATTTTTATCTGCAGGAAGTTACAAACCCAGACACTCTTGTTTATCTTATGATTGTGGCACTTCTCCCAAGCCAGGGAGGGACACACGGGCTTCTGGGGGTCTCTCATGTACACATCTTTGTATGGGACACATAGGCTTCCTTGCAGCTAAAGCTGCTGGGAGATGTGCTGCTGTCTGGAGATGAGGACACGTGAAGCCCTGCAAGAATCGACTCCTCAAAAACCACTCATCTTCCCCTCCCTTAGATAAACACCGAGGGGTAGGAGACTGCCAACAACCACCAGCACTCATGGGATCAACCATCCAGCTGGGAGTTCCCTTGCCAGGGTCATGTGCAGAGGAACTTTGAAGCCATCTGATCCCAGGCACAGTTCACGAACTCTCTGCTCCAGATGTGACCTCGTCTGCTGGAGGCTTCGGCAGCTCTGGTGACACGACTCTCACTCCTTAAGAGACGGCAGGAAGGCCACAGAGACTGTCTGTGCAAAACTATCTGGCTGCCATTACTGCTGACACATCCTCTGCTCTCCAGCATTTCTGGGCTGTGCAGGAAAAAGAGGACTGTGAAGTCCTCCTCTGAAGGAGGGGAGCCAGAGTTAGAAACTATTTTTACTCACTACAGTCAAGAAAGAAAAACTCCCCAAGCTTCAGCAGAGCGACCCATGTGTGTTTTGATGCCAAGGTACCCTGGAGAGAGTTGCTGTGCTTGCTACACAACAGCAATGCACCACGGCCCAGAGGTGCAGGGTTGGAAATCACCATGGCTTTTCCTGCTGCGGATTGCAAACCTTCACAGCACAGCACTGGCATCTACCAGAGTTGTTCTGTTTTTCATAGGCTGCTGCCACCTGCAAGTACCCCTTGCAATGAATTAGCACTTCCTTAATTTACCATCAGTGTTAATGGTGCAACCATGCAGTAGGGCCACAGTTTGCTTTCTTGGATACTGTGAGTGAGCTTTATTTGACTCATATGGTGACATCCACGTCCAAGTCCAATTTGCACAGGCACAAATACCCACAGCTCTTGATGACTGCATTATCTGCCCATCCCTCAGCACCTCAGAAGATTATGCCCTTCTTTGAGGGATGAGCTCAGAATTTAGTTCAACGAATTTAACTCAAGATTGGACACGTGAAGAGCTGCGTTTGTGATCAATTCTTGTCATTAATGATACTTTGCAGCAAAAGGAGCACGTTTCAGCTCTACAACTCACAGCCATTCACCACCTGGGTTGTTTTGGGGCTCTACATCCCCACGTACACAGGACATCTCATTGCAGTTCTCAACACTGTACCATTATGTTGGGAAAGATGAAAAAAATCCACAGGCCAAGGCAGTAACAGACATGCAAAAAACAACTTCCCCCCTCCCTACATTGTTCCCTGCCTGTGGAAGCACATGTCAAACTTTATTTGACCTTTTTGAATTCCTGTGAGGCAAAGAGCAGTCTTTAGTCTAAATTCCCCAAGGCTCTCTTTTACCTACTACATTTCCCCAGCAGCACTATACCCTTGTGACATCCAATGCAGAGACCTCGTGCAGTACAGCATCCCTTCCCAGCCAACAAATCCAATTACCTCACAGCCTCCAGGTCTCTCACCCCACAGCAAATCTCCTGCCAAGCACAGGGCTGTATTTTTAGTAACAAAGGTCTTGGCCCATTTCACATTTGGGAAAGGTTCTTATTTTATCAAAACCAGCTTGCAGGCAGAGGCTGTTCTGGCACGCTTCAGACCAACACTTTGCAGATAACCCCATGCTTGGAAGCACTCTTTGGTCTTATAAGGGGACTGAAACATCCCTAGTTGAATCTCAGAAGAGCAGTGTAAGTGCTCAGCCTCTTGCAGCCTTGAAAAACCACATAATTCTGCCATCAAATAGTTTGTTTAAATAAGAATGGCAAGAAATGCACAAACACTGAAAACCACTGGTTTAACTGCTGATCTAAACCATCTGCAAGAAAGAGCTGCTTTTTGAAAGTGCTGCTACTGTGCTGCTAACCCCAAGAGTTACACAAACCAGTCCAGTCATGGCCAGGGTCTGCAGAAGAAACCAAAGCACCCAACAAACAGAAAGGCTCGTAAAAACTTGGCTACGTGCATCTGATTATTCTCCTGTGTTTGACACACCAAGCCCTGGAGAAAGTTAAGAGACAAGAGCACCAAAGCATTCAGAAAGACAGGAATTTCCAAGAAACCAAACCAGGGTGCACAAATGCCAGGTGAATGTCATCAGGAGAGTCAGCCAAGACCCGTCCTCTAACCTCCCCTGCTTCCAGTTCTTAAAGATCATGTAATTATTCAACCTTATCTCTACACCAGCACAAGCGGCAAAGAGAAAAATCTTATTAGGTCACAGTGCCTTTTGCCTGAGGTTCTAGAGACAAAGCAGCATGCAGTTACAGTCAGTCTGGAGTCAGGTTTCAGTGCACATGCATCAGTTTCTCTTGTGGTTCTAAAGAGGGACATTGCATCCCACCCTCCCTCTTCACTCGTGGATTTTGTGTAACTGCCTGAACAGCAGCTCCTTTAGCACAGGGAAATGATTTTAAACACTTGCAGTTAGTAATCACAGCTTTGTCCTCACTCCCCCATCCTGGAGAAACTGAGCTGGGCTGGCAGATGCCTTATAACACTTCATGATCCAGAGATCATGAGACTCAGGTTGGCTACAGGTTTGTGATGCAGCTGCCTGATCCATGTCCCTAGTGAGCTCCTCCTCAAAAAACAACAACCCACTCCTAAAACTAAAATGTAGGTAAAGAGGCTCTATCATGGAAAAAAAAAAAAAAATGCAAGCAGAGCTTTTAAGTAGTGAAAAGCAACTTGGGAGAATGGAATATTAGAAAAAAAAAAAGAAGTTGATATGCAGCCCTGCCCAGCACATCCTTGCACTTGGATCCTTGCCTCCAGCAGCTCACTGGCTTTCTGAGCAGCAGTAGACTCTGCCCATTCCCTCTGGTCCTCTGGTCTTCTTTCCATCTGCTCCTGCCACGTCCCACAGCCTCTCAAACCTCCCTCCCCCCTCGAACAAGCCCAGCAGCATCCCATGAGGATGGAATGATCTCACCTTCCTTCCACAGCACTGCACCTCCCTCAGTTGTGCAGATGAACGATGATATTCATAACCATCAAAGATCCAGTTACATCATGGGCTATATCAGGACAAAGCACACAAGCTAAGCTGCTCTCCTTCCAGCAGCAAACAGGGAAGAATAGGAAAATCTTTCTTAAATGTAGAGTCTGGCTTTCAGAGGCTCAGTGCTTAAAGATGTAACAAGCTTTACTCAGTTCTTACAAGCATTCTCACCATCAGTATGACTTGGTTGCTCCCTTCCAAATGATGCAAAACAGTAGAACTTTTCCAAAAGGAAAATCTGGAGTCCAAAGTGGGAGTAAGGAGAGCCATCCTATGAGTGCTTAACTCCCAGTCTCAGGCACATGGTGCCTCTCTAGGTGAAACACCTAGTCAGTATTCAGATTTCACAGGATCCATGCTCCCAAATGCATGTCATTTTTTTGAAAGCACCATTTAGGCACACTTTACTCTCAGACCACTGTAATTTCTATGCAACCTGATCTAGGTGGGACCTGCTTCTGCAGGGGGGTTGGACTGGATGCTCTCTAAAGGTCCCTTCCAACCCCCACCATTCTATGATTCTATGATTTCCATCATGCACAATGTTCCCAAGAACTTCACATCCCATCTGTCATCACCAGGAGCCTCTGGGAGTCAATACCACAGACAACTGAAAATCAAGTGGGAATATTAAATATAAAACAAACCTAAAAAGTTACAAAGCCAAAGAGGAATCAGCTTCACATCTGCCTTGAGAAGAGACCTGTCTCCTCAAAAGCAATGTTTTCATCATTAGAAAGGGACAGAAAAGGAAGTCTCAAAAAGTCCGCTCAGAATTTTATCCTCAGAGTCATCTTCCTGTCATTTACCTAGTGGAATATGGGTTGAGTAACAGGCAGTCAGGTCTGCGTCTGTCTGTTTGAACATCAGGTTTCTAATTGATTGCACAGTACTTGGAATCTATTAAAGGGCTTCTATAAATCACATTTCTGCATAGGACAGGCTGCCCAGATATGCAGCTGTTAAGAACTGGCTAATCCTAAGTCAACCTGGGAAAAACGTTTGCCTTCTCAAATTTTCCACTGGATTAATTGTAGAAATTGTGTCACTGAATCAATAAAGTGCAAACCCTACAACCTCAGTGTGTGCCACAAGCCTGTAAATAGTCTGCTAACAGGGAGAGCTTATTATTCCAGACATTTGGCCCATATCAAACAGCAGCTCAGAATAAGACATTGTGTCATGCCTGTGGATCCAAGATACAGAAGTACAGCCCAGGTGATCACAGACTTACTGAGGGCTTCACAGAGATTCTTTTAGGTTACCATTTTCAAGCCCTTGACAGGTGTCCAGCTTGTCTTTTATTAAGCTGCAAAATAAAATGCTTGCTCTTCCAAAACTGAGGGCACCTACAACCTTGGAAAGACACACGCACACACACAAAGGGGTGCTACTAACTTGGCACCTGCATGCACACATTCCTATGACTGTCTCATGTTCCCCATCCTGACCCTCATCCTCTCTTTCTCTTCACTTCATTGCTGGCAGCAACCTGGACCGTTTCTCTCACCAGCCCACATCCTCCTACTTCCTTGTGAGAGCTCAGATCTTCTAGTCTGATCCTTTCCTGCTTGGATAGTTGCAATCTTCTCATTAATTTCTACCTCTTTTCATTCCTGTTCAGCTGCTAAAATTGTCAGTTTGATCAAATCCCACTCTCCACTGGCTTTCCCTTACTTGTGTGCTTAAGGCACTGTGAAATGCTCCTGTGTGTCCCTTCATCTGCTCTTGGATGTCATGTTTTCTCCCATCTCTCATGCACAGTTCTGCTCTGCTAACAGCCCTGGGACCTGTAACACCAGCTGGCACATTTTTGGCCCAGAGAAGTTTGTCCATTCTGTTTTGTAACTCTTTGGTATAACACACATGTCAGCACATGGACTCTCCCCACTCAGGGTGAGAGTCATCTTCCCTGTGTTTATCCTCTTCCCCTCTCAGGCCCCACACACTTTGCAGAAAACTACTCTGGAGTCCCTTTCAGCCTCTCTGCTTGTGGTGTCTTGAACATTCTGTTGAAGAACGAAGGAAAACTGTGCTCTGCTCTTCCCCAGGAACATCCTTGCTTGTGGGTCTCAGAGCCTGCAGAACAGGAGCTGCTTCTCTTCACCTACCTGGACCAATTTTTGGACCTACAAAGTGTTATAAGCAAAGTAATTGCTAAAAAAATGCAATGATTAGTAGATTTGTAATTAATTTAGTGCTACAATGGGAGACTGACAAGCCTGGCAGCTGGAGCACTCTTCATTCCCCAAATGACACACAGCACAAGGCAGGTTTGCCCTAAGACAGGTACCCCAGGAACCTGTGCAAAGCATCACAGGCATTTCATGATTTGAACTGAAAGTAAATGGGAATTCTTGTCTTTTTGTAACACAGAGAAGACAAAGTCATGGTGAGAGGCTGAGAAAACCATACTGGGAATATCAGGCTGAGGAAGATCACCATCTCCCACCCAAGGACCACACTCAGCCTCTGCCTCACTATAATCATGTCACACCGGGGAAGCCCATGGGCTGGCTGGCTGGATGCTCACAGGGATCTTTACTTAGGAGGACAGGAATCTCTGCAGAACATTGAGCACACCACACACAAGGTCAGATGGGAAACTGGACATAACACGTTTCAATAACTGGCTGTGGGAAATTGGCATCAAGTGGCCTTGTGAGCTGCTGCCAGCAGGACGTGGCAGGAGAGCAGCCTGGCTGTACAGAGGCCACACTTGTTTAGGACAAATAATGAAGAAAACCAGACAACAACTTAAACTGACTCCTTCTGTGTTTGTCACATTTCCTGGGAAAACAGAAGAAAGCTGCAGAATGAACCCAATTTGTCAAGTGAAGTGACGAGAGATTTGGGACAGGAAACATTAAACAATTCCCACTGGGGAATATGAAGACATTTTAAAGGCACCATATAATCAAGCTTAGCAGTAGGTGAGCTTGTCTGTCTCCTCTCACAAACCAGAAAACTGAAGCGTAAAGAGGAGAATGACTTATCTGAGAGTCATGGTGAGTCACCAATCCACCATCCCCAAGTCACACTTCTCTGCTCAAACCACCACCAATTGCTGACTCCGGGAAACGTTCAAGAGTCCAAGGAACAGCTTGTTCAGGAACTGCTCAGCACAAACACAGCTGGTATTAAAAGAAAGCTCCAAGCTGTAGGCACATGGGGACATTCTGCATTTCAGAGCCAAGGAGGAGGTGGTGCAGGGATGGCCAGTCATCACCACACCCAAAGCATGAATTGCACAGGGGGCCACGAACTGCAAATGCTTCTTTATTCGACTGAGCTACAGTAATAACTGACAGTGGCTCCATGCATAGCTGGCCACAGAATCACAGAATGGTGGGGGCTGGAAGAGACCTCTAGAGTTCATCCAGCCCCAGCTCCTGCTACAGCAGGTTCCCTTCGCTCAGGGGGCACAGGAACGTGTCCAGGTGGGGTTGGAAACCTCCTGAGAAGGAGCCTCCACACCCTCCCTGGGCAGCCTGGGCCAGGGCTCCCTCACCTCAGCACCAAAGGACTTTCTCCTCCTGTGCCAGTGCAACTTTTTGTGTTCCAGTCTGTGCCTATTGCCCTTTGTCCTGTCACTGGCCACGACAGAAAAAAGAGACTGTCCCAGTCCTCTCAACACTCACCCTTTAGGGACTGATCAGCCCTGAAAGATTCCCCTTCAGCCTTCTCATCCTCAGGCTGAACAGCCCCAGGTCCTGCAGCCTTTCCTCCTCACACAGATGCTCCCGTCTCCTCAGCATCTTGGTGTCCCTGCACTGCCTCTCTCCAGCAGTTCCCTGTCCCTCTTGAGCTGAGGAGACCAGAACTGGACACAGGACTCCAGATGAGGCCTCAGCAGGGCAGAGCAGAAGGACCAAAAGATATGCAGGATTTAATGGGGTTTTCTTGTACCTGCATCCAGGTACAAGGAGGTAGCAACATGTAGACTGAACGTGAATAATGCTGATTCACACTGCACAGACCCTTGAGATATGTTTAGGGAAGGTATCAAATCACAGGTCACAGATTCTGCCAGAAAAACAAGGAAAACATAAACTGCTTCACACCTTGAGCTCTGTCCCAAAGATACAACGTTTGAGATCTTGCATGAATCTTCTGAAGTGGTTACACAACGAGCTATGCCCAACAGAAATTAATTACCTGTTTTAACGTTAATAACCTGAGGTTACTTCTGTATTACATGAGGTTATTTATACAAGAGCTCTTGGCACACAGCTCCAGGGCTGAGTGGCAGGTTCGGGAACTGGCGCTGTGACAGAGCCATCCCACACTTTCCCTCCGAAAGGAAATCTGTCAGCTCTCCCAGACACACCAGCTCTTATCTAACACATCTCAGCAGCCTCTCTAAGCAAGCAGACAGCCTCTTGTGTCCAAAGCCCGAGTCAAGCTAGTTACACCTCTGCTTTGCTGCTCTCTGTGCTGACTACCTGTGAACTCCTCACTTTCCTCTCCGTGCGTTGTCTCCTGCTGTCTGTCCACTTTGAACAGGCCACTTAAAAAACCCCTGAGTTACAAGCAGAATTTATATTTCTCTTTAATTAAACCCCAAAATGGAAAAGAACTAAAAAACCCATTCAAATGTCCTTGGAGATGGGGGGGAAAAAAGCATTTATATCCAATTTAATCCAACCTTTTCTTCCTATTAGCTTGTATGTGTATTTTTATGCAAGAATGCCATGGTTTTCCAAGCAAAATGCACATATTCCATTCATTTTGATTTTGGTTTTCTCTAGCAGCTAGTTTTTTTTTTCACTGCTGCTGTTCCTGAACGTACCTCTCCAGCAGCTTTTCTCACTGCCTGCAAACCTGTCCCTTCAATCAATTTCTCCTTTCTTCTTGGCAGCAGCAGTAAAATCCACAAGCCCACAAACCTGTCCTTCCTTAAATTTCCACCCTGTGTCTTGTCTTCTTCGGGTTGGTGGCTTTTTAAGCTGAGAATGTGCTTTGCTTGTGCTATGTGAAAAAAAAGCCACAACAGTAAAAAGAGTGTAAATGTAACGTATGGTGCTCAAAAGAGACCTTATGTTCTTTTAACAGGCATGAGAAATGAGGCTTGTCCTTCTCCCCATATGGAGCACAGTGCCTGGGCACAGCCCCAGCACCCACAAGGACAGATCCTGGTAAACATGAGCATCACAACCCTTTGGGCTATACCCAAGCCCTGTGGGTATGGACCACCAGGAAGCCAACCTCAGAGGGAAATGGAGACTGACTACTTTGGTGGTGATTCCTGGAGAGTTGTCGGCATCTGACACGACATCTTCTATCACAGGAGCATTAACAGAATCAGGGTATGCTCTTCCCTTTTCCCTGCATCCCTAACACAAGCT
This sequence comes from Urocolius indicus, assembly GCA_013401255.1. Lineage (NCBI taxonomy): Eukaryota > Metazoa > Chordata > Aves > Coliiformes > Coliidae > Urocolius > Urocolius indicus. The sequence goes on from WBNH01004507.1 coordinate 174,433, forward strand.
GGTTAATCATTTTCAGACCTGCCTAGCCAATAGGGCTGTCCCTGGTAGTCTCAAAGCCAGTGGCATGGAAGCTCTCCCCTCCCTTTCTGGTAAAGTCCCGTCTAAAAAACAAACAACAAATTCCACATATAAGAAATGCCTTTTTTTAAGAGGCTCCTTGACAGAGCAGGATAAACACCTGTGCACAAGCTGCAGCCTGAGACTTTAAAATCAGGTTTCAGGGAGCAGCTTGACACATGCAGGACCAGATTTTCAGAAGGGCTGTGCAGCCCCAGGGCTGCCCAAATGCAGCACATCAACGCCTGCTCCGTGCTTCACAAGACAGGGAAAACCCAGCAACCAAACCCCACGAGAAACTCAACACCAAGGGGGTCAGTCTGGCACCAGTTCCCCTAATGGAAAAGCTCTAATAAAAATTTCTCCCCTCTGTGCTAAGTGGACAGTCTCAGGAAAACCCCTTTCACTTAAAAATTCAAATTACAGCAATCCTTTGCTTACGCCGAGGAAGAGAGTCTGGAGTACACGTTTCCTCAGTCTTCAAGACCCACCTGGACACATTCCTGTGTGACCTGATCTAGGTGGGAGCTGCTTCTGCAGGGGAGTTGGACTGGATGAGCTCTAAAGGTCCCTTCCAACTCCAATCATGCTGTGATTCTATGATTCCATGAGTAGAACATTCCTATTTAACATCAGCCCTGCCTTCACACAGACATACACCCATCTGAGGCACTGTCCTGGGGCTGTGAAGTGAGCTCACCTCCAGGATTCAGGCAGGTTTGGAGGTGAACGGAGGAGCATCAGTCGCTATCTCACACCAGTGCACACAGCAGCTGGATGTGCTACACACACAAGCTTGCTTCAGCTTCCTCCTCTGCTGCTAACGTCCGTGCTCGAGTTGGTGTCTTTGGGATAAAGGATCCTTTCAAAACAAACAGAGTGAATTCTTAGAACTCATCGAAGCAGCAAAGGAAATCCCCTGAAGGAAGCGAGTGCGATGCAGGGGTTTGGAGTTAGAGCAACATTGCTTGTGTAAGAGAGAGGCTTTCTCTTGGGTAATAAAACCCTCCTGTTGCTGTGCCAGGGATTTTCCAGTAGGTGTGTGTCAGAGGGTGCTGGGAGCTGCAGTTTCTGTGGCCAGTCCTAAAAATGGAGTGAGCTCACCTCCGAGAAGCTGACCACAGATCCCAGTGAGTCCACAACAGCAACAACTGGGAAGAGAGCTGGGGAAAAGGAGGTTTGCACACAGCCCAAAGGTGGTTTTCTTTCCCTTATGCATCCATTAGTTAACAGTCATGTTTGAGTTTGATAAAACAATCTCAAGGCTTCTCAATTTTCCTTCAACCAAGGGGAAAGTCTCTCACTAGACAGGGCAAGTGAGGCAGATGTAAAGCTCCATCGTCCTCCTGCTGGCCTAAAATCCCACAGGCAGCCCTGCAGAATGGAGACAAAGGGCAGTGCAACACAGCAGCCTCTAGCATTCCCTACTCTCTAGGGAATGCAATGGCCAAACCCCATACAATCCTCCAGTTCCTGTACTAGGCAGAAGGAGCTTCACCCAGGCTCAAGGGAGCAGTGATTTAAGGTTTGGGTTCCAGACCCCATTCCTGAAGATACAGGAAGCCTGGTGAAAGTGTAACTCTGGTGAGGACAGAGTGAAGAAGCTGGATTCATACATGAGTCAGGTCAAACCAATGACTAGAGCAGCCTGGGTCACAACAGCAATATGAGTATCTCTCTTGAAGTTAAAAGACACGTGACATTATGTCACCACAGGTTCTTCTTGCTTATGAGTGGATTTGTACACACGTCACGGTGTGAAGGGAAGGTGTTTTTTGTAGTGTGCACACAAGGACACTTAGATCTGCAACAGAATCCTAGAATCTTAGAGTGGTGGGGGTTGAAAGGTCCCTGCAGAGCATATCCAGCCCCACCCCTCTGCTAAAGCAGGTTCCCCTGGCTCAGGGGGCACAGGAACGTGTCCAGGTGGGTTTGGGAACCTCCTGAGAAGGAGCCTCCACACCCTCCCTGGGCAGCCTGGGCCAGGGCTCCCTCACCTCAGCACCAAAGGAGTATCTGCTCCTGTTCCAGTGGCACTTCTTATGTTCCAGCTTCTGTCTCTTGCCCCTTGTCATGACACTGGCCACCACAGAAAAAAAAAAAAGATTGGCCCCATGCTCACAACATATTGATCAGATTTGATAAGGTCCCCTCTCAGTCTTCTCCAGGCTGAACAGCCCCAGGTCCCACAGCCTTTCCTCATCAGGAAGATGTTCCATTCCCTGATCATCTTGGTGTCCCTGCACTGGCCTCTCTCCAGCAGTTCCCTGTCCCTCTGGAGCTGGGGAGCCCAGAACTGGACACAGGACTCCAGATGAAGCCTCAGCAGGGCAGAGCAGAAGGGGAGACAGAATCTCCCTTGACCTGCTGCCCACACTCTCTTGCTGCCCCCAGGCTGCCATTGGCTTCTTGCCCACGAGGGCACGTTGCTGCTCATGGTCAGTTTATTATCACCCAGCACTGCCAGATCTGTCTATGCAGAGCTGCTCTCCAGCAGGTCACCCCCAGCCTGTGCTGGTGCAGGGGGTTGTTCCTCCCCAGCTGCAGGACTCTGCCCTTGTCCTTGTTGAACCTCAGCACGATCTTCTGTGCCCAACTCTCAAGCCCATCATGTTCTCACTGACTGGCAGCACAATAAGCACCATATTGGTTGCAGCCTTATCATTTTTCCCTAAATAGGGGGAAAAAGGAATCATTTTTCCAAAGACACCCTTCCTTTTGACTTAGTTTTAATTTTACATGACATTGTTTTGGGGATTTCACTTTGGGGATGTTAGTGGTCTTTAACATGCTACACCTTGGTATTGCTTTCCCTACTAGTTGCAGTCAACTAGTGCCATAAGCCAGCTGATGGGCTCTGTAAAAGCACAAAGAGTTTGGCTATGAAATAGAAGAACATATATTGACTATAACTACCCCACCACTATCAGATTTCACCATGGTAATGCTAATGCACAGTAAACAGGCAACCTTTCCCTGACAGGGCCCTGATACCATCACAGACCTCACTTTCAAATCAGGTCGATACCAATCTCCAGTTTCATGATGTAAGATTTCAAAATGGGGCCAAGTGCCTCCAAAGCACCAGAGTGGATTGATGAAGGTGACAGAACCACCATGGAATCACAGCACTTCTCCTGAAGCAATGCTTGCCAGCTTGACCTTCAAAGATCGTTTTCACTGCTCAAAACCACCACAATATCCCTCAGGACAAGTCCAATGGCTATTTTTATTAGCTCCTTCATAAGTACTAACATTGACCTGGCTGCTTAATGGCATGCTTCTCTCAAACAGAACCTAATGAGACTGTGCAGCATCCAGACTTTGCATAGGACATCACACTTCCTTTGCAGTCAAGTGCATGGGGTGTGAACACTGGTTGCAATGGAGATCTATCCAGGCTTATGAAATTTCAGGACTGCAATCGAAAGCCACTGTTGAAATTGTATATGGAGTGATCTAGAGACCTGCTCCCTAAAAGGAATTTGGTTCTTAAACAGGAGTCCAACAGGAAACTGTGGATCCCATCTACAGTTAACAGTGGAAAGGTCAAAGCAGAATGACACACATCCCTCCTGCAGTCCCCAAGAAACCAGAGACACAGTACAAAAGGACTACAGGTCTTCTTCACAGGCAGCTAAGGCAGGTAGGTGTTGAAAAGGCTGTGTAATTCAACAGCAGCTGAAGATCTCCCCCAGCCAGGTTCTCATGAAAGCCTCAGTGGCTGCTACTCTATATCCTGAGACGGCACAACAGGCCTTGACTGACATCCTCCATGGAAAGAATGATGAGGGAAAGAACTGATTTCGAGCACACCCCAGGCATGGCATTAATGAACCTTCATCCTAAATGCAGGTGTGAATGTAGCCCAAGGGATCTGCAAGTTGCTGCTTCCAAAACACTTCCCAATGGATAAACACAAGCAAAACAACCATCTACTTTCACACTAGGGAGGAGACGTCTTTGAAGGAGAGAGACTTTGCATGGGAAGCAAAGCTGCCCTGCACACTCTGACAGCCACTGGCAGGTTCATCAGTTCAATCCTTAACAAATGAGCAGTGGATATGATGAAAGTATGAAATCTGGACTTCTGGTATTCTCTGAAAGCCAAGAAATATGATTCTAGCTGTCAGGCTGGAGAGCAGCAGGGAAAGTAGCAGAGCTGGTCCTGGCAGTGCTCTAGGCAATGTACAATGGGAGAAAGGTAGCTATGGGATTGGAGAAGCCAGAAGACTGTACAGAGCGAAAAGCAGGTGTTGAAAACAGCAATGAGAAAGGCAAAAGCTCTAGAGAAATAAAAACTGAGAAGAAGGAGCTGAAATTGCTGCAGCAAGTTCAACTTTTGCAGGAACTCTTGAATTTCTTTATAGTCTGTCTCCTTGGCAGAGGCACCAAAGTATGGGATGGCTCCAAAAGATCTGAAAACAACTGCATCCTGCTGGAAGGATGGGTCTAGCCAGCAGCTGACCATGTGAAACCAATAAATGAGGGGGAAAATGAGACAAGGAGGAAATTTTTATGGGGTGAAAAAAAAAAAGAAGAGAGTGAAATAATGTCTTGAGAATGGATGGACTTGTTGTAAAACATTCTCAAGGCATGGCCAGAAAAGGAGAATGATCCATTTAGTATCTTGCACAAAGCACTAGGCACCCTGTGGATTCATCTGCAGGCTTGTTCCTTCACAGCAAAAGAATATCCTCACAGACAGAAGCTGCTGAGGGTGGACAATTCACCATCAGAAACCTTGTGGGAGCCAAGCATGGACCATCAGCCCAGCCTGTCCTCCCTGACCTCTTCCCAGTGCATATGCCATGTGATTCAGAGATGAAATCCATTACATTAGTGCCTGTGCTTGGCATTACACAGCTACTATATTCTGTCTCACGTCCAGAAGGACTGTTGCCTTAAGTCAGTGCTACAGGAACTTTAAAATAAGACACAGCATACGTTCAGGGTGACTCATCTGTTCCCTGATGCTGGCTTACACACAGCATGTTGGAAAAGTTGCTTTATTTTGTGTCTGTCGTTCAGAAAATGTGAGTCTCCATCCGTTGTGCTGAGCTCAGGGATGAAGGCAGCTTCCCCACGTGAGCACAGGGATGTGGAGACGGGACTTATGTCGGTGGAGGCAGTCAGGGACCAGCCAGCAGTGAGTGTTCCTGAATCTCTCCCCCCAAAAGACCTCCAACAGAGCTGCTCTGCAAGGGGCAGGGTGATTTTCATTCACATTAACACAGAGCCTCTTTAATCGCATCTAGGAAGGAGTCCAAGAGCCCCCCTGAACCGGTTGCAGCTTCAGGACAGCCCAGTTGAGGGAAATGGAGACTTCTCATGGGTTTTGAGACTTTCGATGGGCTTTGAGGCAATAAAACTCAGTGCTCAGTTAGTCCCACGGGCCCTATCTGCTACGGGAGGGTGATGGTAACATGCTGAACCCACTGTACTTCTCATTCTGTTGCTTTCTTGCCATTCCCTGGCTCCTACCCTAAATCACTTCAGGTCTTAACCACTACAGGTGGCCACTGCTTTAGCTCTTTGCATTCACCACTCACTGCTGACATGTATCTAATCCCAACCAGTGCAAAGAGTGCCTACACCTGGGTGAGAGGCGAGCTCTGAACAAAGAAGCAAGGTTTCCTTTCCCAAAGCACTATTTTACCCTTTTGGTTGGCTAGTTTGATTATCTGCTAATGAAGAATTTTAAAAGAAAAGCAAACCTCAACTGGTAACAGCAGCAAACCACAACCACTGACTAATTAAAGCCTTTTTGCTAACTCACAAAAAAAAGCCAAGACCACCCAAAGGCAAGAGCAGAACTGATGAATCCTTCTAGGGATTCTCTTACGTCTCTTTGGCCTCCTCTGCAACATACAGGAAGGATGATTTTTAATTGTATCCCACAGACACATCATTTATTAACTATTGTTTTTGGTTTTTGAAAAGATAAACACTAATAATAGACCAGTGCTGAATTAGTGAAGATTACTCTGAATTACCTGGAGCTGAGAACTAAGATACACATCAAATTTAGATCTTGCATTCATTCTGGTTTGAGCTACTTTGGTTGGGTGGGATTAAAATCTGATCAATATAATCCATCTTTTCTGCCCCACCCTCAAAAACCCAGGCATCAGAAAAGATCTCCCCAGATCCTCCTTATAATGGTAATAGTCATCAGGAACCATTTTCAGAAGAAGGCTCTGGAAAGATTTAGAAGATCTAGAGTACAGCTCTCACAACAGAGAGCTGCAAGATGTATTTGTGCTCTTCATACGTCTTCTCTCAACCACCCACTCAGAAAAGAGATCAAGGTGCTTGCTAACAAATCACAGAAAGAAAACCAATGCAGTCCAGAGTATCTCCTGATCCCAAGGGCCAGAATTTTACCGTGGCTGGAGAAAGTAGCTGAAATCCAACTATATCTGGCCTTCTGCTCACCTCCACGTGGCACCTTCACTGACTTGCCATCATTGTTATCAGTAACTCCTATACAACTGTGACACAAAGAGAGAAATGAAATGAGACACTTACCCTCCTTCAAAGATCTTGATCCTGACTGGCTCCCCTCGTTTGGTTACAAGAGCCTCTTCTTCTGATTTTCCTCTTTTATCCTCTTCCTTCTCAGCTCTAGTTATATCTTTTCGACCTTCATTAGAAAGGAGCGAAGGCAAATGAACCTATCTCCCCAAAAGAGCAAAACAATCAATGATTACATACAAAAATCACTCTAAAGACAGACACAGACCAAACAGCCTCAGAAAGAGCCAGCAACTCACTGCACGTGCTGCTCCTGACAGCTAAGTGCAGCAATTAGGATATGCTCTTAACAGACAGGGCCTCTGCTCCTGGATTTTGAGCCCTTCTGGTTTATATTTACTGTAATCACAAGTTTTTCATCCACTCCCTGCAGAGGGTGGCTCAGTATTATCCAGCTCTTGCCAACTGGACAACTGAGGCATAAAGAGAAGTGTCTTGGCTGGGGTCACTCTGAGAGTGTGGTGGAGACACAGGTCGCTGTTCCCAAATCCACTGCTCTGTCCTTGGATAATCCTCCCTCTAAAATACACATCCACAAAGGTCTAGAGAGGAGGCATCTGTAGGATTCACGTATTTAACCTCAACCTTTGGGTTTCCCCCACATACACACTCACACAGATTTGGACTTTAGTCATCTGAACTTGACATAAATCACTTGACAGTCAAAGCTCCCGGGTGCTTTCCTTTCACCAAACCCCTTTTGCCATAGATGCAGTACAGAGAAAGCCACAAAACCAACGGGAGAAAATAATCCTCAATCTCCCCAGATGTTCCCAGGGTAACATTTGCTTTTTCACTATTCATTCCTTGTTTAGACCAAGGTTTAAGTCATGCACTGACATCTCATCTGGCATGTTTAATGTTATTTGTTATGGCACATGGACCTTCACTACAGCTGCCTCTCTAGCTCTGTATGATCTATGGGGAGTTCTCCACACCCAGAATGAAATCTTGGGATGTTAATGCCCCTACAACTTAACAGTACAAACAACAGAGGCCTCCAAAGCTCTGGAGGAGGAAAGCAGATTGCTTTTTACCCAGACTACTTTGTACACAAGTGCAAGAATAGCTCTGAAGTTCAACTGAATTACCCACATCCTCACTTTATATATAATTTACAGAAACAGGGTGAAGGCATTTGAGAGATTGGGGTTATTAGAGGGATTTTAGCCTGGGCATAGCCAATGAACTGGCAGAAGTCTAAAGCAGAGCTGGTCACTTCTCACTCTTCAGAGATTCTGGAAAGAGTGGCAGCTCCCAAGGGTGATTCATCTGCCCTACCTTAGACACTTAATCTTAAGGGGGGATGAATCACCCAAGAGGAGCCTCTTTGTCTCCCATATGGGAAGCCAAAGAGTGAGTAGCTCAGAGTGAGACACGCAAAATTCAGCAGGATTGAACCCAGCCTCCACAGCAACACGCTGCTGGTGCTACCATCAGGTTCTCAGCAGGAGGAGGGACGGACTCACCACAAAAGCAGCTTTGCAAAACTGAGGTCAAACATTTCAAATTGGCCCAGTAATTTCAGGAGCTCAATTTAAAGTATTAAATGCACCTGGGACAGCTCTGTACCCTCGAGGCCAGCTCACACAGATTAGCTCACATCCACACCATCAGACCCACATAACAATCCCAAATGCCTCCTGGGAATGGTCCCTCTGTCCTGTCCTGTCTGCCTCCATGTGCCCAGGAATTCCCTGGCTATCAGTCCCAGGACAGAACAATGTCAGGAGCCATTTTAACAGTTTAACAGCAGAAGGCATCTCAAGCTGGTGTGTCTGGGCAGGGAGATGCCTGTGCTCAGAGGAAATCAGTGGCAGGAGACACTTTAAAACTTAAACCTTGGCCGCTTTGACTTCAGCTCCTGACATGAGCTACACACTCGTAACAATGCCAAGTGAAAACCTTCCCCCTTCAGCTCCTTGTTTGCTGAGGAATACAAAACAATTGACTTTCTAGATGTAGCATGAGGTTTATTTATTGCAACTTTCGAAAGCACAAAACATAGACAGATGAAAGGCACCAGAAAGAGCCCAAAACATACAGTCACTACTATCCCCTTGTACAATCTCGTTGAATTTACAAAGCGTGTAAGCCCGATACAGTGTCATTAACCATCCCTATAGGCATGCTGGAGCCTACAGTCACTTCAGAATTGATCTGCTCAGTAAATCCTCCTGGTAATTAAAAAGCAAAGCCAAGTAGGTAGACAGTCTATACAGTCCTACTGCTTGCTGATAGCGTGCTGCGTGCATCATGGTACCAAGAAAAAAAAATCAGAGCTGTTTTACATTTCCTGTTGTGTTGACTGACAAGTCACAGTTACATAAAGAAGGGGAATATTTCAGGGGAATAGCTTGAGCAGAGTTTGACTGAAGGCTGAACTTTCAACCTCTGATTAATGCAGCTCCTGTTAATCGCATCTTCCCGAGTCACCAGCAACTCTGCTCCCTAATCCGGGCCACTCAGATGGATTTGGAACAAAACTAAAGCAAGGATTTCACTCCCACTGCCTATGTAATCAAAAGTTATTTATCTGCTTGGCATGAGGCCAATTTATCTCCACCGAAACCAACGTAATTTCTGCCAACTGCACTCCTTTAGGCAGCAGGTATTAACGTCAGATTTAGGCTACAGCATTTTCTAAGTGAACTTGGCAGGACAAAACTCTTGCTTTTTCTTCAAATTGCACCACAAAAACCTTAACTTTGACCACCAGTCAGCTTACAGGGTTTTGTCTAAATGGTTTTTGAGTCTGTTGAGCAAATGCATGCAGTGAAATACGCATTTGGATGGCTTAAGGGCTGAGCCCTTCCTGTCTGTAGCTTAACCTTTCAACTTCGGGGTATGAGGGTCTGTGTTTCTGAAATACACACTTGATGTGCATTTTAGCACCATGTCACAGAGCAAAGCTCAGAGGAGCACAGGCACTTCTGTTAGAGAATGAAATCAAGGATGTTAACGACAGCGTTCAGATAAAGTCCCTTTGAAAACGAGCTCCCAAACACCAAGCATGAGCGTGGTTGTTGTGCTGCACAGGGAATGATCTGCCCCTACGCCCCTTGAAATTCTGCCTTTTGGATTTCTGCAGAAGGATGGAAATGCTGAGTAGAAATAAAGATTAATTGAATAAAAGCTACTCTGCTGTGTATTTTAAGACATATTTATAAGCAGCAGCTGCAGCAGTGATTATGATAGGTTTAATATTCAGAGTTCACTTCATGATCCAGAAATAAAATGAATAATCCATTAATATAAATTGACTTGAGATGAATATCACATTTCAGAATCTTTAGAGCAATCCTGTTTGCTGATCTACAGGAACATGGTTTGGATTAAAGGGATTTGTATGGTTCAGCATTAACCAAGAGGGGAAAAGTATGGACTCAAAATGAGACACATAACACCGGGCAGCTACCAGAAGTGTCTTAAAGACTTCTGTGCCCATATAGCCAATGCCTTTGGTGAGCTTCTCCCCTCTGAAGCCATTTGCCTTGCTCCCCTTAGCTCTGAAGACCAGGTATAAAATATTCTTGGATACCTGGAAAAAGCAGGTAGACAGCTAAGGACGTTAACCAAACGGACCAAATGACACGGGTGTTTTAACAAGACTCCATGTCAAACCTTCTGAGGCACTTTTATAAATGTCACTGCATGCCTTTACACTTCTTTGGGGGCTTAAACACACTTGCAAATCTCCCTTTAATATTTTTAAACACTTTTGAGCATGCCTCTCCATGCTCATTAACGTGAGATCAGTAGATGCACAACCAGACAGAATCCCACTTCCCCAAGGTAAGCCTTCTTTTTTTCTTTTTTCCATTTATAACATGCAAAATGTAGGGAATTATAACAACATTCATTAAACACACCCCCTCCCCCTCCCCTCCCTCAAAACAAACCCAAACAGAAAAAAACCCCCAACCCTTGTAAAGCTATTTGAAATATCAAGACAAATGCAAATCGAGTCTAATCCTTTGTGCTCGAGCAGTGGCAGTTCACGGTGCGGTGGTGATTCCTACATGCTCTTGTGATTACAAGGCAAGTAGAAACTGGAGAACACAAATATGGCACGTTGCCTTGGAGCAGGCTTGCCTCCTTTTCATTATTATCATCACCATTATTATTATTATTACAGTGGGTTTTAGCTTCTTCACTCTAAAGGTTTCACTGAGAACAAGCGCTTACCGAACTGAGAGAGGGATGAATAAACTCTTACGAAACTAAGAACAGCGATTCCCCATCCCTCGTCCCCCTCTTCCCATGTATCCAAATGGATGAGGAGAAATATATAGGATTGCATTACCTCTGTCATTTTTGGCTTCCTGGAGCTGGATGGGACAAGCCTGCCTGCCTCTGGTCGTGGAGCAGTAGCCATGGTGTAGGTTTCCTTGCTCACCTTCTGCTTGGACCTCAGGAGGGACAGGGCTGCTTTAGTGGATATACCTGGAAGGTTAGGATTATACAAGCTAATACACCAGCTGGCATACACTGAAGATCGTCGATCAACTTGCTGGATATGATTTGGCTTTATGTAGTTTAAATAGCACCAACTGACATTAGTGGTTGTGTGGAGACTGGGGAACTGAAGTACCTTCTTCGTATCTGTACCTTCTCGAGACTTCATTGCACTGTGAGTGACCTCAGAAAGAGGTGCAGGGCTTGGAGGGTTTGATGGAGATTGCTCCACCAGTTCTTTGGAGTCTTCTTTCTTCACAGGTTGCAAAGGTGCCTTGCTGAGGAACTGCTTGCCAGCTGGCTGCTTATATTCTTCCAGTGCCTCCAGACTTGGAGAACCTGAATGGGACACAGCTTGCTGCAAAGTACTCGGGATTTCCTTTGGCTCTGACTGCTCTAAGGACAAACTAGGTGGAGTTTCAACCTCTACCCTGCCTTGGCTTTCTGCAAGAAAGTGAGACTTCTCCTGCTTTTTCCCTTCCTCTATTGCACTGGGTGGCTTCACCACTTCCAACTTCTCTTCTGCTTCAGACACTTCCTCCTCTTTCACTCTCTTCTGCTGCTGTGTTTCCATTGTCAGCTCCAAACTACCAGCTGGAGAGAGCATCCTTTTACTTCCACCAACTGTTGACGGGCCTCCTTCCAGCCCGAGGATGCTGTCTGACGGGGAGGTGAGCGGCATATAGCCCTTTCGTTCTGGTAAGGGTAAGGGCACTCTCAGGTACGGGCTCTGGAAAATGTTTCTTTGATCCTCTGTGATCATCTGCGTCAGGTCAAAACCCAGCCCACGAACATCAGCGCTACAGACCAGGGTGCCTTTGGCTTGGTGATCATCGAATTTTGGGAGAATGATAGAAGAGGAACTGCACTGGGATTGAGTGACCAGGATCTGGGACAGTGTGGTGTACATGGCGCTCCCGTAGGATGGCATGTTCGTCTGTATGCGAACGGGGACAACCAGCGACACCATCGGCTCCGACCGCGTGGGGACAATGAGCTGAGACGCTGATACAGTCACCGAAGGACTTGTTGTGCAGGTCAGAGGATGCAACCTATTGTCCGAGTCATAGTCAGTGCAGGGGGAAAGGCTGGAGGTTCCTGCTGACGGGAATAAACTGGATTTGATCTGCGGTAAGTGTCCACCAGCTTCACCTGGCAACTGGAGAGCAAACTGAGACTGAAGAGGCAGAAAAAAGGCTGAAGGGATGGGTGAAGAGCCAGGGTAATGTACCGGGAGGAATGAAGGATGCTGCCTGAACGGCACGTCAGCAGGGTGAGACATTAAGGGAGGAGCGATGTGAAGAGGACCTGGGTGGATGAGCGTTTGCGGGAGCGGCAGCGGTGGGGTCTGAAATATGGAAGGAGGAATCTGAGGCACGGAGAACTGAGCAGAGAGGATGTCAGACATAGTGTGTGCGGCAAAGAGCTCCGCAGACTGCCCTGGCTGCGGCAGGAGATGCTGGTAGGGAAAGACAGAAACCTGTGGGGACAGGAACTGCTTTTCATGCAGCGTTAGTTGTGGTATGGGATGATGAAACACTTGCAGAGCTTCTGTGTATGGCTGGGTATATGCTGGCTGAGGGCTGTCTTTTGGCTGACCCTTTTCACTTGGGTAAGTACCGTGAGAGGGCAAAGGGGGTGAAGACGTGGGCTGATGGGGCATACTTGTCGAAGGAGATTTACTTGAAGAAGGAACCGGATCTTCTGCCTCTGGCCGGCCTGCTGGGGCAGGGTCTGGCTCATGCTCTGGGTGTCTGGTGAGGGATGCTTGCCTAACCAGAAAGCATTTCCTTCTCTCCTGGGGAGCCGAGGAGGCTGAAGGGCCAGGAGTTGAGGCAGGAGTGGAAGACAAACTCCCATAGTCAAATGATTTACTGCGGGTCTCTGACATCTGGGAAGGATGAGACACGTTGGGCGTCTGCTCAGAAGCAGATCTCCGCATCTCCCTGGAATGGTGGTGGTGGCTTGGTACCATCAGCATGTGTGAGCCAACACCAGGAGGCTTTGGGTGGGGTTCAGAGGGCTGGCTAGTTGACTCTGCCTTGCTGTGATCTTCACGATCAAAGGAGACAGAGTGGCTGGAGCCATGGGATATGCTGCTTTCCTGACTTGGGCTTCGGGTGAGAGAGACCGATTCAAAACTGGACTCTCCAGAGGACTGAGCCATCTCTGCCAGCCGCAGCCTCTTCTTTTTTGGTGGGAGTTTCTCAGCAGGGAGCTGAGAAAGGGTCTGGCTCCTCTGTGGCCACTGAAACTCCTCTGTTTTCTCTGGCTCTTTTGGAGGAGGCTCCGGCTCCGTTTCTGGTCTATCAGGCTCTTCCGTGACCAGAATCTCAGGGACCTGGATGTTGGGCTGCCGTACCAGCTTGGGCTGCAGGGAGTGAGGCGGTCGGCTCTGCTGGGGTGTTGGCTGAGATGAGTACTGGGACAAGGGTTTGTCTTCTCCTTCCAAGCCGCTCGCCTGCTCGATAGAGTCAGACTTCTCAAAGGAACTCGTATGCTGGATGACAGAGATCTCCTTTGAGGTTGTTCTTCTCTCTTTGCCCTCTGCACTCGAAGCCGGTTTGGTGTTCCTGGAATGAAAGCTGGCGCTGGCATCAGAAGGTGCTGATTTACCCAGATCTGCTGGTGACTTCATGGACTCACGGGTTAGGTTTAAAGCGACATCAGACGCCGCCGGGTTTGTGAACTGAGCCCCTGGGCCAGTACTGGATGAGGGAGTGTCAGACAACTCAAAAGCTGGAGGCTCCTCGTCATCACCGAGACTCTTTTCCTTTCGTCTTTTCCGGAGCGGGGTGAGCTCCAAACTGCTCCCTAGCTTGTAATGCATCATCTGGGGCCACGTGTCTGCATCCGCAACGCTTTTCTCAGGCTCTGAAGAGGTATGGGAAGTGGAAGAACGAGGCTTTGAGATCTGCAATTCTGAACAGTAGTACTTCTTATGGGCTTCATAATTGTCCCTTTTCTTATACCGAGCACCACACACATTACACTCGTACATGAATCCTTTAACTTTCGGACCTTTCCGTGACTTTTTGGTGAGATCGCTTTCCTTGGTTTCAGGCTCCTCAGGAGGTTTGGAAACAGTCTCTTTGTTCACAGAGCTAACCTCCTCTGAGACATACTCCACTCCCAAAGGTAGCTCAATAGCTGGCTGTCGTTTGAGCATTCGAGGATGGGAAGAAAACGCTTGACTGCGGCTTAAGACTTCAGGCTCCATGATGTGATCATCAAACGAGTAGCTACCTCTAAAGGTATGTGGGGAACTTATAGTGCATGCAGCAGAAGGCATTGAGTGGCTTCTTAGGAGAGGCACTGTCTCTGTGGCACTGTGGGATTGCTGAAGTGACAACAATGATTGTTCGGGCTTCATTTTTTCACCGTGGGACGTCAACGCTTTCGCTGCATCCAACTGGCTGCTGGAACCGGACTTGACATCAAACTGGAACGGTTCTCTATATACACCGGACTTTGGAGATTCAATGCTGCTACGTCTCGATAAAGAGCTTCTTCTAGGCTTCACACTATCTATTTCACTGGTATCTACAACAGCTTCATTAATTGTGATTAGCTTGGTGATGTGTTCGATAACCTGCGTCCTAGGCACAGATAACGGTACCATACTAGGTTTTTCTTCGCTAGACAGGTGTGGAAAGCCCTGGGTTGTGTTTGCAGCTAACCCCGCAGCCCTTTGCCCAATCCTACCACACTTCCCAAAAATGATCTCTGCATAAGATTTGGCGTTGGTATTTGGTGGGCTGATCTGCTGCTCTGCGCTTTCTGATCTTGAGAAGTAGCCTGACTCGGTGCTGCCTTTGCTCCCGGGGCTCAGGAAGGCTTGCTCATCGATGACCTTCTTGCGCTCGCTCAGGCGGAGCGCGAGCTTCTGCTTGATAGTGTGGATGTCTTCAGGTTTATGGCTCAGAGCGGGGTCTGACGATGGCTCCGCGAACTGGGTGCTGTCCTCTAGAGACTGAGACATACTGGAATGAGACAACGAACACCGGTCGTGGCTGGAGCCTTGACTCCCTCCACTCAGCAAACTACTGGATAACAGAGTGTGCTTCTGCCTGGGTGAGAGCTCAACCGAATGGCCCGACATCGCTCCCGTCTCCTCCTCCGAATCTGTGCTTTCTCCTTCTGTTGGCTCTTCAAAGTCTTCCCCGCCAATCCTTTCCATTTCCAAGCTTGATGGATACATCTCTGCTCCGATCCCTGAGGCCAGCCCAGCTTTTATTCGATGAGCGTGAGATTTCCTATGTTTATACAAATTGCTCTTAGTCTTAAAAGAAAAGCCACATGGAATGCAAGGGTACGGCCTCTCACCCGTGTGTGACCTGATGTGTTTTTGGAGCACACTTGGCTTCGCACAGGGCCTGCTGCAATACTGACAAATATATTTGCCTGGCTTCTGAGGTTTCTTTTCCTTCTTGTGCACTTCCTCAGCTTGCTTTAAGGAAACCTGCGAAGGGCGAGGGATATAGACCTTTTGAACGGACGGCATGTCCTCTCCAGGAATGACTGGTGAATGGGAAGGTAAGAGCTGGCCGTGGTGAGAGTGAAGCCCAGGGGATGAAAAGGAGCCAGAGGGACCTGGTCTTACTGGATCAACTAGCTGCCATGTGGGACCTTCAAGGACGTGCTCTGGTTTCCCGGGAGCTATAAATGCTGGTGACAGTGCGTGCTGCTGAAGCTGCGAAACGTGGGGAGGATGTTCAAAAGAGGAAGGCTTGGGTTGCTTCTGATGTCCAGTCTTCTCCTGAGACTCCTCTCTTGGAATCGTCAAAGAACCAGAAAAGTGCTGCTGCGATATGATATCTCGGAGAGGGGTTCCTTGTGAAGAAGCAGAGCTGCCCTGGTACGTAGCTGTGGACGAAACACTGGCTTGGAAAGCCTCTCCTTTAGGAAGCCTCTTTCTTGGACTTTCCTCAGCCTTTTTTGTGCTCTTCTGGCTTTGTTCAGGATCCATGACCTTAAAAAAGGGTCTTTGAATGCTATTTCGGGAAGGTTTTGGCAGGCTTCATTTACAAACAAGAAAGGTCTTTTCTGTAGGTTCCCTGTTTCGCCTGCATTTGCTACGGAGCCGCCCAGGAGATGGTTGTTGATTTAGGATTTTACTAAAGTGTCACTAGTTGCTATTTGATTCAAAAAAAAAAAAAGCCCATGTCTCAAGGTCAATAAAGTTCACATTGGTAACACATGACAAACTACTTCAAAGAGAGAAAACTTTCCAAAACTTTTAGTCCAAATATTTTCCTTGTGAACTTCGTTAAGGCTTTAAACCTTGCCATTTTCTTCCACAGTTGACAGTGGCAAGCCTTCAAAGTCAAGATGCAACCCACAATGTGTCTCTTGTTTGTTATGCAAACCTTTGAAAACTTGAGACTTCAGTGCTCATCTCATAAGGATCTTTTTTTTCCCCCCGTGCAAGGAAAATAACACTGAACGGTGTGTGTCCCCCTGTGTCTTCCTTCTGTTCCACTTCGGAGTTCAAAAGCCTCGGAAAAGTAGTTCCCACATTTCTGTAATTACATCCAAAAGAAAACAAAGGGGAGAAGTTATTTTAGTGTTTGTATTTAAGGGATTAAATGCTGCTACTTTTCTAGAGGGTAACAGTAAACATTTTTTTTTTGCACAAAAGAAACTCAGAAGAGCTGTTTGAAGGTCTAAAATTCATAAGACATCACTTTTAACAGCAATCTAAACACTGATTGTACTAAGTCAAACCTCAGGGGCTCATGCTCTGCTATACACACACACACACACACACACACACACACAGAGACGCGACCTGGCTCTGTGTCACCAACCAAAGTCAGGAACTTGATACCCAGTTTAGAGGGAGGGGGGGCGGAAAAAAATGTATTCAAATGGCTTTCAAACTTGAATTCCTCCTAATCCCCTGCAAACATTTAGGGGTTTTACAATTTTTATAATGATATTTCCCCTCCAAACAGGCTCCGCAGAAAAGCTGACTTCAATATAAAGCTCTGCCTCATGTAGCACAGACACTGTTTGACAAATCAAAAGCAAAACCTTTTCTGCATCCAATCTGCTCTCCAGCTCACAATAAATCTTCAGTGTCGTTCACCACAATAGCAGGTAAAGAGAAAGCACACGCAGGCTTTCACTGAAGTGTTGCCTCCTTAATTTCCTGCCTTTTGTTGCCAAACAATGGTGCAAATCCAACTTCTATAGCCTGTGTGTGTTTTCTGCGGGAGGGATGTTGAAATTGGCTGTCTAAGGGGAACCCTTCTCACAATGGGCTCGAATGGGAGGCTCTATTAAACCTACTGCCCTTGTCAGCAAATACAGCTATTAATGAGACACTCAGGGATGAAATGCTCTGATTCCACTGAAATCTGACAGCACCACCAAGAGATGGGGTAGAAAAAGGGTGGGATACACCTAAGGATGGTGCTTTTTAAAGTGAGGCAAATTGATACATGTAATTTACAATAAGAAAAGAACTATCCTCCTTCTACACAAAGCTATTATCTGCCTGAGGGTGCAGTGCCCTGCTATGACAGAACTGCATTGGTTTAATTATGGGAAATTGCTCAAAGCCCTGATGCTTTGATCCTGCTCCACGCAGGGGGAGGGTGAGGTGATGGTGCTCAAGTGTAAATCCAGCGAAACATGGGACTGAACCTTCAGCTGTACAGTGGCCCGATTTCATCTTGAGAAGCAACAGTGAAAAATCAGCAGAGGGGCTTGGTTGTGATCAACATTACGTCCTCAAAGGATTACCCACTCCTGATTCATTCCTACAGCCCTGTGGATACTCCACAGAGAGATAGGTGGAGTGCAAAGCAAACTAGTTTGATTAAGGAGAGTCTAAAGGCATGGTAACACCCTAAAACACATCATGACCACTTAGACTTTACAGAAGTGGTTAAAAACCATCGAGTTTTTGGACAGGGTTGGTTTTACCTAACCTTAGATGGATAAAAGGGTTCAAGTCCTTAGACACAACTCACTGAGGCAGGTACCAATGAGGGACCCAGTGGGAGCAAGGCATCCACATTAAGGTCTCAGTTCAGTGGGAACTGCTCTGAGATGTCATCTCTTATTCATTGGATGAAAGGAATATTTGGCCTGCTGTGACACCCACATCTTAGGTAAACATACAGAAATCCAGTCCTATCCTTCAACTTCCCCTTTCTTTTCCCCAAACACAGGTTCTGTTCCCCTTCAGAATCAGCTTCACATCTTCCCAGGACCTGCAGGGCACCTGCGCTTGTCTCAGCTTGCTAAGCAAAGTGCCTCATGTTTATGGGCTCATTGCTATGAGGAGTAATTAAAACCATTTTCAACCCCCTTTTCAGAGAGCACAGGCTCCTCAATACTGACTAACACTGACCGTTGGTCTGGGCTAGACTCAGAGCACTGTGACTGACTCAAGATCAAAAACAGTTGTAGAGCTGATTTATCACGTTTATTTTTGCCTAAGATACTGTTGTTTGCCCCTCACATGGATTTAATCAAGTGCAAAGAGAACAGTG
Organism: Urocolius indicus; assembly: GCA_013401255.1. NCBI lineage: Eukaryota > Metazoa > Chordata > Aves > Coliiformes > Coliidae > Urocolius > Urocolius indicus. The sequence goes on from WBNH01004507.1 coordinate 192,990, forward strand.
TCTCCCACAAGCTCAAGACTTGCACTTAAGAAATGCCAACTCAGGAATGCCTGGAAAACATTTTGTTTGATCCTATAGGCTCCATACCCAGTCCTAAGTGTATAACAATTGGAGATTTTGAGGAAGTTTCCTCAGACAATTCGACATCATCTGAAATGTTCAGACCATCCTCAGCCTCCTCTGACCAACACATGGGCCCCAGATGATTGTGTTGGAAACTCTGCACACAAGTGAACTGGTCAACAAACAAGCACACCTGCTGCCTACAGCAGAGAACACAGCCATGCTGGGGCAACTCAGGCTGCTTTCTACACATTGTTTTTTTTTTTTCCATTACTGGAAATGGCCCCTGGAATTGGCAATGGCAAAAGAGAATTCACCTAGCTGGCAATGGATGATTCTCCAGGCTGGATGCAGTTACCCCACATGGATACTTTGCCAAAGGAAATTCAACACTGAAGAAAAAAAATGAAGCTCACCCTGTAGGAGGGTTTCTCCCCTATGATTTTAGAAGCATTGTAAGAGGAAGGGAGTGAGAGCATCCCAAAAGCTGGTTGCAGATGACTAACACAGCTCTGCCCAGCTCAGACACAACACAGAGTAGCCAAGGAGCATCTCGCTGCATTACAGCAGACAACAGGCTTTGGTCCTGGTGCTTTCTCTCCTGCCTGATGCATCTCTCCAGATCACAGAGATGAGGGGGCTGGCAAGGGTCAGGGCTCCACAGAGCTCCTCTGCACATTGACAGCTTCCCACCAGCTCCCTCTGGAAATGCAACAGGACTGAGGTGGGTGGGAAAACCTACTCGTTCTTTTTCCTTCTCATTTTCCTTCCAGCCTCTATTTACCTCAGTCAAAATTTATCTTCAGACTTCAGCCTTTTAGTAATCATTACACTTTCCCAATTCTCCCTTATTTTTTATCAGAAAAGACACATCGTTTGCTGTTACTTTCATCTCCTCCTCCTGATAGCTTGAGCAGCTTCTTCTCTCTGTCGCAAGTTATGCTTTTACTGCTTTTGCTTATCACTTTCACTGTATTCCATTCACTGTGTTCTGCACTGTGCTCTCTGCAGAGCAGCCCCACAGCAGCTAACACAACACACAGAGAGGCAGTGCATGGCATGACACAACATCAATTGTCAAAAAGTCACATGGATTTTATGGCACTTGGTTTCCAGCTGCTAGCACTGCATGCCTCTGGCCAACTCCAAAGTGTGGGCACTAAAAACTGGGGATTCCAGCTATTATTTCTATTCAAACACAATTGCTTGGGGTTTTACTTGAAACCCAACAGACTGAACATAAACAGAAATGCCCATTTCATTTGTAATGATGGAAACAAAGACTGCCACCCTGGTGAAAGAAATCAGTGACACAATTCCTTCTGGTTTTAATGGGACTAGAATTTTACCCAACAGCCTGAGGCATTTTGAGTTACTTTATTATGGCAGAAAGGAATTCCTGCAAAAAGGCCCAGGCCTAGAGCCCCTCCCAATCCTAAACTTCTCCTAAATCCTCCTAAAGGGTTTGAGGAAGAGCTAACCTTTATGCCTGGGACTATCATCACATATATATGCAGCCATGCACTCAAACCAGCTCTTTGTCATTGAATTTGAGTATGAGACCACCCTCATAATTGGTGAGAGAGTTGCTGCAGGCTGGACCTGATACCAGAGCATCGGTGGGAACATCACTGAAAGGCATTTGAAGGCATCAGGCCTTTCTATACCTGTGGCTGGCCACCAGAATTCATTCCTTTCAAGTGACATGTGAAGAACTGCAGTGCTTATCTTTCTGTCACTGGCCTTTTGTTTCCAGGACACTGGAACATCTTGTTACAGGTTATAAAACCCCATTGGTGGCAAAACTCTGCTGTTTGCAATATTCAAGTAGATGGAAGGATTTCCTCTGCTGTTTAGTCCTGTCCCAGCCAGACCAAAATCCAGAGTGATTACTGAGAAACTGTTAGAAATCTGTCTTTCTATACTATTCCAGCCACAACAGCATCTTCTTCCATACACCACATTTTACCCTGTTTGTGCCAGGCTTATGTGGGAATGCCTGGTGTGCTACTAGAAAATCCAATTGTTTCATTCCTTATGGTAACTTCTAAACCATTTGGTCAATTTTAACCAATGACCAACAGTGTGAAAGTAGGCAAAAAGCACAAGTTCCTATTTGTGCTCTGCTGAGGGACAGGTACAGCTGCTTCCTTACTGGCAGGCACCAAAATGTCCTATCTCTGGAAAAGCCACATTCAGCATTTACCCCTTTTTAGTCTACAGATGAATCAATCTGGAGAGACACATCTGTGGGGAAAGCAGATCTCTTTTTTCCAATAACTCATGATGTTCCTCAGTTCTGACAAAAAAAAAACAAACCCTGCAGTTCCACAATTAAAAGCAGGTAAGGCAAAGGACAGGGTGGTAGGGCATTCTGCTACCTGGAGATCATGGCCTTGGCAACTACATCCCAACTGTAGCTTTAAACAAAAGGGCAGATTCCACTTTAGACAATCAAAGTGATCTATGACTTCAGAGGGGTTTACAATGCAAACAGCAGCCAGCAGTAGTAGATCTCCTGTCATCACCTCTTGTAACTAGATTCAGTAACATAAAATGCTACTGCAGCACTGGGAGGACCTGCCAAGTACAAGCAAAGTAAACCAGAAAAACAGAAAAGCAAGTCCCATTCCCAGGTTGGGTCCACTGCAAAGGGCACTGCACACATCCAGGATGGAAACTAGGGAAGAAAGGAGAGGTTACTTACAGAGGACTTGGAAGTCTGTCGTCGGCGTCTCTCTTTTGTTTGCCCTCGATTTAATTCAGTCTGGAAAAGAAACAGCACGTTGGAATTGTAATGTGTGTGTACCAAAATGCCACCTCAGCAGTGAGCACACAGGACTTACATCAGGTGCCCTGATGGAGAGAGGATTGCCTGGTAACTGAAACACTACACAAACTCAGTCCCAACAGCTGGAGAAGCCCTTGGTGGCTTCATTCACCTCCCTCAGCATGTTTACCCTGATGGCAACACGTGTGCTTGTAGAAAACACGTTGCCATGGGGTTATTCCTCCTCCTGGATGAGGCTGCAAAGGGAACCACAGCCTGACTGGTGTCAGCCACAGGTAGATGAAGTGCAGACAAGACAAAAGCTCCACATAGAATCATAGAATCACAGAATGGTGGAGGTTGGAAGGGACCTTTAGAGATCATCCAGTCCAACCCCCCTGCTAAACAGGTCCCACCTAGATCAGGCCACACAGGAATGTGTCCAGGTGGGTCTTGAAGACCTCCAAGGAAGGAGCCTCCACATCCTGGCATAGATTTCTGATATGCTCAGGGACTGAGTGTTCAGATCAGCACACAGGTGCTGCAGCCTCCAGAGCTTGTACTTAGTCCATTTAGACCACCTTTAAGTAACTATCTGACTTCATCCATACTTACCTTCCACAAAGCTCCTAATGTGACAGAAGTGATCTGCACATGAGTCTGGTTCAGATAAAGGAAAGCAACATTCCAAATGAAGACCTGCTTTAAAAAACAACCCTGAGTGTGGGCTGTGCTCCAAGTACACTTTACATGCAAAGAGAAAGCCATTTCCTTCACCAACAAGCACCGCAATTCCACAGGAGAGCGTAGTTCCTCCAAACTGATGTCCCCATCACAAACCCTGTGTCCAGTGGCACCTGTGCAGAGAGGTTTAAACCTGACGCCAGAGCTCAGCTCGGTGAATAACACAATCAGGACTGAACAACTCTCTCTTCCTTTCCTATGTGGTTACGGTATTCCTGAACCACTGAAGGAACATATTGCTTCAGAAAGCAACCACCAGAACACAGTTCTGATTCCACAGAAACCCTGCTTTCCATAAGCATTCTGAAGTCTCTCAGGCTTTGTGATGAATTTATGAAAGCTTCAAGGGGCTTAATGTTCAGAGGCAGTAACTCCTTCCACAACTGGCTGGACTCAACTGCAGGACAATCTCTGACTTCCCAGCTCACATGCCCAAATATTTACAACCCCACCTGCTGTCACAGACCTGATCATGCCAGTCAGATCTCCACCTCTCCATCCTCTTCTTCCCTCTGAAAATGCAGCACTGCAAGCCCTGGTGCCACCTCCCTGTGCCAAAACCAGCTGTGTGAAGATCAAGTTGCAGTGGAGAGATACCTCACCAAGTAGAATCCTTTGGGCATGCGCCAGGACATCCTGACAGACGTGGTACCTCTGTACACAGGACACCAATTCTGGCCAGGCACATAGGGACACATAAACATCTAAAGAATGAATCTGGAAGCTAAACACTTAGGCAAGCAACCTCCTCCCACCTAAGGTGCATGATCAACCACAGCAATGAGAAAAAGGTCATTTTTTTCACCACTTAGGTTTCCATTCCAGTTTTACCATCCAGATTCTCAAAAACTGTAAGTTCAGGAAGGACAAAATAGAAGATGGATGGCACTGCAGTGCCTGAACTCAGTCCTATCTCCTCCCAAATCCCAAGCTCAGAGCAGTAATAGGTTTGGTGAAGTGTCATCAAGTCAATTTGAACCTTGCAGCCACCACAGGCCCTGACATGAGGAACACTTGTTTGTCTGGGAAAAAGACTGAAATTGCACCTCCCTTGGGGATATGCCAACTAATATCCAGCCAAGTCTCAGACAATAACTCAAACCCCTTAAATCCTGCTGATACCTGAAATCAGCTGGTGTCTCCACGCTGTGCTATGAACACAGCATTTGTAACAGAAGAGCATCCCCTGCATCACTGTGAAGAACATGGTGATCAAATGTAAGACTTGACTCTCCTGCCCCTCAGGAAGCTGGATCCCATGTTCCAGGTTACTGTCCCAGCCCCATCACCAGCATGATGTATTTTGCTCTTCCAAACAGGATTGACCCACCCTGCAGCCAGGAGCACAGCTGTCAAAGAGAGGAGAAACAAATAGGACCTTCACCCTGCAGCTCTGTGTGATGGTGAAGACAGGAGCACAGCCTGGGTCCTGCACCAGCACTCTGAGTTGTGCTCTGTGGCTGAAGAGCCATGAGCTGCACAGAATCACTGCTGAACTTTGTGCACCATGAGGTCATACAGAACCTTCATGCACATACTCAGTATCAATGAAGGGTTTGGACCCAGCAATCAGTATTTCCACAAGCCACAGTTGATCCATCTGTGAGTCCCAAGGATGGGCTCAGAGTCACAAACTACAGAGAAAGAAGTTCTTAAACTGACACGTGCAACATCTGCTGAGCTGCTGTGGATTTGCCAAGGAAATCCAGTGCTAAACTAGAGTGACTTGAGTAGATTTAATTCCCACTTCAGTTACACATTTCCTGTGTGAAACTGGGCAAGTTGGATCATCTCTGGTCCACGTTAGGCCCTGTTTCTAAAACAGGGATACTTCCTTATTTCTCAGATGTGTTGTGAGTCATTCACTAATGTCTGTGAGGCCCTTGGATACCATGGGAAGGGAGAGACCCACAGAGATAAAGATGGATCCATACAACAAAACACAGATGAAGACATTCAGGAGACTTTCTCTGCTCATTAAAAAGTCCAGGACTGAATATTGTGCTTATTAATTGTTACTTACACCTCACATGGTTTGAGCAACTTCCTTTCTCACTTCTCCACTGGTACCTGAACCATGAGGGAAGAAGACAAACAAAAGCAACTCTGCACTTTGCCATCAAGGCTTGTACCAAAGGGCTCATCTATTTTCATAACCCAAACAAATCTAGGGGGGCTTTTCCTCCAGAAAAGCATTTGAGTGAGAACAGAATAATAATTGCAAAATCTGCATAGTTTAGGAATAAATATTCCCAGAAATATCACCAATGACACTGGGGGGGGGGGGGCAAAAAAAGCAACAAGCCCTGTACAGGCTGGTGAGCATCATCACCAGCACAAAGCCAGAGATGGAGTGTAGCTCTCTGCACCATGAAACCTGATACAGCAAACAGCAGCTGAGAGCTCCCTTCCTCCTGCTTACACTCACAAAACACAGAAGACATGGCAGTCTTCTGTTTCAGACAATACTCAGCTCTGCTCCATCCAGTGCAAAGCTTAGTACAGTTTTAAGGCAGACACAGCTCTTGCTCCAGTCTCATATGTGCTGCCTGGACCAGCTCACAGCTGCTCCATTTCCATCACTAAGTGCTACTGGGATTTGAAGGCAGGCTCCTGCAGCCAGGATGAGCATGCCAATACACCACTTCTATTCCAGAGGGTTTGTTGGGCTGGGTTTTAATTTCTTTTTACATTTGTAATGAATCACAGCATCTCAAGGGTTGGAAGGGACCTGGAAAGCTCATCCCGTGCAACCCCCCTGCCAGAGCAGCAGCACCTAAAGCAGGGCACACAGGAACTCATCCAGCTGGGGTGGGATGTCTCCAGAGAAGGAGCCTCCACAGCCCATCTGGGCAGCCCCTGCCAGGGCTCCCTCACCTCAACAGGGAACAAATTCTGCCTTGTGTTTCTCTGGAACCTCTTCTGTTGCAGCTTGTGGCCATTGCCCCTTGTCCTGTCACTGGCCATCCCTGACCTCCAGCTCCCTCAGCCTTTCATCAAACGGGAGATGCTCCACTCCATCATCTCTGTGGCCCTGCACTGAACTCTCTCCAGCAGCTTCCTGTCATTCTGCAACTGAGGGGCCCAGAGCTGGACACAACATTCCAGATGTGGTCTCACAAAACCACTCATGAAACTACTCCAAAAAAAGTGAAGAAAATCAAGTTCTCTCACTATGTTTAAGATGCTCCTTAAGAACCACACAGCACTTGTGACTGTGCATGACCAGCACATCTCCTGAGGACTGTAAGAATCTCTGCTGCTTTCACTTCTCACATACTCAATGGTGCAAGAAAGTCATTAGTAAACTTGTATTTTGAAACTGCTGCTGCATAATGGTTCTTTCAAAATCCATCTGAATTGAACAGTCCAGATCTGGCCAAACCAAGAATGGGAAGGCAGCTATTGGCAAGATGGTCATTCTCTCCAAGGTAATGTGTCTCACATACAGCTTAAAGCAGTATTTGCCTTTCCCCAACAATGTGTTCCCCCCACTGAGACTTATGGTTAAACTTCTGCATTGAGAAACCTTCCCAAATGTTTCTACAGAGTTTCAAACCACAGGAGTTAAAAAAGAAAAGAAGAAAAAAGGGACAGCTACAGTTCAGATGGAGTTTATGATTTCTGCTCAATCTCATAATTGCAGGGTGAATCAGTGGGGAATGAGGGTTTTAGTCAATACCACAGCCCCTGGTCTCATGGGCAGCAAGCTTTGTAGAGATCAGCTAAAAATGCTTTCCCTTGACCCTTCCCTGACTTAGCAAGGACCCTCACCTCAGACACTGTCTTGCCTTTTCTCCATGGATGCACACAGCTATGTCTGGACAGTCTTGCTGAGTGCAAGGGTTGCCTGGTGCAAAAGCCAAGCAGCTGATGGGCAGTGGAGGTACAATGCAAAACCCAGGCGGCTACAGAGGAGCTGCCCAAAGTATTTTGCTCTGTGAGAGAAGCAGAATCTTGCCCTTCTGCAGAGAGAACACACAAAGCCTAGACACTGACATACAGTGGAGGTCCTTCCCATGCCACTGACCTTCAGGGTCAGAAAATTGATCCTGGCTCGTTTTACTAGAGTTGCTTCGAAGTTGGAGGGTGGAGGTTTGTATCTGCAGCTAGTCCTGCCCTGAGGAACTCACTCCTCTCATTGTCAAGTGAACTCAAAGGCTGGGACAGAGGAGAAGGAACTGCAGGCACTCCAGGAAGCTGAAGGGAGACAGATGAACCACAGCAGAGCTCAGGCTGCCAAAATGTTACAAAACAGATAACAGGCCAATGTCCAGACATCCCACTCAGTGCTGCCTCATAGCATGGGGCTCCAGTTTGATAACATCAGTGAGCAGAGGGCAAGGAGGAGGCCCCAGGCAGACCCATTGCACCCTTACAGCCAGGTTGCTCTGCAGATCTGCAGCAAGTCAGACAGAGCACAGGTCATGAGGTGGCAGTTTTGCATGCGTAGGAGTCTGGGCTCACTGCACACTTCTTTTCAAGCCCTATGCAAATACACACCAGACCTGGAACTCCACTGTGCTGCAGGCAGAGTGCATCATCTGTATTTGAGAACCAAAATTCATGGCACTTATGATAACAAGCAGTGATTTTGGCACTCAGGATGAAAAATGGACCCAAAATCAACAACCTGAACAGAAACAAGTTTGACCCAGCTCCTTTCATGTTTTATTTTACCCTGAGATGATACACAGTAAGTCCCAGGTCTGGTGCCTACTCACACATTTGGACTGGGATGTCCATAGGGGACCAGTTTGGAACTCACTGACTTCAGGAGACCAATTAATGGAGTGAAGGGTCACCCAGCAAGCGAGCCTGCAGTTAGTTAAGTAAAATGGTCACTTAATCACTATGCAAAACAGTACTGAGTGACAGAAAAGAGGAAGCAGCAGCAAGAAGTCATGGTGATGTATAATACTATTCATTCCCATTCCTTGCAGAGTACTCCCCAGTGTTTCACACACACAGATTTTACAACCCATGATATAGACCTCACACCAGACTATACAACTTCTGCGGGGCTTTGCTTCAGAAGGACACAGAGAGAGCTCTGCAAAAAGGTTGCAATGGTGCAGACTGGAAGCAGTAACAATTTGTTTAGCCTTCCACAGCTCTCCATAAGCCTGCATGTCCTAGCCTCTTGCACAATGCTCACCAGCTGAATTGGTATAATTTCCTTCCCAGTTTACTTTGCATTTTGTGGGCTTCTGACAGTAGCATTCCCCTTGGGCTTAACTAAAGGAATCAAAGGGAAAACGAGGGAAAAAAAAACCTAAATCAACAAGTGTCAGGGGCTTGATAGCTGTACTGTTCAACTCAGCCTCTGATGTTCTCACAGTTGGCACTGCAGGAGTTGAAGCCATGCCACAAGATGGCAAAATGAGGAATTTTGGTGTGTTTCATAAATGTAAGACAGCTGCTTGCAGAAGGGATTGGTTCAGGCAGTGAGATGCTGCCTTGCCCAGGTGTGAGTATGGCTTGTGTACCATCCTGCTCCATGGAGAACTCCCCCTTCTGTCTTGGTCCAGAGGAGTCTGCCTTAAGGATGTACTTGTGGGCCACAAATGGGTCAGTCACGTTACCTGCAGGGCACAGCAGGTTGATAGCACAGAACAAAACCAAAGGAGGAATTTGAAGGCAATGAAAACAACAAAAAGAAACTTTTAACATGCAAATTCCATCTCTGCCCCTTGATAATTTTTCCTCTGTGAGCTATTACACAAACTGCCTTTTGTCTCATTAACAATAAAGCAGAAACAATTAAGCACCAGGCAATAAAACTTCAGCAAAATGAAATTAATCAGACTCCAAGATTATCATATAACCTCACTAAAATGACAAAGTGATCTTCCAAGCTGACATCACCAAAAAAGCTTCTTTGCTTCTTGAATACAGAAGCGAGAAGAAATGCTACAGAAAGGCTCTGTACAAACAACACCCCTCGTTGGGAGGAGGTTGGTGGTGGATGTGAGCTGCATCATCACTTAGCCCTGTGCAGAGTTACAGCCTGAGCCCACACTAAGGCTGCCTCTCTCTACACAGACACAGCAAGGTGAGACGATGAAGTGTCTGCTCCTGAAGGCATTTGCAGCTTTGTGTTTACCCACATACACTCAAACTGTGCAACAGACACTAATAAAGGTCAATAAACTCATGGCTTTCATTGACAAAACAGAAGTAACTGCTAAGGTTTCACTGGTTTTGGTTTGCCATCCTTTTGATGTCAGCACACACAGACATCCAAACTAACATCCTTGTCTCTAATGTCTTCATTGTCTTCCTGATGAATTCATTTGTGCAAGATTACAGGAGACTTTTGGTTTTCTGCCCTTCACAGAATCACAAAATCATTTTGGTTGTTAAAGCCCTTGAAGCTGCTGCAGTCCCAGCCCTCCCCTCACCCTGCCCAGCCCAGCACTGACCCACAGCCCTCAGCACCTCAGCCCCACGCCTTTGGGATCCCTCCAGGGCTGGGCACTCCCCCAGCTCCCTGGGCAGCCTGGCACAGGGGCTGACACCTCTCTCAGGGAAACAGTTCTGCCTCAGCTCCAGCCTCAACCTCCCCTGGGGCAGCTGCAGCCCATTTCCCCTTGTCCTGTCATTCATGGCTGGGGAGCAGAGCCCGACCCCCAGCTCCCTGCAGCCTCCTGTCAGGGAGTGTCAGAGAGGGCTCCTGTCTGCCCTCAGCCTCCTCTTCTCCAGCCTCAACACCCCCATTCATTCCCTCAGCCCCTCCCCAGCACCCTTGTGCTCCAGCCCCTTCCCCAGCTCTGTGCCCGGCTCTGGCCACGCTGCAGCCCCTCAGTGTCCCTGTGGCAGTGAGTGAGGGGCCCAGCACTGACACAGCCCTGGAGCTGCAGCCTCCCCAGGGCCCAGCACAGGGGTTCAAGATACACATTAGGACTGAAAAAAAACAGGTATTCTTTACACAACGTATTTCATAAGATGGTAAAACTGGGCTGTGGATAGAGCCTTAGAAATGCACTGTCCCCCAGCCTGAAGGTGAGCAGCTCAGAGGTGGTGAACAGAATCCCTGACCTAACCCCTGAAGACAGTAATGATGATCTTCCTTGTGCTCTCTTCAGCCATTTCCACCCACTCTCACCCCTGCAGCACACACTCCCAAGCCCCTGTGGACAGAAGGGCATCTTTGCTTCAGTTTCTGCAATCCCTTGCTGTTAGCAGATGATGCTCTGACAGCTGCTACTGGCTGACACACAGGAAACCAACCAGAAACCTGCTGAGCTGGAAGCAGGAGGAGCTCCCACCCAAGCCAAGGCCCTGCCGTTGGCAGAGGCAGCACCTCACCTCCTGTCAGGATGTCACAGAAGGGAACCTCTGCTGCAATTCACTGCTGGGTGGCAGGTTTGTTTCTGTAACCCATTCCTGACAGCCCAGTCCTGGTGCTCACGCTGTGTTTTGGCTACCCCATGCACAGTTCCTTTTTTTTGTTCCCCTTTGAATGTTTTCTGGTTTATAAAGAAAACCATCATTAAATATCTATGGAGTTTTGTCATTTCCCTCTCTGTGAAAACAAAGTAACTTTACAGGGCTTTAGCATCGCTTGGGATGTGCCAAGGACTGCATCCTTCCAGAGCTTAACTGCCAGCTACTGGTAAAGGTGAAAAGAGCTTGAAAGCTAGCCAGGAAAATCTGGAGTATCACATTTGACATGTACAATAACTGAAATAAGCCAAAAGAACATGGGCCACAACATCCAGAGCTCCTTGCAGAGGCACTCAAGAAGCTGCTCACCACAGCATTCCCCCATAGCTCCAGCAAAACTAACACATGCTCAGCACAAAGTTTCCACAGAGAACAGAAAAAGCTTTGCCCACTCAGCTTGCTGGTTCATTTTTCTCCCCCCTCAAGCAAAGAAGTGAGGGAGATCAAGGCTGATAAAGTACTCCCCACCATGAAGCCATTGCTCTGGCTTTAGGAAACATAGTGCTGGAACAAACACAGAGGAAACAGAGTGCAGGACCAGAGCTGAGGAGCTTGGTGCTGGATCCATCCCCAGCACTGCCTTGCTAAGCTGTCATCCCAGGGGAGAGACAAGAGGAAAGCACTGAGGGACAGAAAGAAGTCATCTTTGCCCAGTAAACTGCAGGATCAAGGCATATGGGAATGAATCCGTCCTTAATCCTAGCCCACTGCCCACTGCCCTCAGAATAAAACAAACACCCAACCCACCATGAAACAGAGGAGATGCACAGCCACACTTGCATGATGTCTCTGGTGATGGGAAGCAGCCAGCCAGCAGCAGGTAACCTCCCCTGCCTGCTTGACTCCCATAAAGGTTGTGTGCTGCTGCCTCCAGAAAAAGGGTGAGTTGTAACTTGGTGAGCAATAGAGTCAGGCAGAGCCAAAGGATCTGAGCTTTACATTGCAGCCTCTCGCTGTCCATTGCTACCAGAACTCTGGTATGAGCTCCAGACCCACTTCTCATGCCCTCCAGGATTTGTGCTACCCTAGGTGAGTTACTTGGTCTGTGTAGCTGCAGTTTACTCTGAGGCAGAAGAAGCAGTTTTCCTCTCCAGCCAGAAGCAGCAAGATGATAGTTTTTGCCTCGCTTCCCCAGATCATGTCATGCCAGGTAGGTAATCCCTGATGCTCCAAAATGTTTGCAGCACTTCAGGTCAACAACCTCACCAGATCTCATGGGCTTCACCAGGATCTGGAAGATGTTGGTATTTTGTGAGGAGGTCTGCAGGGAAATCCAGGCAGAAATCCAGCAGATGGCTGCCCTGCTCATAAGAAGCCGCAACATCAGTGTCCCCGGGCTGGGATGTTGATGGAAGTTTGTGATTGAAATCTCAGGACTGATCATCAAGGAGGCTATAAAACCTTCTGAGCAACCACAGCCTGAAATTTCCACTCTCAGTTGCACAGGAGGGTTTTTTTTTTTAATCCTATGCTGTCCTGCAATACTGTGTGTGCTATCCCTCAGTTGCCCCCTTTCTGTGCACAGGATTCCAGCATCAGAGGCAATGCACTGAGTTAACCAAGTTCCTAAGTGCTCCAATATCCAGTAAGGACAGAAGATACTCTAGAATAACAAATCTTAATTCTCTGACTTAGGGTGATGCAAAAGCAGGATGTAGCCGGGGGAATCACTGCATCTGGGGGAATTACTGCATCTGTCTGCAGTCTCTGACAAGAAACAATAATCATTAGAGAGCTCCTCCAAAGTTGGGTGTTACTTTCTGGACAAAGCATCAATACATAAGGCTGTATCATGCTAGTCTTTATCTTATTTAAACAAACACAAAGAGGAGATGCTGAAAGAGCTCTGTTTAAGTAACAGTGGGGAAAGAAAAAAAACCCAAACCTGGAATCTCAGTCAAAATAATTCAACAAGGAAAGTCCCCACATTGATCCAGGATCAAAGACAATGGGATTTTTTTCCTATTCTCAATAAAAAGAAAGCCAGAGAGAGAAGAAAACAGTCCTTTAATTCCCTACAGGCACAAACCAGAGCTTCTGATCCTATGACCAGGTTGGCAACCTCCTAGTTACAGACATAATCTTGACTGACTGAGAGCATACATTCAAATTCATTTCTATTTTGTGGCATAACAGAACTGGTGAAAAAAGAAAACCCAACCAGGAACCCATATTACACATTCTGAGCAAGTGCTTTCCTGTCCCCAATGCCACCCTCATCTGGAAAACTTCCTGGAAAAAGCCTTTGCTGTGCTTTCATAACGTGGCAGGGGAATTGGTAGAAGAGTCAGTTTAATTAACACAACTTTTTCTGAAGATAAATATTTTCTCAGACAACACAGAGCTGCTGAAACACCGTGAACTGGCAGCTGGGCAGATGGATGCTCATCTACCAACAAACTCAAAAACCAGCTGCAATAAATGGTGCAGTTCCTTCAGTTTCTCCTCCCCAGCAACGTGTCTCAAACCTCACTTCAAAAGGAGAGAGATGGAATCACAGAATCTCAGAGTGGTGGGGGTGGTAGGGCCCTGCAGAGCTCATCCAGCCCCAGCCTCTGCTCCAGCAGGTACCCCTGGCTCAGGGGACACAGGAACGTGTCCAGGTGGGGTTGGAAATCTCCTGAGAAGGAGCCTCCACACCCTCCCTGGGCAGCCTGGGCCAGGGCTCCCTCACCCTTACAGTGAAATAGGTTTTCCATATGTTTGTGTTCCAGATAGAGAGATAGATTGAAGATGTCTGTGCATCCCCCCCATGAATATGTACATTAATACAAAAGCACAAGCTGCACTGGTCTTTGCAAAAAAACAGCTAGGAAGAGTGTGAAGACACATCACCCCTGGCAGCCCCTGGTATCCCTCCCAGCGACAGCGTGGAGGTTCAGAGGATAATGTCACGTTTCAGAGCTCTGCTGCTAAAGGCCAAGCCAAGTCACAAAAAGCAGAAATCATTTCAAATCAAGATATACATTTGTTGAACAGGAAGGAAAGGAGGGGGGGAAAAAAACCCCACCATGACTGAGTTTGGAGGGAATGTTGCAGGCTTTGTGGGAAGAAAAGAATCAAGTCTGGACAGTGTTTGCTTCCTTGTCATCACAAGCTCTACAAATCTCCCTTGTATGCACATACAAAAATACACCTTATGCCAGTGAGACGAAGCAGCGTGTAATGAGAACCAGAATGTGTTTTGGTTAATTTCCAAGTGATTGGCCTCCTATTAACAGATACTTCTTGTAGATGAATGCAAATATTTACACAGGGACCCCATCGGCTGTGTGTCCATCTATTCTGGATTTTTCCCCCCTCATAAACCTGTTCCTCAGGAATCCACAGCACTAACACTCACTGGGGGAATGAGAGAAAACCCAGAGCAGGATTTTCCACATCTTCCCCACTCCAGACAGGATCTCCTCTGCATCAGAGAGTCTCCACTCTCTTAAATCCTATTGGATTACAGTATCAATCAAAATTCCCCATCCCTGACTCAGACACTGGGATGCAACTAGGCCAAATATTCTCTCTGGCATCTGCTGCTTCCGATGGACTATTGTGGCTCTATTGGAAAGCTGAGGTGGTTTTTGGTGGGGAAGCTGCTTTCTCTATTTTGGTGGGACACATTCACTGAGCATATAGCAATATGACAGGACAAAGAACAATTCCTTACCGAAATGAAGACATGGAGATTTCTGCCTGTGCCCAAAACACAACAAGGATTCCCAGTTTAGAAGCCAGTTTAAAAACCAAGAAGCCTGGTGCTACCCTTTACTTGCTCTGAGTCTCCAGGTTGCTTCAGACAATGCCTCTTCCTTACCTTTTCCTTCCCTTTATCTCTGTAAAGCTTTGAGAGAGCTCCAAACAGAAACACACTTCAGGATGCAAACCTGGAGTACAACGCCACACAAGTCCATCACATCTAGTCTGATGGCTGTAGGTCATGCAAGGACTTGGAGTCAAAGATGAGCAAGGGGATCCACCCCAGAGGAATCTGCTCTATGAGACTTCCAGCCTCACCCCACTCCCAAATAACTGTGCAAAAACATCCGAACATCACAGCATGGGAACAGCCCTGGTGATCTTTCTTTGGGGCCCGTTTGCATATGTCAAAGAAGAGCTATTATGTGAGATTTCTCTGTGCTACATCCACCTGTTTACTTCTGTAAGGCAGTTGCTTAGAAAACTTGGTATTCATGAGAAGTAACTCAATTGTTGGGACTTTTATTAGTACGTAACTGGCCACTGAAGCCTGTCTGGGGAAGGTACCTGCAGATGGAGCTGGTGAATTGAGAAGTGACACCGAGAGTCATTATTTCTGTCAAAGGCAGATGGGCAACTACAGAACTTTCTCAAAATCAAAGGGAAAAGGATCTTATGTGTGCACTAACCTGTCAATGTTTCATCAGAAGCTCTACATGCTGCTATCATATCCACAGACCATATAAAGTATCCTAACATATCAAAGCCCTAAGCAAAATGACATCTTCATGCAGATCAGAACGGGACCACTTCAGTGACACAAAGCTCTGCTTCCTAATCCTAACAGATTTATGGAGTTTGCCTCTAATAGCTAATGAATTAAGAATCAGCCAATTACGTGTACATTTATTATTATGTTTCTAATGAAGTAAAGTGTGAGCTTCTGTTTAATTAGAAATGAGTTCCCGCTGGTGACCAGAAACATCTTTAAAACACCTTTAAAACTGAGCTCATCAGGGCTTTGAGACAGAATGGCATTAAGGAAATGATATGGAGGTCAAATATTAAAGATTTCAAGGCAAAGAAATACTTTTCAAAGCCTGGTCCCACATCCCTGGCAAAGAAGATAGATGTATCTCCATGCATAGTCATCCAGGAAATCTGAGATCACATTCCTTTTGCTCAGCACAGGGCTCAGTGGAAACTGGTTGGGCTTCAAAATGTTTATTTGGTGATATTTTAAGAAGATTTGAAATGTATTTGGCAAGAAAAAAATAAATGGACAAATATTTTCACTAACATTTCCAACCTGATTTTTTTTTCTTTAAAAGCAGGTTACCTTTTCTTCTAAGAAATGAAAAGAACAGATCTTGAGCCTGCAGTGAAACTGGATCCTGAAATCACTCATGTGCCTCAGCTACTGAATCAAAAAAGCCTTCTGCCTTGCAAAGCCCCAAAAGGAAGAACTCTTCAAAGCAAAACCCCTCACCACAGGTGAAATTGCTGCCTGAGCTATGAGATCATGAGCCCCTCAATATTTTAATGCAAGCAATACATTCTTAGGTCAAAGATCCCAAATGGCCACACATCTGAACTTAAAGGGGCTACTTTAAAGAAAGTAAACGGCACAACACACAACCATCACATTGACATCTGTTTGCAAAACAGGACTTCAGATGGTGTGCATCTCTCCTCCTGACCATGCCACAGCAGCAGGAGAAATGTCCAGATGTTTTTGTTATCTCCCTCCAGTAACCCTCCCATTCAGGTCTGCAGTGGGCTCTCCTGCTGTATCCCAGAGCAGCAACTATGTTTTGCAAAATGCCCTCTACTGCACTAAACCTCTAAGCAGCAACTCTTTCCTTAAAGGGCTGCTGAAAACAAGCCATGACTACCTGCACCTTAACATAAAGGCCACTTTGATTATGCATAGCAAGGTATTGTTGTTGGGTGCTGTTAAAACTACCCTGGTACAGAAGTACCAAGTGTTCCATCACGATTTTCTGTCTCTACCTTCCCCTCAATGTGTAGAAACAGTGTTTGTAGATGAGACAAGTCTGAAATTGCCTCCAGCCTCTTTAGGAAAGGTTGAGGCGGGGGGGAAAATGTATTAAAAAATTCTCTGAAGGGGCCAGCATTCCTGTTTTATGCCTGAGCATTAGCAGGCAAAAAGGAATAGCTACAGGCCTTAACAGGAATGAAGCAGACCTTCACTTAGTGGTGTAGGTCTGTTTTATGGCTGCTGTCTCTGCAGACACTGCTCAGTGGCTTCAGGCAGCAGATAGCAGAGGCTGTCTTTTGTCTGCTCAGCAGCTGAACTGGACAGCTATGTCAGTACAAGCATAAAACAGTCAGGGACAGGTTGAACAAAGGTGTTGGATGAGGTTTGTGCATGCCCCTGAACAGAAAGCTCCAGTCACATCTTGTTAAGGAGGGGAACTTGGGGATGTCTCGTTAAGGTAACCAACAGCGAGGCCGGATCTGGAGGACG
Organism: Urocolius indicus; assembly: GCA_013401255.1. NCBI lineage: Eukaryota > Metazoa > Chordata > Aves > Coliiformes > Coliidae > Urocolius > Urocolius indicus. The sequence goes on from WBNH01004507.1 coordinate 210,197, forward strand.
AGTTCATGTCTTTAAATAGACCAATTGACATAGCTGGAAACACCCAGATGAGACATCAGCCAGCCCAGCCCTGGTTCAGATCAATAACTCCACAGCTTTTGCAAGGGCAAGTCATTAAAAGGAATGAGCAGCTCTCTCTCTCACCATCAGGGTGGGAAAATGAGGTGCAGCAGGAGAAAAGTCCCCTGCAGCACAGTGTAAAAGGGCAGGTAGCTACTAGATCTTCTTTGCTGCTTGCTCCTTGCTTGGCAAGTTGGTCTGCAAGATCAGTAATTGTGTCTGCACGTTTCCTTTGGGCTGCAACCTCCAGCGCCGGCTGCGTGGGGTGTGCCCCGTGGCAGGGGCAGGATGTGGTCCCACACCTCCTGAGCACACAACACCCCCAGGCACAGCCCAGCACCCTGAGGGCTCAGAAACCAAGCAGAAAAAAAAAAAACACAGCATGAGATTGCTTCGATTTCCTCCCAACCCCTCCACCACCTCGGTTACTGGCCACAAGCCACCCGGGAGTTTCACTCCCCTTCCAGGCTGCAGATAGTGAAGGAGCCCCTCTCTGCACACCTCCCAACACGCCTCTGCATTGCCCACACTCCTCCAGCTCCATTGTGCAGAGCTGCAGGCCAGAAGGTGGAGCTGCAAGAATGATGTAGATGCAACTGCCTTGACCTGAGCTGGGTTGGAAGATGCTGAATCATCCTTCAGGCTCCACAAAGCCCTGCTGCCTACCAGACCCACTCACTCAAAACCAACAAGCTCCAAAGCTGAAGGAATCCATCTTGAGTAGCAGCCCTCTTCTGAGGAACCTGAAATGATGACTTTGGTTTCCTGCTTTGCAAAATTTTCCTCTTTCAGTCTTTTGCATTCATTCACAAACAGGATCATGGAGGAAGAGAATTGTAACTACAACCTTTCTCTGGTTGCAGAGAGAGGCTGCTTGGGCAGACAAGTAACAATCTGATCACACAACCAAAAAGAGAGAAATATGTCTCTTCTGGGATTTTTTTTCTTACCTGTTCTTTTTTTTTTTTCCCCTCCTAAAAGTCAGTTTGGAAGATACTGTAACTTCCCCCAACAAAGGAAAATGGGATTTTTCAAACTAAACCTGGAGTTTGAGAAAAGGGTCCCAGAAACTAATTAGATCATCATCCAACAAAAAAAAAGGGAAGTTCAAGCCTGGATGCAAAAGTGTTAAATGAAAACTACATGGACTGCATAATGATTGCACAAGAGCTTGTTTGTTTTCACAGTGAGCTTCTGCACAGCTCACAAACCAAATATGATGACCTGTGGGGACTCCATGGGCTATTCTGTAATGCCAAGTCCTAAGGCAATGATTTGGTGTACAGTTACTCCAGCACTTGTTCTTAGCCTTGGACTGAATAACAAACAACATTAATGCTCATATTTACGGACCACTACAGATTGAGAATTTCAGGAAAACAATTAAGACTGTAGTCAAAGTCCTTGATTTCTTTGGAATAAGCATTTCCAGGAAGATTAAAGGGTTGATTTTCAAACCATGATGCCGCTACCTCACACGGTCTTCAGAGATCCTCAAATCCCAGAGACCTCTAGACCAGAAGAGATCCTCAACAACTAGCAGACAGATGATAATGCCTGACCTGCTAAACACAGGCTGCAGAGCCTTTCAGACCTTTCTGCATCAAGCTCATTATTTGTCCTGAACTTCAACATCTCCTTTGAAAACAAAAATCAGTCTGTATTTAATATAGGCTACAAATAGAGTAGCAGCAGCTCACTTAAGATGTTCCAGTCACTGATCTCTACTAAGACTCTCTTCCTCTTTTTTTAGGCTTACTTTGTCTAGCTTCATTGCCCAAACTCTGCATCTATAAAACTAAATACCAGATATTTTTGTTGTTGCTTTTGCTCTTCGAGGAGAAATACCCTGTAAGATAGCCAAGAAGAGATCTTTGTGGGCCCTTCCTAAAACCAGCCATACATGTTGTAATTCCCCACCTACAATTACTGCTTGAGATCTATTTGGGGTAAAGAGAAACATATTTTAGATTTGAGACCTTGCACAAACCAAAACACAGAGAATTCTTGGAAGCACGTTGCTTTTCAATTAGCCTTCTATACATCTTACACAAACTTTCTAGCTGCAACTGGTTTTGTGGTCTGCAGAGGCTGACTGGGACACTGGGGAAGAGCATCTGATGAGCAGCAATAGTCAGGAGCCCAGAAACCATTCTAATTTTCTCTGGTCATTGAGACTCTACAATGCTGAAGGTCAAAGGGGAAAGAAAAGGAGAGCATCTATTTCTATTCTTTGCAAAGCAGTTGATGTTCCAATACCCACATCTGGTTGTGTGCCAAGAGCAACATTAACATCATCTTTTCTGCAGCAGCAAGATATGTAAAAAGTTGCTGTTAAATACTGCAAACAAACAAACAAACAAAAGAAAGTATTTTTTTCCCCTCTTAGCCAGGGATTAAGAGTCACAGAGCACACGGTACCTGAGACTCAAATGTAACACAACCATCAGCCCCTTGCCTGCATTTTCCCCTCTTAGCACCCCAGAGCACAGCTTGAGGACTGGATACACACACAGGCTGCTGGTTTTAAAGCTGTGTTCCAGTTACTTAAAGAAACAATAAACCTGCAGGACTATTACAGCAAATTCAAAAGTAAACCTAACAGGGAGGCAAATTTGGTAGCTGTTCCATCAGGCTGATGGGTTGAAGAGTGCCAAGCTGCACTTCTGATGTGAGGAGGGACTCAGACCATTAATACCAGCTCTGGAGCCACTTCCCCCAGTAGCATAGAGGAACTGGTTTACTAGAAGACACTGTATAAATATTTTGCTGAGCAGCAAAAGGAGGAAGCTTCCCCAGCCTCGGGGCTGAAATGTGTCACTGAATTCCCAGGCACAATGCTCAATGAATGCTATTATACCAAAGGGTGTTTATTTCACATTGCAAAGCAGTTGCCAGAACACACAATCACCGGTCTTACCCAATGGCCTTGCAGGAGAAACTCCTCTCCAAAAGAGAATGAGACAATTATGTTGGGATTAACTCTTTGTCAGTGGCAGTGGGACTTCCCCCTCATCCCTGCACTGCTTCAATCCCTGATCAAGCAGCACCAGGGGCACAAATGTCACCATTGACACCCCCTTCCCCACACACACACATGCTGGTGAGCTAGTTGAAACTTTTGGTTTCAGCACAGATGGGTGAGATCCCACCCATCCTCTTCCCACTTCTTTACTGGTTTCATTATCTTGCCTGCTCAGGAGCTCTGATGCTCTGCAGATGACCTCATTCTCTCCATCATGAGGCAACACAAGGAACAAACTTGGGCTGCACCATAGTGCTGGGCAGAACTCATCAATGGCTGAAGGGGTTTTTATTTCCCTGAGATATTTCATTTTCACTCTGATTGTCATTTTCTTAATGAAGGAAACAGCAAGTTAAAAAGCCTGTATCCTTGCAAGTGAAGGACATCCACCTCTGCTCAGCCTCAGCAGAGGTCCTGCCTGGCACACATTTGCCTTGAGAACAACTCTAATTTTCTTTAACAGTTCTTTGCACTGGGATAACTGCAGTCTTTGAGGCTGCCACTCCCCAAATCCACAGACAATAAATCAGAATTAGGCCCAATTTGACTCTCTGCTGCTACCCCCACTGCTAGTTTGAAACTTAATGTATTTAGTGAGCAGCATGTATTTAGTATTTAGTGAGCAGCGTGTTTTATCCCAGGATCCCATGTCCAACACCAGCAAATCCTAAACAGATGCAAAAAAAAAAAAAAAAAGCCAGAAAAGCATCATTCCTGTATTATGGCTGAAACACAGGATTGGGGAGAACTGTTGCATGACAAGCTGCTATCAGCACTGAGTCCAGACGTCCTGTTTTGCCTCCTTTTATCATGATAAACTTCTCTTTTTTTCCATTCTAAAGAACCACACTGTAAGCAACCAATGGTATTTTCATCCCACTTCCCATGCAGCATTCTTTCCTTTGAACTGTGTGGTGAAGCCTCATCACTTCTTCCAGGAGGGGAAGAGGATCACCATCTCCTTCACTACAAAGGTGCTGCAGGTTAATGCTACCACAGAAAGGTCTATGAAGCAAGAGGTCTTGAGGGTGCTGTCAAGATCTGAAAGGGATATTCATATGAGAACGAGTGGAGGTGGAAGAATGCAGATTAGCACCCAATTCTCTGACACTGAGAGGGCTTTGGCATTGAAGAGGACAGGGTCAGACTGTGGGTGCAGATCATTGTGCAACCTTTGATGTCTGTGATCTGCTTTTCTGTTGTTTAGCAGTGAGACATGAACATCTGCACAGAGCCAGCATGTTTTTGCCATCTGAGGTACATAAGGAGTGACTCTCCTCTGTGTCTCCCCATGAAATATTAACACCGTGTAATACATTTGCTGGCAGCGTAAGTTTTCTGAATGGAGGAAAGCCAGCCTTGTGACTTCCATGATCCCAGATTGCTCATGTGAACAAGGAAGCAGAACTTTGTTTATAGCCTGAAGCTGTTAGGCCCAGAGTGGCAAATGCATGGCTGTTGGGTCACCTACTGTGTACGAGGCTCGCTGTCATGGGCCATGATCAGACACAGCACAGCCTGATGCTGCTCTGATCCAAATCTACAGGAGAAGCAAATGACAGCATTGCCTTCAGCATGGTGATTATTTCTTCAGTATTGCTTTCCCAGAGCTGGTAGGCTGGAGATCACAATTCTCAAAGTATTTGGCCTTTCAAATACAGTTGACCAAGACAATAACCTTGAGCTCCTGCCACTCTCACCTACATACAGGAACCACTGTTACTGACAGCCAACTGAACGGTCTACTCAGGGGACTTGAGACACTTGTGCTCCCTTCAATTCTTCCAGTTCTTTCCCCTCATTTCACATTCATCCCTAAGTCATCTCAGAGTGTGCACTAAGCCCAGGAGATGACACATCTTGGCACTGGAGAAGAGACCAAAGGTATTCTTTGAGAGTTGCTCCCATGGTTGACTGAGCATGGGTGACCACAAAGCAGCTCAGCAAAGACAACTTGTTCTTAATGTTGAAAGGAATAAACCTGTCCCATGTGCTGGGAGCTACAAGCAAGGAAGCTGCTCCCTCCCAAGAGATGGAGACAGTCAATGACAGTGTGGGAAGGTAGAGTCGTCTTCTGCTCTCAAGATGCTTCTACAACACCCTTCTCCACCTCACTCAATATCTCTGTCTGTTGTACTTTGTCCCTACAGCTCTGAGCACAAGCAACTAGTTTTAAATCTCTCCCTTATTTCCCAGAGGGATCAGCTCTTTCCTCATTCCTTCCCTCAGTCACTGCTTCTCATTCGATGTGACACCACCATCAACTCTCTAAAGCACCGTGGGACACTGCCCACATACAGAATGTCATGTTCCCTACCAGACACCTCCAAGACAAAAAGCTTGTCCAGTGCATAATGTGACACTTCAGCCTTAGGGGAAAAGCCAGCAATTGTAGAGCTAATCAGAAAAGTCCTTGTGGCTGTGTAGACCTTCATGTCTGATCAGTAGCTCACCTCAGTTGTTTCACTCTGGGGTGAAAGGAGTAAAGCTCATCTTCTTTCTGTGAATCATCTGAAGAAAACAGTCCCAATTAAAATATAAAACACTGCTGCCACAACACCAACTTGTGTGGGGATTTATTTTTAGAAGCAGCTTGGAGTGTGTGGCACCTTGTTAAAAAGCATCACCTCTCTGTTTTGCTAAAGGATGGCATAAGAGCAGCGACACACACTCCTGTGCAGAGAGGCACTTCACACCCTGCACACCAGGAGTTCTGCACACTGCCAAGCTGAGGAAAGCAAAACAAAAAAAAAACACTGAAAGAAAAAGGAGGAGAGGAAGTTCAAAACTGATCTTAACACCTCACCGCCAGCATAGTAAGATCCCAGAGCTGGAACAGAGGGATGTGAAGGGATGAGACAAAGAAGATTTTGGAAATAACAGCATATTTCCCACTAAGAAAATGAAAAGAAAAAGCTGCCTGTAATTTTGGGGAAGGGTTTTGATTTCTGACAGCTAACCTTGGGTCTGAAACAAAGTGATGCAATGTGGACTCTTGATTTGAAATGCCATTGCCCCTGTTAAACCAGGCCTCAGTGCAACAACTTGAGGATGTGTCTTGATCTGACACCCCCAGTACACTCTTCTGCACCAGTAAAGCAATGGGAAAGGAAAGACAAACAGCCTTTGGCAGCAGCATGCATCCCTGCACACATGGACCCCCAGCACCAACACCATGGGGTGCCCGTTCCCAAAACCAGGCTCCAGCTGCCTCCTGACACTAGGGCTGGAGAGTTGTCCAGAAAACATCAGAGTTGTCCACCAAAAACCACTGTGGATAATGAAATCTCTGCCAAGAGCAAATATTTCTCCACAGGCCACACTGTGTCCACTCTGCATCTCCTTGTGCTCTTTGCCCTGTCCTAAAAGCACACAGGAAAATTCACTGATGGAGATGCTGCTGAATCCTAACGAGACCAAATACAAAGGCTACACTGCAAAAAAAAACCCTCCCAGAGGCTTGTGGCACCATGAAACCAAGTGAGAAAAGCTGAATGAAAAGAAAAGCATAAACAATAGCCATGTGAGATGGGGAAGAGACTCTGCAGAAGAGTCTCTGCCAGTGCACATGGCTGCTGCTTGTGGCTCCACGACATCAGACCCTCCCATTGAACTGAGTAATGGTCAGAGCATCCACACAGCTATTTTCCCAGGGGGAAACCAAAATCATCTGGTAAAACTCCAAAGCCATTTTAACATTTTGATTGAAGCTTTCCAAGGAACAGCTATGAAATGAGAAAAGAGGGATGGAAAATTACCTCACTTGACAGATACTGTTCTGCAACCTTCACTATATGCAGCTACATATGGGCAAGCACATGTGCAGTGCCATACAGTTTTGTTTTGTGAAAATCTGAACAGCTTTTCAGAAATGGGAAACAGTAAGAAAAAGAAGCAGTTAGAAAGGAGAAGGAAAAAAAAAGCCACGATGGGAAAAGTCAGTGGCATATGCAAGTGAGAAGAGATACAGCTTCTGGTGAGACACACAAGTGGAAAATTACAGGATTGTTCCAGAGGGGGAAAAAAAGGCCACGTGTGGGTTAGGGCAGGGATGAGGTTGTTGGTCAAACCAGAAAGTCAGGAGCAGAACTAGGCTGCTGCCACAGGGGAGATTTGGTACAATTCCCCAAAAAAAGAAGCTGCAGGAAGAGAAGAAACCTGGTTGAAGACAATAGCACGGGGGTAGCTGGGCCACCTACGGATGGGCAACGTGGGAAAGGTAACAGGAGGTGATGGATTTGCTGACAACAAAAGCTGTAAAAAGAGATGGAGAATTAATGGCTGGCTCTAAATGCTGGATGCAATGTAATTCTCCCTAAAAGCCCAACCAGCCAGAGATTTCTACGTTGCACCATGTGAAACGAGTCAAAACCTCATGCAGGTTTTAAACAAAACTCCTTAGACATGTTTTTATTTCACATAACTAAAAGCCAGACACATAATTAATCCTAATTAGTCTGATTAGGATTATTGCAGTGGTAAGAATCATTGACTGCTACAGTAAGCTTTCCCCCTCCATCCCACCAAAAGAATTCCTTTTGTGCACCTGCTTTTAACACCACTATACTAGACAGCACATCCAAATACAATCCCATTATGGTTGGGAAAGATTTCATCCACTCAGTGAAATGCAGTGAATAAATATGAAATCATTCCCGTGATGTGCTCTCCATAGGGATGTTTAAGCCGTTTTTCCCCTCAAAGCAAATCAGTTTTATGTAGTTAAAGCCCTGGAAATCATCAAATTGTCAGTCTTTGTTAACAGAACTTAATTTCTTTTCAAACTCTTGTAAGTTTAGGGAAGACACACAGGTCACAGGCAAGGGGATGAGAATCAGCATTTCTCATCTGGGCTCACTCTATGAGCTGGCATCCTGTGCCTCAGTTTCCCACTTTGCAACCTAGGAAGAGTATTTCTGGCCTTATGACACAGGTGCTGGCAATTCTAATTCCCTAACACATCTATGAAATCTGAGGTGAAAGGAAAGTAGAAATTACTTGTCCTCTTTAAGCTTAAATGTCCAGAAACAGCAGATGCCAGAGAGAAGATTTGTAACCGAGAGCTGTTCTGACACACACACATACACTTAGGTGCAGCTACCAACACAATCCAGCTTTATACTTCTCCTGAGAGAGAGAAACAAGAAATTAATTCTTGTCTGAGTTCATTTGCAACCGATTACCTTTGGGGTCTGTCCACTGTCCTTGTTTTCATTTCTTATTTGTTAAACACCAACAGTTACAGGGACACAGACAGCGGCTATCCACTATATTTTTGGCCTCTGCAGGCAACATCTGGCTCAGCCCATTTGCATTATAAATACAAGCTTGGTCTATAAAGCTTCATTTATCAGATCCCATGGCAATTCCTAAATCCTGAAACACTACACCCTTCACCACCTCCAACCAAAAATGAACCTACATGACAGTTCACTGATTGAGACAAGCAGCGTTTGAGCCAGAGGACAGAAATGCCAAGCAAAGGACACAGAGCATCTGCTTGGATGCATACCAGCAGGTCCAAAACACCCCCAACCACCACCCACAAACCGCCTCCTTGGTTTGTAAGTCATGCAGCAAACTCAGTTTGCTTTCCTTCCCCCTCTGGGTCTCAGCCCCAAGCACTTGTTAATAAACAAGCATTTGCAAAAGGGCAGCGACAAGGTGTGAGTGGATGATGGGATGTGGGATAAAGGTGACTTGTTGATTTTCCAAGAAAGCACAGGTTCTACTCTTTCAAACTGCTATCCCTGCACATAACCAGTCTTGTTCAGGCACCTATATGGCAAACAAACTCACTTCTCATTCCAAATCTTTAAAGGGGCTGAGGAAATCTCTTGCTTTGGGATATAAATCTCATCGTCCCAGGGAGCTGCTTTTTACCTTTTGTACCTTTTGCAAGGCAAATGCAGCACTGCAAGATGCTGCCACTGTGTGCACTGCCAGAGGGAGAGATGTTATGGGGCTGGGTGTGTTGGCTTTACACAATTCAGCATTCTTTATAATGGATTTGAATGATAGTATGCTTACTAAAACTGCTGCTGATACCAGGCTGGGACAGGCTGCAAGTACTTCTGAGGCCAGGATTAGGATTCAAAATGATCTTGATAAATTGTAGAAATGGTCTGGAAAAAAAAAAAAAAAAAAAAAAAAG
>WBNH01004507.1:219497-238032 GCA_013401255.1 Urocolius indicus
AAAAAAAAAAAAAAAAAAAAAAGAAGAGAGAGAAAAAGAAAAAGACAATTCAGGAATGATGGGTGAGCAGTGCTAAGAGAGAAACAATCAATGACAGGGTCACAAGGGAAAGGAAAAGGATCTCAGGGTTACCGTGGATCAGAAATCGAACAGGAGCTGAAGAGAGTCAAGTTAACTGCAACAAAACTAAGCACCACTCTGCTGTAGACAGAGAGGTCTAATGGTCACCAGATACACAAAGGGAACTTTTCATTCATGTGGCACTACTGAAGTTTTGAGATTGGACCCTGCATCACCATAAAGTTATACAGAAAGTCCCAGTGCAGACAGTAAGGATGATCAGAGATTCACAGAGTGGAAAAATCAGTTTAAAAATCACATTCATCTGAACTAAAGAGTAAAAATGACAAGGAGACATCATCATGGCCTTCAAAGACATCAAAGAGGGTCACAACAGAAAGGAATAAACCATGCTCTTGGCTTGTCAAGAGTAGCACAAGATGTCATAGTCTTAAATTGCACCAAGGAACACAGGTTAGACACCAGGAAGAGCTTCTTGACTAAAGGATGGCAAGCAATGAGATAGAAGTTCAAGGACAGCTGTGAGGTCTCCAACATTTGGATCAGAACAGTTAAGGCACTATCCATCAGGGAGAGGCATGGAAGAGGTGTCTGTGCCTTGAGGTCTTAATTTTCTTTGTTTCATAGGGTAAAGAAAACCTGAGGAAGTAAACCCAATGACTGCCCAGCTCAAGCTAGACCACCCAACTATTAACTAACTGCATTATGACAGCTGAGGTCACATCCCCATCCACCACACGATCCACACAGGCAGCCCATCTTCACCAACTGCTGTCCATCCACACAGAGCATGTAAAGAAAAGAAGTATTATTATGTCAGTATTGTGGAGACAAAACAGAGACTTGAAGAGACCAACTCACATGCCACCGTCACACAGAGGAACTTGCCACAATAAAAGATGAGCCCTGTCCAGTGGCATCATCTCAAAATGACCCTTCTACTCAGGGAAGTGTTAAAGTACATTTAATAGAGGTCTTGCTCAAATTTCCCTCCTTGTTGCAGTACATAATGGGATCTCGAGCCAGTTTTATTTTTGAACAAATCAGCTTTCCCAACTGGCATGCAGAATATTTGTTTGCAGGTGAAAGCCTGCAACATCAATGCTCTGAGCACTAATTTCTCATCAGCAGTAACCTGCACAGAATAACAATGGGGCTGGAGGGCAGGAATCTGGTGGCTGATGATTGAAAGGAAATCTTTTTAGCAATTTTCATTGAGTGCAAAAATAAACTCTATAAACTGCAGCCCCAATCTGGCAGGTTGCTGACAGCCACAGCACAGGCTGCAACAGGCACCTCCCTGGGCTGGGAAAGGGTCTTGCAGCTTCCTTCGAGTGGCAGAGGGACAGTTTGGTTGGGTCTTGCCACCAAATCTTCCCTCTGCACACCCAGTGAACAGACAGTCTCTGGTCTGTGCTGAGATCTTCACCAATGATCTCAAGAGCCCAAAGGGCTCATCAAAGCCACTGCCACCCCTCAATATCATCAAGCCCTCATTGCCTCATGGCTGTAGGTAAGATGGGGAAGCGCAGTGCCAGAAAAGGCATTACAGATGCTTTTAACAGAAATGAATGTTCAATTTAATAGGAAAGTAAAAAAGAAAGAGTAAAAGAAAGAGTAAAAGAAAGAGTAAGACACACTAAGACACACTAAGAAAGAAAGCAAAAAATGTAAGAAAGTTTAAAAATAAGTAAAAGTAAAAAATAAAAGAAAGTTTAAAAAAAGGAAAATGCAAAAAGGAAAGTTAAAAAAGAAGTAAAATACCTTTTTTAAAAAAAAAAAAAATAAAACCAAGCCAAAAGCATTTCAGCAGCACACAGTGATGTTAGTGCACAGCTGCCCTGGCTTTAGCAGACTGTCACTCTCACGTCACCCCTCTACCACTGAGCCATCTCCAGTCACATAAAGCAGCTGAAGTGCCAATGGGAATAAATGATGCCCTTGCTGATGCATAAAACATCTGAACAGTTTTCCTTTTGCACTGTCTCTGACTAGCTGAAGCTCCAGCCTTTGCCTCAGTTTAGTTCAGGAGCATCCTGTGAAATAGCAGGCAGACTGCTAGTGATAAGCTACGTCAATCTTAACTGAGAGGCATCTGCCCCTTCTGGGTTTTGAACAAAAAAAATATCAGATTAAAAGGAATAAAGGAAGAAACCAACCAACCAACCCAGACACTTGAGATAAACTGTTATCACCCTGTCTAACAAGGCTGCATGCTTCCTATCTCCAGACAAAGACACTATGCAAGTAGTTAGAACACAAGTTAAAAGTTCAGCTCTGTTTCCTGACAAAGCAGTGAGTTTTTGCAGTGCTGCTGGCAGGATTTCATCCCATCTTCCCCCCCCACACACACACACAGGTGTTGCATCGCAAGCAGACTTGTGGGACATGATACAGCCAAGTAAATGAGCAAGTGAAAGCAGCCAGGGTCTTGATTTAGGTGCTGAGAATAGGTATTAGCAAAGCTGCACTTCTCAGGAGGTAGCACAGCACTGAGGAACAAAGTTTTGTAGTGGCTAAGAAGTAAAGGAAAATAAAATGCACCATTTATGTGTTATTTCACCCTGCTAACAGGAAAGAGCTGGAAAGGGCCATTGCTTCTGAGCTTAATTACATCCAGTACTTCTAAGGGTGAGGGAAAAAGAGTACTTTGTGAGCCAAAACCCAAAAAGTTAATATATTGTACTGCAGCAAGAACACAGCATCTTCAAAGCTTTACCTCCCCACACCCTGAAGTGTGAAATCAGAGTTTTGGGTTTTTTTTTCTTCTCAGTAATGCTTTTTTGCTCATTTCCTGCCTGGCCTCATACTCTTAAAACAATGAATCAGGATTAATTAACATCAATGTCAAGATTAAGATCGTGCCTAACCAGGGCTTTCTTGTCATCTTCTAAGAATTAAACTAAAGCCCACATAACAATGGACTGACCAGACTGCCAGGTTTGGCAAACTCTGTTCACCCATGGGGAATGGGTGCTCTGAGGTGAAACCATCTTGCTTTGGAGCAACCCAAGACAACCTGCCCAAGCTGATTCTTTGTTCTCCATGCACCTCTTTCAAAAGCCACCATCACCATTTATGTTCACATTCCCATGACAAGAAGCCATGCAGGAGCCTGAAGCTGTGGTCTGAGGTGAACGAGATGTACTTGTAGCATAAGATATTGCAAGCCACAGACAAGAGTGAAAAGGAAAAAACAAGTCCATCTGTCTAGAGTGCTCTGAAATCTGTGATTAGCAACTGAGAAGGAAATTTCTTTGGATGCCCCTTCATCAGGTTCATAGAATCACAGAATGTCAAGGGCTGGAAGGAACCTCCAAAGCTCATCCAGTGCCACCCCCCTGCCAGAGCAGCAGCACCTAGAGCAGGACACACAGGAACTCATCCAGCTGGGTTGGAATGTCTCCAGAGCAGGAATCTCCACAGCCCATCTGGGCAGCCCCTGCCAGTGCTCCCTTACCTCAACAGGGAACAAATGCTTCCTTGTATTTATTTGAAACTTCCATATTCTTGTAAGGTTACTCACTGTTAATAAACTATGAACTCCAAGACAGCTTTTTTGTAAGACCCAGGGAGACCAGGAGGCCTTATCTTTCTCATCTTCTGGACATGTACTCAGAAGGCTCCTGCCCACTATTTCAGCAAAAAAAGTGAGATGAAAGGCTGAGATGCAACCCCATGAGTTACCTCCATGTATGGGAGAGGACATGCCTCCTCAGACAGGCAGCTCAAACCTCTCCAGCCTGGCAGAGATCTGGGAAACTGCCTCTCCAGCCCAGACGATGCAGTACGTAGCTGCAGCATCAGTGATGTCTTGACTTGAAGACCCTCAGGAAACCTGCAGCCTCCCCCTCGACCTTCTCAAGCTTTGTATACACATCACAAACACAATGTTCTCCAAAGAAATCTGCTGTCCAGCACAACAGAGTGTCTGTGGCAGCTTCTAGAGTTGTTCACTCATCTTTCCCACAGCCGTATCAACAGCAAATCACAGAATCACAGGATCTCAAGGGTTGGAAGGGACCTCAAAAGCTCATCCAGTGCAACCCCCCTGCCAGAGCAGCAGCACCTAGAGCAGGACACACAGGAACTCATCCAGCTGGGTTGGGATTTCTCCAGAGAAGGAGCCTCCACAGCCCATCTGGGCAGCCCCTGCCAGGGCTCCCTCACCTCAACAGGGAAGAAGTTTCTCCTTGTGTTTCTTTGGAATCTCTTCTGTTCCAGCTTGTGCCCGTTGCCCCTTGTCCTGTCATTGGCCATCCCTGAGCACAGTCTGGCTCGAGCCTCCTCACATCCACCCTTGATGGGTCTGTAACATGAATGAGCTCACCCCTCAGGCTCCTCTTCTCCAAGCTGCAGAGCCCCAGCTCCCTCAGCCTTTCATCAGAAAAATGATTCATGTGGCACGTTTCTGGTGTTCATTGGTTTTACTGCACTTCAGTCTGGCATTTGAAAAGTCTTCCAAGATGCTAAAAAGCGTGACCATTGCCTTCAGAAATCATTAGGAGAAGCAAAGGGAGTCAGAGCTATGAGGAAGCATTCAGGCACTTGAACTTTTTGACATCTCTGCGGAGTAAAAAGCACTCTGCCGAGCTAAAGGAAGTGGAGTGAGGCTATGAACTGAGATTGAACCAGCAGCTCGTGAGACTGAAGTTTAGGATGTAATCAGTTACAGAAAAGAGGGTAAAAAAAAAAAGAAAACAATCTCTTTGCAGAACACTGGCCTCCATCCCTGAGCTGCAAGCATCTTATAGGCAGTTATTTCAGTAGAAAATAAGATGGCCAAACATATGCATGAATGACTCATTAAGATAAAAATCTTTGCTTGATCTTCCCAACAGGGCAAATTGAAAAATTTCACTTTCCAGCCTCTGAAATACAAATATCCACGCTCCTCCCAAGAGCAAGAAAGCAGAAAGCTCACATTACCCTTCCCACCCCGTTGGCAGCCAGGGGAGAGCTCACACCTCTTGCAGCTCCCTGCACAGTCACACTGAGGTTCAACAGCAGAAACCAGAACCTTCTGGAGTTCTAAGGCTTCAGCAGCCTGATGAAGTGATCCTACAGCAAGATGAGCTCTCTTTGCCACAGCAGGGCCAACAGCAGCACACCTCCACGTTGCACGTGCTGAAACGCTGCTGGATTTTCCTCTCACCGATCAAGAAGCTCCCACATAGTGGCAATTCTTATGTTAGCACTCCACTTTCTTCAACATTCTCATCTGGAGGACGACACAGAAGTGTCACCTTGAGCACAGCATCGAAGACTAAGTCTAACTTTTAAATTCCACTCATGTCACAGACCCAGTTTGTGCAAAGTGAAGATGGGGGATTTTTTGCTTGATATGAGAGAGAAAGAGAGAGAGAGAGAGAGAGAAAGAAAATGCAGCAATTCTCTTCTGTGCAACAAAGTTGGGCTGTACTTTTGCTGGATGACAAATCAAAGAACCACAAGAGCACAGCCCAAAGGAGACAAACGGCTGATGCAAACGGAAAACAATGGCAGCAAAAGGAAGTCATTCTGTAAGGCAATGACTTTGTTCTTTCAGGGGCTTTTTTCGGGGGGTATCTTCTTTCCATAGAAAGTTTCCGCTACAGTTATTTAAATGAAACTCGTGTATATTTTTGTCCTCAAACCCATGAGGCTGCAGAGCAGGAGCTCTGCTGAAAGGCAGCGGGGACATGCTTTGGACAGGGGGGATGGATTAGATGATCTCTAAAGGTCCCATCCAAACCCTACCATTCTAGGATTATGTGGTTCTCTGAATTGTGCACAGGTCCAGGTTCTTTGGTCAGAAACATAGAGAGTACACAAGGAATGCCCCCAAACAGTCATTTTCTTAAGCTAAAACCTGGAAAGACCTCACAATACCATTCAGCAAAGCCAATAGAGACCTTTTAGGGGGACAAAACTGTCTACAAGCATGTGAAAAGCAAGAGTCAAAAGGCACCTGCACAGGCACATCCATAGAATCACAGAATAGTAGCGTGAGAAGGGATCTTCAGAGCTCATCCAGTCCAACCTCACTGCAGAAGCAGCTCCCACCTAGATCAGGTCACACAGGAACGTGTCCAGGTGGGTCTTGAAGCCCTCCAAGGAAGGAGCCTCCACATCACACCCTCCCTGGGCAGCCTGGGCCAGGGCTCCCTCACTGAAACACTGACACAGTTTTTTCTTATGTTTAAATCTTCATGGGATGTGGCAAAATAGGGAGAGGGAAGGGTTGAATGAACATTAGGAAATCCCTCCACCGAGAGCCATCTCATCACTTGAAACATCCCAAGGCTGGATAAACATCCTCACACTATCAGGCTGGAAAGACTCCTTTCCATGATTATCATCTCTGTTTTGGGCTTCCACCAGACTCAGACATGGGGAAAAACACCACCAGGCAAGATGAGGGCAGCCTGGGTCAGAGCTTCAAACCAAACCTCCGAGTGCTTGTTGGGATGCCTGTGCCAGCCTCTGGTGTGCTGACAGTCTTCCCCCGAGCCCTGCAGATGGCTGAATATTAAAACAGCTCCTTTTTATTTCTTGCTTCCTGGCACTGTGCAGCAATGCAGTGGCACGAAGGCAGCATAGATATAAAACAAGACCATTTCTGCAGAAGCTTTACAATCCACCTTTAAACCCTCCAAAGGGGTTCAACGGCGCGGCGAGCATGGGGCTTGGTGTGGAAAAATGACTCACAGGAAGGATGGCAACAATGCACTGCTATCAAATATTAAACAGAATAGGTCTGTCTACCCTGGGCTGAAACAATAAAAAAAACAAGGTAAGTGGACTTGTGTTTTTCTCCTGGTCCTTAAAGTCACTAATGGTTCTATGAGCAGATGTCAACAGCACGCTGCAGGTACCGCAATTCACACGCTGCAAATCACTGCCTGGGATTTAATTAAAGTTTGATGGTGGTGATTCCCATCAGCTCTCTCCACCAGCACCAAACAGAGCAGACTGAAAAGTGGATCTCTCTCTCTCTCAGAGCAAACGAGCCCTGTTCATCAATAAAATACTACAGCTCTGAAAGAGGAAAAGAAAAGAGTGTGGTGAGAGGTTTGGTTATGGTGGTGCAGGGGCCTCACGGGGCTGTTCCCAGCACTGATGCCTGCTCTGAACCAGCCTGAAGTCAGCTCTGGGTTGAGCCCAGTGCTTGCATTGGATTTTCCTGCTTGGACTCCCCTTAGGAGCAGAGGAAGAACCAGACTCAACAGTTCACTTGTCCACTTTACTACAAAAAGCTCTTTATTCACCATTTCATTTCTCACATCACAAACCCTTTAGGAACAATCCCAACCTGGTGGATCTATCCACCTAATGAAGGCTTGATGAGGGAACAGAGGTCATTGTCAGCAAGTTTGCTGATGCTACTAAAACGGGGGGAGTGGCTGAGACCCCAGAAGGCTGTGCTGCNGAGCCCTGTTCATCAATAAAATACTACAGCTCTGAAAGAGGAAAAGAAAAGAGTGTGGTGAGAGGTTTGGTTATGGTGGTGCAGGGGCCTCACGGGGCTGTTCCCAGCACTGATGCCTGCTCTGAACCAGCCTGAAGTCAGCTCTGGGTTGAGCCCAGTGCTTGCATTGGATTTTCCTGCTTGGACTCCCCTTAGGAGCAGAGGAAGAACCAGACTCAACAGTTCACTTGTCCACTTTACTACAAAAAAGCTCTTTATTCACCATTTCATTTCTCACATCACAAACCTTTTAGGAACAATCCCAACCTGGTGGATCTATCCACCTAATGAAGGCTTGATGAGGGAACAGAGGTCACTGTCAGCAAGTTTGCTGATGCTACTAAAACGGGGGGAGTGGCTGAGACCCCAGAAGGCTGTGCTGCCATTCAATCAGACCTGGACAGGCTGCAGGGCTGGGCAGAGAGAAATATAATGAAATTCAACAAGGGCATAAGACAACGGGCAGTGGGCTTAAACTGGAACACAAGAGGTTCCAAAGAAACACAAGGAGGAATTTGTTCCCTGCTGAGGTGAGGGAGCACTGGCAGGGGCTGCCCAGATGGGCTGTGGAGGCTCCTTCTCTGGAGACATTCCAACCCAGCTGGATGAGTCCCTGTGTGCCCTGCTCTAGGTGCTGCTGCTCTGGCAGGGGGGTTGCACTGGATGAGCTTTGGAGGTCCCTTCCAGCCCTTGAGATTCTGTGATTCTGTGAAGTCTTCTTGATGATTAGTCCTTTTTTTGCCCTAAAAAGATGAAAGACCACTCTTGCTCCCATGATAGCAGTGGGAAGCATCAGAGAGCTGAAGCATCAGCTTTCAGTGGATTCAGTGCTTTCAGTGGATGCAGCAGAGGGACTGGGTCTGCTCAGTCCCAGATGCTGCCCCATGCATTCCACTGTGCCCAGCTCTTGCATAGTTTCAACCAAGGGCTTGATGGGAGCACAAGATCACCTTTTCTCCTGTCCTGCATATTTTTCTGGGATGAGTTCCTGTGTGACCTGCTCTGGGCGCTGCTGCTCTGGCAGGAGGGTTGCACTGGATGAGCTTTCAAGATCCCTTCCAACCCTTAAGATTCTGTGACTGTTATAAAAGCCAGTAACTACAAGCACAAGTGTAGGAGCCTCGGCAGCTCTGGGGCTTACACCCAAGCTCTTGTTTATCCCAGAAGTTCTGGAAATGATCAGATGTGCAGAGGTCCCATAAGTCCCATATGCTGTAAGGGAAGAAGAAAATTCACAAGTACCTCATGAGCTATCTCCTTCTGGGTCACAGATACAGGGATCCTGAATCCATGAGCAAAACAACACAACCAAGGAAAGAAGCAATTGCATCCATGAAAACTGATGCTTGATAGCACCACATTATCCTAAACCTTGGTGTCTATATACTAGTTGAGGCTACCTTAGATCCTTCAAAAAATTGAGCAGGAAAAGGCAAAAACCAAGACAAAACATCTTCAGTTGCCTGTGCATTTAGGGAAATTGCCCTCCTGATACCTGCAAACATCACTGGAAGGCCTGAAGCACAGGACCTGAGGAGAGTTTTCATTTCGAGCTACAAGTGACATGAGATGTTAAGAAAAACAATGGCAACCCTTCTCTGTCCACAGCTGGAGGGGAAAGAAGCTTATGCACATATCAGCTCCAGGGCCAGGGTGGCTTAACATCATCATCTGCTCTGCAGCTCACGGCACTGGGGAGGACACAGCTCTTCAGGCTTAAAACTAAAGGTCCCTGAAGACCTGAAACATCCAGAGGCAAAGTAGATGTTAGCTCCTGTCAGCAGTTAACACAGGCACAGCTGAGCTGCTCTAAACAAAGCTGCAAACCTCCCCCTCTAAAGGTATCTGCTGAAGCTCTACCTCCCTGTGCAGCTACTCTGGGAAGTCAGGGGAGACAGAAGCAGAATGATGGATGCAAAATTAAAAGCTCAATCAATAATTAATCACTGAGGTCATCAAATGGTAGGAATCTGTCCATCTCCCTCCACTCTCCAGGATAATCAGAAGAGTCTCTGGTTCAATGGTGGGTGAAGTGGTCCTGGAAGAACCATCATTTCTGCACACTACTTGCCATGAAGCTTGTGCTGGGTGCCACATGGATCAATAGTACTAAACCATTTGCCTGAAGGCTGTAAAGGCTTTCAGAGTGTTAAGCAAACACAATGCCTGCAGAGATCCCAAAATAAAGTGAGGGGCAAGTTGCAGTAACTTATTAAGGTAATTATTAAAGTGCAAACCATCAAATATGTATAGCAGAGATGAAACCTCCTTTCCCCTTTCCGGTATCAGCCTCTCCACAAACGCCAATGAAACACTCTTAAGCACCACAAATAAAATACAGGGAACACATGAAAGCTAGCAAAGCCACCTCAGTGCCTGGCCAGTGTTAACCCTTTCTCTTCCCCTTGTCTCACACTATTTCCCCTCTGGGTTCTGCCTTCAACGGGAAGCTCCCTGAAGCTGGGTCCACGCCAGCAGTTTTTGCAATACATGCAGTTTCTAGTACAGGATGGTGCTATTCCAATCATGGCTAATGGCAATGAAAAATGAACACTCCCAAATGAAAGAAGTGTATCCCATGGCTGATGTGTTGCAAAGCTTGTTGCATCCTGCACAGACAGGCTGCTGAGGAAAATGGCAGCTTCAGCCATGCAGTGAAGCCACATCAGTCTAACAGCCATATATGCCCACGGTACAGTATCATTGCAAATCTCTCTCATTTGTCACTTCTCAAGGCAAGGCCCAGATCATCCCAGCTATCTTCAAACTTTTCCCTTTACAAAATAAAAGCTGGTTTTTTTTCTTGCTTTCCTCCCTGAAACACCATCATACAATGCAGCACCAGAGTCCAAACACCAAACTGACCCTGTTCCAGCCTCCTGGGTCACTCTGTTACTTCACTCAAGCTGTTTCTCGACTCCATTAGAAATGTAGCCTGTGAAAATCTCCTGAAAACACTGTTCCCAATTAAATTGAGCCCTTATGAAACCAGTATCACAGCCACTTACTTGGATATATTCCTCCCTAGAAGAATTTACAGTGTTTCCTTGATGAACCCCCAAGCACAACAGTTTCCACAGTGATTACAGGAAAAGCAGCCAGATACAGATACAGAACTGGTGCAAAAGCAGGAGAGAAAAGTACTGGTATCAGAGGTTCTCTAAACCATCCCCTGCTCAGCACTCGTATTCATTCAGTTATTTGAAGTTTAGGGCATGCAAAGCTGCAGCTTCCAATTGCATGAAGCTGAATGTGTGTCTTCTAGATATTGCCATGCTCCTCCACCCTGCCCTGGGCTGTAGGCAGAGCCATCTCCACTGCTGCTGGGCTAGGACTGACATCTCTGACTTTCCTCATTGATTTATTTACCAAAATAGTGAGAAGGCTTTCAGCAAACACCTTCCCAAAGCTATTTTCTGCAACAAGTGCCCTCATCAGCTTCAAACTCTTTATTGGCTCATTGCTCAGGTACCCAAACTTTTTGCTCACCACCACAGCACCAGTTCCCGCCCTCTCCCCATACCCCTGCCAGGCATCTCCTTTTTTAGCTCTCTGTCCCCATGTCCTTTCAGAGTCTTCACAAGGCAGGAGCCTTGTGTCACCTGGGAAGAATTCAACATGCTTATGTTAAAAAAACAACCACATATATCACCTTGATTTGCATCAGAAATTATTAAATTACCAACCTACTGCTCACTTAGGAAGATGGGGGGGGGAGGGGGGGGGGGGAAGGGTTCAAAAAGAAAAGAAAAAGCCCCAAACATCAACACTCTGCTTGTGATAGGTTTTGTGCTTGACACAACTGACACACTCACAGCCAGCAGCCTCCCAGAACAGGCTAGATACATCCCAACTGCCAGCCAAGGCTTATTTCCAGTTCAGAAGGAACGAGGTTGGAGGATTTCTATTACACTCACAACTTCATTTCTGACTTTACACCTGTTTACTCAATAAAAAGAATGGAGCTACTGGTTGAACACTTTGGAACAGCACCTCCCATCTTGTGAATAATTCCGAACCCTGATTGATGCAAATACAAACTCAAAGTGTTTTCTAACTTGGCAGCAAATCCCCACAGGTGGATGACAGATCAAAACAAGAAGGCAGCAGACCATGTCTACAGCAACGAATTACAGGCAGCATCAAGAAGCAGCTCTATTCCATGGAGACTTTTAAGGCAACCAACACCCCACTTGGGGCTTTCCCTGAACTTCTTTAAAGACCTAAAAACTGCATAATGCATCATAAACCCAACACTGCAGGCTGCTTCTTAGGCAGAAAAACAACACAGCGCTGCCTTAAGGTTATGCAAAGTCCTTCAGGTTGGCAGTAATGGTTTTAGGCTGCCTCACTTCACTGTTGCTGAAGGCAAACGGTGCCATCCTAAGCAGGTTTTCAAAAGCAACAAGGGTTTGGGTTTAACAAATGCTCCTTGAATTCAAAAGGATTGCCTTGGTAATGACACCAACCCTGGCAGTAAACTCATCAGACAACGATGAGATAGTATTATGATACTATCAGATCACGGCTTCACAGAACAAGGGGGTTGGAAGGGACCTTTAGAGATCATTCACTTTAACCTCCTGCAGAAGCAACTCCCACCTAGATCAGGTCACAAAGGAATGTGTCCAGGTGGGTCTTGAAGCCCTCCAAGGAAGGAGCCTCCACATCACACCCTCCCTGGGCAGCCTGGGCCAGGGCTCCCTCACCTCAACAGTCAAAGAGTTTCTCATTATGTCTAAATGGAACTTTTTGTGTTCCAGCTTCTCTCCATCACCCCTTGTCCTGGCACTGGATACAACAGAAAAAAAAGTGCTGCCCCAACCTCCTGACACCCACCAGTTATTTACTTATTAATAAGATACCCCTCAGTTGTCTCTTCTCCAGACTAAACAGCCCCAGGTCCCACAGCCTTTCCGCATCAGGAAGATGCTCCAGTCCCCTGATCATCTTGGTGTCCCTGCACGGGCCTCTCTGCAGCAGTTCCCTGTCCCTCTGCAGCTGGGGAGCCCAGAACTGGACACAGGACTCCAGATGAGGCCTCAGCAGCTATGGCAGAGCAGAGGGGTAGCTGATGTGAAGATCCAGCCCATGCAGCTGGTGGGTCTGCTCATACAATGCAAAGGAAGATCTTGGATCTCTTTTACTCATTTCAGGAGTGCTTTTGAGTGGCTGCTAGGCCACTGAGTGCTGAAAAGCAACAGCTTCCCCTGCCCAGAGTGCTCATGAACCATAACTGTGAACCTTTACCGTAATGTGTTTTCATGGTTATTTGTAGCCCTTCACTGTAGCATGAAGCACAGAGAATATTATTTAAAATAGTATCAATTTTCTTTCATTTAGCATTTTTTTCACACTGGTGGAAACAAACTCTGTGGTGTTTTACAAACTGTTGCAGAGGGAGTGTGGCAATGCTCCTGGGAGGGAGGGGAGAGTATTTTTAACCCCATTTTACAGAAGTGGGAACTGAGGCAAGCACTTTTCCACAGAAGGATATTGGCCAGAAACACTTCTGAATTCTTGCAGGGTAACTTCCAGCAGAGATCCTCACTTCCAGAAGAAACATACACTTATTCCAGGCTACAGTGGTCACACTGTTGTGTCCCAATCCATTCTCTCACGTAAACAAAGTGGTGAAACGCTGGGGGAGAGCGGTTTCTCTTCAGGTTTTGTTAATTTTAGCCTGAGAAAGTCACAAAGGAAATACCTGAGCACTATGGGCAAGTTTGTGGGAGGTAATTAAATGCCCATTTCAACTTCCCTTCCAACTCAGAAAAGCTTCACCCATCTTCCACAGATATGGACAATTCTGCTTTTGCACTTAATTCTAGCCTGACCTTCCATTGCATTGTTTTGTTCCAAAGTCAAACAAACAAAGGCATTTTGCTTTTAAACAAAACCAAAGCTGTGATTCTATGAAAACTGTGCTGGTTTCTTTTGCTGGGTTCAAATACAACCACCTGCCTCTACCAGCCCTGACAACAGAAACTTCCCAGTTCAGACCAGCACTTCAGCTGGGAATGCCAAGAGGCTTCAAATTTGAGTTAATCCCTTAGTTCTTTCCACCTGAACAAAGAACAACTGCTGCCAACAGCTCCTCAAAGGAAACCCACTCCAGAAACAACACACAATGCTCTTCCTCCCAGAGGATGCATTCCCTTAAGGAAGAGGCATTACCTCTTCATTCTTCCTCACTCCCAACCACCTCCTCACCCTTAACTTGCTCATCTGCAGCTGAAATAATCCAAGGGAGTTTAGCAGCTTTGCACTCCTTGAAGCAACAGAGTGGCAACTGCAAATTACCAGCCTGTTAGGGAGTCACAGCTGACCCAGCCCAGCAGCTGCTCTTGTTTTACAGCTGGCAGGTCCCATCCCACAGCTTCCCAAAACAGGTCAACCTTATCTTTAATATCTATTCAACTCATTTCAGCCCCAGTCTTTCTATAGCTTGAATTCATGTTAGTAAACCTTCCCACAAGGGAACAAATCCCTCCAAAAAAACACCCAAAAATGAGTAAAGGGCAGGAGGGAACACAGGAAACCCGTGGGCAGCTATTTAAAGAGTCAGCAGTGGCTCATGGAAAACACTGAAACACACTCCCGTTAGTGCTTTGGCCCCAGGTCACTCACTGCATCCCTTGAGGTCCTCACTGCCTCACCCTGAAACCTCACTCCTCTCCAGGAACAAGGAGAGCTTTTCTATCCAACACATTTTTCTGGGCATCTCCCAGCATCTTGGTGCAGGAGGAACCAGTCAAAAGTTCAGAGCCCAGGGTGTTCCTCCTAAATCCCTTGAAAGCTCCTAGAAGCTGTCCAACTTTCGTAACCTATTTTGTGAACCCTGTATCCCACTGCCTAAAGAACAACCACTCCTTCACCTTCAGCAGATGAAATGGCTGGAGATGCCCTGCCATCAATTCCAGCAGCAACGTGGACCTCTGAAGCATCCAACATATTTTATTACATTACTTTTTGGGGAGTCCACTGACCTAGTTGTATTTTTACCCCAAGATCATTACTACCCTGAGTCAGGAATGCAACCAGCTCACAACACAACACCCTTTGGGCTCCTTCATCGTGGTTCATTATGATAGAGATGATAAGACAAGGATATTAAGAGAATAACCATACAGCTGAAGATGAAGAAGGGCCAGTCCACATAGGCCTGAGACTTAAATCACAGTGCTCATGAAGAGTGACAGTAGGTGGTTACAGAATTAATGGTTGTGGCTATTTTGTGCCCTTTGAGTTCTGCAAAGTAGTGAACTGACCTTCAGGAGAGACCATTTAAGCAATGCAGAACCTGAATTTCAATGTGGACATAGGAGCATGGCAGTAAAGACTTCAGAGAACTACTATACTAAGTATAGTAACCAGTTTGGCTGGGAAAAAGGGACAGGCATGATTTTATTGGATTCTCCTGGTGTTTCCCCTCTAAACTGCACTCCCAAATGAGAGCTCAGCAAACCCCTCCAGGTCTCAATGCATCAGAGAGTAACATTAGTGGAGACACTCAAATCCTCTGTCTGAATTCAGCTGGATCTAGCCAATTTTTGACACGCTTTGCCTTCCTGCCTAAATCTGTAGCTCTAATGGAGAAGCAGAGCAAAGCAACTAAAACCCCAAAGCCTCCCAGTGCTGCAAAGCTGGAATAATGGTTTACTGACCAGGGAACCCTCCAAAGTCTGAGGAAAGGAGCAAAGGATGATCTGGATAAGTGTCATGGAAAAGACAACTTAGGGACTGAGGAGCTGCTGAAGCTGAAAACCTCATTTACACAAAAGAAAGGGGTTTTTAATCTCATCAGTGTACACTGGGGTTTCCCACAGTGCTGAAGATGCTCAGCTCTCAGTCTGTACCAGAGGCTGACCCTCCTGCTCACTCCTACAGTGATGTCCCACAGGTGCTATGTGAAGTGGTCCACGGGCTCCCAAGGCACTGAGGAACGAGCAGCCCTTGCTTACTGCAAGTCCATTTCAGGAAGGCAGGAAAACTTGATCTCATTCTTGTTTTCTTCTTAGTTCTGAACCTGCTTAAAAGATCACTGAGCAGTTCCCAGAAGGAAAGTGCCCCCTAAAACCAAAGTTTCCACACAACTGAAATAAATAAAAGGGTTACAAAAACACCATCTAGGTGTATTTAAAGAGGTTGGTTACTGTTCCTTTCAGGGAAAGGGCTGCTAAGAAAAGATTTTCATGCAGTAAACATTTAAGGATGTCTCTGCTCATCTCACTCAGCTCTGCACAGCTGATTTCCTCACCTTACCCTGCTGCACATGCAACCCCTGTTCACCTTCTCAGAAAGCTCAGAGAAGTGAGCAGTAAGCAAAAACCACTGCTCCTTGAGCCAGCCACAGCCTGGGCTTCATAAGGAGGAGAGGCTGGACTTCGGTCAGGGCTTTGCAAAGAAAATGAGGCAATGTAGAGGACGAGGAAGATTTATTGCACATTTACTCTCCCCAAATGGTGAGGCTTTTTTAATGACTGAATAATCCCCTAGTCCCTTTAACACAGGCCCTCCCTGACACACAAGGTGTCTTTTGATGCTCATTAAAAGGTTCACCTTAATTGCAAGCATGTAATTAGAGCCAGGCAGGATAAAAAAAAAAAAAAAAAAAATCTCCATTCTGATTACTGCCCTGATGACAGAGCCCTCAGATCCCATCCCACCCTGCAAAGCCAACCTGGCAAAGACCATTTCCCTGAATTCAAGTCATAGCACAGCAGGAGCACTGACCACAACTGTCCTCCTGCGAGGTGGTCTCTGCAGAGCCCAGGAGAGGGAGCACCAGGGAGAAATCCACCCGGATTAACAAGCAAAAGGTGGGAAGAACTCAGCAAGTGTAACAGGCAGCAAACTGAGTCAGTATTTCCCTGCATCCCCAGCAGGTCCCAGCAGGGCTATAAAGATCTACTAACAAGCAGCCTTTTAAAAGTCAGAGACAATGGTGTTGAATGTACAGTTTAAATGAATTGCTTTCCTTTCTAGGGGGTTGAGGTGAGGTTTTTTCTTTTTCTCCTCAAGGCTTGAAACCCCTTTTGCCAAGAAAGCAAACGCTTTAAGAAGCGCTCCAGAGACGGCCAGTTCTGCTGAAACGCTTTTTGCATGCAACATGTGCAGCCAAATGTGGCCAGAAGTTATGACAGCACAGAGTCAGCAGGAACCTCGGTGATTAGGGGAGAAGCCAGAGGAAAGCCAACTTTCCCAACAGCAGAAGGAGCTACCCGACCTGCCAGTGACGTACAGCAAAGGGAGTTCCCAGGAGCCCCCCCCAATTAATGACCTGCCACCCAATCAACGGGACAGCCACAGCGATTTCCCCAGCCAGGATTACACTCCCCTGCTCTCTCTAAACCTCCCATGGCAGCGATGCCTTTTCCCTGCAGCTCGGGAGAGGTTTCTCAACAGCGCTTTTGTTGTTGGCTTCAGGATAAATATTATGTTCCAAATGTGTTTTCTCCAAGGACTCACCTCACCGGATCCCTGCCGTCGTTCCCCCGCATCCGATCACGCTCGCACGGGCTGCGAGCGGCACGAGGCTGAACACTGAGCCATTCTACTGACAGCTGCCCTNAGATGCTAAAAGCACAGTAGAGAAGCTGCAGCAGGATGTGCAAACACTACTGAAAATGGATGATGTCCCACATAGAGAAATTAGAAGTGCCCATCCTGGATTAGGATGAAAATAGCCAGTGACAGTAAGTCACAGAATCACAAAATCGCAAGGGTTGGAAGGGACTTTGAAAGATCATCCCCCTGCCAGAGCAGGACCACCTAGAGCAGGTCACACAGGAACTCATTCAGCTGGGTTGGAATGTCTCCAGAGAAGGAGCCTCCACAGGCCCATCTGGGCAGCCCCTGCCAGTGCTCCTTCTTTCACACTTCAAGAGCTTCCCCAGGGGAGCAGAGGGCTCCTCNAAAGACCATTTCCCTGAATTCAAGTCATAGCACAGCAGGAGCACTGACCACAACTGTCCTCCTGCGAGGTGGTCTCTGCAGAGCCCAGGAGAGGGAGCACCAGGGAGAAATCCACCCGGATTAACAAGCAAAAGGTGGGAAGAACTCAGCAAGTGTAACAGGCAGCAAACTGAGTCAGTATTTCCCTGCATCCCCAGCAGGTCCCAGCAGGGCTATAAAGATCTACTAACAAGCAGCCTTTTAAAAGTCAGAGACAATGGTGTTGAATGTACAGTTTAAATGAATTGCTTTCCTTTCCAGGGGGTTGAGGTGAGGTTTTTTCTTTTTCTCCTCAAGGCTTGAAACCCCTTTTGCCAAGAAAGCAAACGCTTTAAGAAGCGCTCCAGAGACGGCCAGTTCTGCTGAAACGCTTTTTGCATGCAACATGTGCAGCCAAATGTGGCCAGAAGTTATGACAGCACAGAGTCAGCAGGAACCTCGGTGATTAGGGGAGAAGCCAGAGGAAAGCCAACTTTCCCAACAGCAGAAGGAGCTACCCGACCTGCCAGTGACGTACAGCAAAGGGAGTTCCCAGGAGCCCCCCCCAATTAATGACCTGCCACCCAATCAACGGGACAGCCACAGCGATTTCCCCAGCCAGGATTACACTCCCCTGCTCTCTCTAAACCACCCATGGCAGCGATGCCTTTTCCCTGCAGCTCGGGAGAGGTTTCTCAACAGCGCTTTTGTTGTTGGCTTCAGGATAAATATTATGTTCCAAATGTGTTTTCTCCAAGGACTCACCTCACCGGATCCCTGCCGTCGTTCCCCCGCATCCGATCACGCTCGCACGGGCTGCGAGCGGCACGAGGCTGAACACTGAGCCATTCTACTGACAGCTGCCCTCTATTTTTCAAGAGCAAACTCCAAACGTTTCTGAGTTTCTCTCCCCCTGCTCTGCTCTCTCATCCGCCTCAGCTACAAGAACGTGCTTTTGCTCTGTTGGGAAAAACCAAACTAGCAGAGCCTGCGGTCCTGTCTCTGCTTTTTCTGCCACTCATGAACCTGGGCAACCATTCATCAAGGCAGAGGAGGGGGGTGGGGGGG
>WBNH01004507.1:238114-256177 GCA_013401255.1 Urocolius indicus
GCAGCCCCTGCCAGTGCTCCTTCTTTCACACTTCAAGAGCTTCCCCAGGGGAGCAGAGGGCTCCTCAAAGGCCTGCACTGTATTTCTGCATATGCTGAATATGTCTAAGAAGTCACAAAGCCCAGACCTGCTGCAAGCAGTTTGGTGCTAACACGTTCATTAATTAGTTAACTAGTAATTTGGGGAGATTTGTCCTTTGGTGCACAGCTTACACAAGCCCTCTGCAGCCTTTTGGGTTTTCTTTCCTTAGCAAGGATTGCAGTGAATCCTTCACCAGTCCAAGAAGCTCAAGCCTTGGAAACAGAAGACTTTTCCTCTCAGAAGCAAGTCAGGACAGCACTTATCAAACCCTACCATATCCTGCACCAGTATTTCAAAACCCTCCACTGAAGGATGCTTCTCTAGGGATAAAATAAATCATATTTCCAGGACCTCTTGTCTGCTAAGAAGAGGCAGGTGAGAAGGGGATGGGGACAGTGAGATACACAGGCTCTGGAGCTTCTTGACACGCGAGCCGAGTGAGAACCACAATGTCTCCCCCCATGCCCAGCCCCAAATCTCACTGGGAAAATGCATCCTGATGGCATCATTAATGTTTTCCTCCAAGAATCAGAATGAAAAGTTCCTGACGCACTGAGATTGTGAGAGAAACACAACAGCTTCCATGGGGATTCACTGAAGTCCAATAAAGTAAAAGAGATGGGAGTTATGATGAAGAGGCTATCAGGACATCCAGCCAGTGAAGTTTAAAACTGGCTCAGCACGCTGGCACTAATAATCTTTCAACACCAAGGAAACTAAAAGCCTGTAAACTACAGGTTATCCTCTAGCAGCAGAGCAGGGTTTGGATTGTATTGCTCACACCATCAATCACCGTGTCAGCTGCTCCAGCCACTTCCACCAGCCAGAGTGTAACTGGGTAAAAGTGCCAGGGCACTTGCATGCTGGTGGGCCAATTAGCTAAAGAACTAAGAGGAGGATCAACAACTCAACAATGCCTGGTGCCTTATTCCTCCGGAATAAGAATCCCCACATTTGCATAGAGCAGCTCAACACGTGTGTCTGCTGTTTCTGATCACACCTCTGAGGGCATCAAAAGCCTTTCCATCGAGGAGGATTAAGAAGCTTAAATCCTTAGCGCTCATTTGCTCCCACTTAATGCACTTTTCAAGCTGCCTCGTTTCATGCTGATGTGCCGGTGCTAATCAGCAGCCAGAAACGTTTTAACAGGGGCTAAAACAAGCAGAAGGGCAGCCCCAGGTACAGGCCCTTCTCTGCATCCAGCTGGTTCAACCTCCTCACCTGCCTGCAGGAGCCCAGCAGATAATTCGTGGGCTCTAAGCTGGGAAAGTCAGCTTGCCAGGAGCTCACGCAGGGATTTCACTCTCACAAGCTTCTCGCTCTCATGACGTGTTGCCCGAGAACAACCCCTCTGCTCCCCACTCGCCTTCCTGCACAAGTGATAAGGAGGAAATCCGTCCCAGCCAGCCAAGCTCACCCCTGCCACATGCCTGCAAGCCAGCCAAAGTCCCCAAGCGCTCAGGACCTTGATTAGAAGTAGCCGCTAATTAAGAGCCGGAGCTGTAGTTTATGCCCGTGCAGGCAGCCGGGCTGGCTGGCTGGCTGAGGATCAAGAGAAACAACCCCTCGGTGTTTACAGTACACAGCAGCCCGACATCCAGCCACTCTCCTGGTTACTCATGGCAGTGACCTCATCAGCGAGACATTCCCCTGTGTGTGCCGAGCGCTCTTAATTCCGCCTCATCTGCTGCTCTGACCACGGTTCATACAAGGGGAAGAAATAATTTTGGGGGGGGGAGAGGAAGGGGATNCGGTCATCTTGCAGCAGGAGGAGAGCATGCGCATGCTGAGCTGATCCACCACCAGCACCTGGGCACAGGGGCTGTGAGCAGGGGCACCTCCCCCAGGCCTCTGCCCGCCCCCCCCCCCTCCCCCCCCCCCCCCCCCCCCCCCCCCCCCCGCCCCCCCCCTCCCCCGCCCTTCCCCTCGGTGAGCTCCGGGAGATGCTGCTCGGTACAAGCTGCCCAAAGCCGGCCCCGGCGGGAAGCGAAACTCATCCAGGCTGGACCACAGGAGCGGGTCGAAGATGGAGGGTGTGTCTGTCTTGTCCCGTCCAGTCCTCCGTCACCCCCCCCTCACACACTCCCTTTCCATCACCAAAAGCGGCTTCTTGCCTGCAGGAGCCGGTGCTATCGGAGGGAACCCAGCCGCCCCGGGGCGGGGGGAGGCGGGTGGAAGCCCAGGCCAGGCGGAGGGAGGGAGGGAGGGATGGAGGGATGGAGCGCTCTGCCAGCGCAGCTCACCCGCCTCCCGCTTCTCTCCATCCCTCCCTCCCTCTCTCACTCACATCCTCCTCCTCCTCCTCCTCGTCCCCTCCCCATCTGTCCCGGCTTCCCCCCCTTCCCCCGTGGATCCAGGCGCTTCCCCACGGCACTGCCCGCGGCAGCCTCCCCCGGGGCACGGCGGGGGGAGATCCCGCAGCCCACAGCAGCCCCAGCCCTCGGGCAGCCCTGTGGCAGCGGGAGAAGGGACAACGTACAGCCCCGGTCGTGGTGGGAGGAACAGGAGCTTTGCTGGACCCGTGAGCATCCCCCGCGGCTCCAGGACGGCTCAAGCTTGGCCGCCCACGCGGGGCCGTGCCGGGAACAGCCGCTCCCGACGGGCTTTCCAGAGGATGGAAACTTTCAGCTCAGCAGCCACGGGTGGGGGTCGGCACCCAGCACCCACCCAGGCTGCCCGACGTGCTCCCAGAACGCGCCCATTCTTTCCTTTTGGTTTTGTTTTGGGGCTGTTGGTTGAGTTTTTGTGTCCTTCTTTCTTTCTGCTTTTTTTTCCTTCCCTTTTTGTTTCTTTGGTTTTATTTTCGTTGTTTTCCTTTGGACTTTTTGGTTGTGGTTTTTCTGTTGCGTTATCCCAGATGTGAGCTTCTGCGCTAGAAGAGGGAGACAGAGGGCTCCTTCCTCTGGCTGCAGGCAAGGCAGGACCTGTGGAGCCTGTCTCTCTTCCACGTGGTGACGGTAAAAAGGGCTCCCGTGGTGTTTGTCCCTGTTGCCACGCGGGATCCCCTCTCAGAGCAGCCTGGCATGAGCTCTGGGGACAGCGAGATAACTCTGGTCCCTCAGCCAGGCAGCTGGGAAGCAGCAGGCTGGGGGTTTTGAGGAGTAGCCTTTGCATCCCAGGCTGTATTTACATCATCTGCAACTCCAGCAAAATGTTTTGTGCTTCTTCTATAGTCACTAGAAAGGGTTTTGCTGGCAAAAAATAAAAAGACAACTCCTGCCAAGATGACTTCTTTTGCTCAGCTCATCAGTATGTGCTTGGTAACTGATTGCCGCTACATGGTGTTAGAGGGTAAAAACACTCTGGTGAAAGCAGCTATAGCCCCTTAGCTGGCACATCAGTCATAAAACCATCGCATCTCAGCCCACCTTTTCTAATGCAGGCTGCACACAAAGAAACCTCTAGTTAAAAAGAGAACCACGCTTCTCCTTAAAAAAACCCCAACACACCCCAATCCTACCTTCTCATCTGACCCCAGACCTTATAAAGTCTGAGGTTAAGCCAAAGAAGTCACCCTAATGATGTAAGAATGATGATGGGAAAACAAGTTTCTGTGGTTGGTCAAACAATAAACGTAGCAGGACATGCTTTTGGGGGTGAACATCAACAGAGTTGTCATTTCCCTCAGAAAGTGGCAAGAAAACTCCAGATCACAAACCTGTCAGTCATAAAACCCATCTGGCCTGTTTCCAACCAGCTACAGAGCAAACTCCATGTCAGCTGCATCCCCAACCTGCATCTGGTGCTAAAACCATGAAAAGACCAGGCAATGGATACACTTTCTGTGAGCATATTATTTCCCCAATAGCCCAGTTCCTCAGTTCCAGTTTCTCTCATCCTGGACAGAAATAAGAATTAGAGCATCATGTAAAAATGCTTCACAGTTGTATTTGTGTTGTTTTTCTGCCATGCTGCTCCATTTCCCCCTTTTCTCTCAGCCTGAGTCACTTTGGTGCACTTGCTTTAAGGTCTTTAAGGAACTGCACAGATGTAATCAGACACTGGATATGCTAAAGGACTCCCAACCAGTGCATGTGGAGCAGCCTCTACCCTCCCAAACCTCCCCTGGGTGTGTTTTCCCCTCGAGCAAACTTTCACATGAGGCTGGCAGTGATGACAGAGCTGCCCAGTCCCAGTTTGCAAACTGTGCAGCCAGTTTGCTCCTGGCCACAGAGAACAGATTGTATCCAGAGCTCTGCACAGACCAACTCTGGTTGGCTGGGCCAAAATCAGGAAAAGCAGGTTTATTACTTAAAGGTCAGCTAACACAACCTGGAGTGAGCAGGAGGATGTGGTGATAGAAGGGAGTGAATCATAGGATCATTGAGGCTGGAAAAGACCTTCAAGATGATGGAGTCCAGCTGTTAACCCAGCACTGCCATGGCCACTATTAGGTCATGTCCCTCAGTGCCACAGCTATACAGCTTTTAAACACCTCCAAGGATGGAGACTTCACCACTTCCCTGGGCAGCCTGGGACAGTGCCCTTGACAAACCCTTCAGTGAAGAAGTTGTTCCTAATATCCAGTCTAAAGCTTCCCTGGCACAACCTGAGGTTGTTTCCTCTTGTCCTGTCATTCCTTATTGGAGGGATCAACTCCCAGCTCCCTGCACCCTCCTGTCAGGGAGTATCAGAGAGGGCTCCTGTCTCCCCTCAGCCTCCTCTTCTCCAGGCTCAACATCCCCATTCCCTCAGCCCTTCCCCAGCTCTGGACAAGCTGCAGCACCTCAGTATCTTTCTGGATATGACAAGACATCTGCTTTCTTCATCAAATTTGAGTATTTGGATGGACGTGTAAGAAATGAAATACAACTCACAGGAGATCACCTCCTCCTGACACACCTACGATCTTCCTTCTTTTTTGGCACGTGAGGATAAACTGAGAACTGTCTGAGAGAAGCACTGATTAAAATATTACCTTCCAGTCACCCAGCATGCCTGTGAGAGGCTCCAGCATCTCTGCTCTGACAAACTCTCTCTCCTTGGAAGACACAGCCCCAGGAATTAGTTAAAATAGTAGCCAGGTTGCTTTGAAAATGCCCCACACAGCACCAAATGTGGACATTTAAGATTTTCATGTTTTAACAAAGGCTATGTATTTTTTTACATGTATTTTTAACCAGCCTCCTTGACTCTGCCCATCACACCAAACACCCAGTCACAGAGGTCAGTGCTCTGGGCTTTGGCACCCAGAATGGTCAAGGGTGTTTTTTTTCCCCTCTGCACACTACAAACGTGACCATTCAAGGCAAATATGCACAAAGGTGTTTGCCTGGTGTTGGTGGCTTTTCTTAGGTGGAAGAGTGTGGTTTTACTTAAATGGGAAAATGAAGGACTAGGTTCCCCTGGGACTCCTCTTTACACAGCAGGGTCAGGAACAGATGGGGTTAAGTTCAGGCCATGGCAGGCAGTTCTGTGGAAATCCTTTGTTTGAAACCAGCATTTAGACAGGAAAGGGACTGTCCTGAGGTCGAGGATGGTTAAAACAACCACATCTCCCTCCTCATTTGGAGGTCAGATTCTTTTCCTCCCCTTGATGTTTAGACTGGTTACGCTGCTTCCCCATCCTTCACCCACCCTTCTTCACCTCAGCATGGCCCAGGGTGTGCAAAAATTACCCACTGCCTGAAAAGGCCTCTCTGAAACTCTTCCCACCTCCTTTTTTGGTTCTTCTGAGCTCTATTAGTTTTTCCACCATCCCTGCTGCTGCAACAGGAGTTCCCAGGAGAACCCTCCAGTGCTCTACACGCTTCCAGCTGGTCCCTTACCCATCCTTCTCTTCCCTGCTGCTAAAATGCATTAACAGAAGCTGACAGCATGGTCAGGGCTTTCAGCTTTTCCATATATGCAACTGCTAGAGCTCCCATTTGAGTAACTGAGTGGGAAAGGAGTTCCTCCCTAAAAGAACCTACAGTGTGGGAATTGGGATTTTTCATATCAATTCCCTTACT
The DNA here is from genome assembly GCA_013401255.1 of Urocolius indicus. NCBI lineage: Eukaryota > Metazoa > Chordata > Aves > Coliiformes > Coliidae > Urocolius > Urocolius indicus. Next base: position 244,147 of record WBNH01004507.1, read on the forward strand.
GCAACTACCATCTAGTCACTTCACCTTCTGTGTCAAAGCCTTCCCATTTGTGAGTCTGGGGGACTCACAAATGCTGCTGTGTTGGGGTTTTTTTTAAAGCCCCTTTTGTCCAAGTATGAGCAATGGAGCTGCTGATGGAAGAAGAGACTGAGAATACATTTGTCATGTCACTCTTCCCCTCGGGAAATCTAGAGCAGCTCCCGGCCAGCGCATCAAACGTGTTTCAGACGTATGAAACAACCTTTTACAGCCTGAACTGTAAATCCCTCAAAGTGAAACGGGATCTTCAGAAGTTTGAGGCTTGAGTCAGCATCACTGACGAGCCCTGAGCTCCCCCTGCTTTTGGAAATCCCACCAGGCACCTTTGCTGAGGTGTGTTTATTTTGAACACACACCAGCAGCTCACATTCCCTTTTCAGCCATCAAGTTGATGATCGGGAGTTTAGTGCCCACTGAAGGGCAGCGCCTGGAGAGCTTTGTTCTCCCAAGCGGTGCCTCAGCTTTCCTCAGCTCGCCTCAGTCCTGGACCTCAGGCGTAGCAGCACAAGCTCTGCATTTCACTTTCTACATCTGCAAAGTGGGAATAGAAGTGTTCCTGAGCTCCAAAGGTCCGAGTGCTCATTAAAACATTTCAAAAGCCTGCAGGAGAATCTTCAATTATCCAAGAATAAAAAAGACCTGACTGCAAGAGTTCCGTTATTATTCCAACACTTACATTAAAGACACATGTCCTGGTAAGGAGCAGGCATGAGGAATCATTATGCTAATTTTAGACAGAGCATCTGCTCACTGTTACAATCTGAAACTCTTGTCTCCAAGAAATCATTTGAATTCTTTCTCTTCAGGATTGACATTTGTCAAACAATATGTTGGGAGTGGAAGCCACAGCCAACTGTGAGTAATGTGAGCGGACACACGCACCCCGCCACGGCCAGGAGAGCTGGGGGAGAAGGGTTGCTGAGTCTTGGCAGGGCAGGAATGAAGGAGTGAAATAGCCAGGCTGACGTGCTTCCTGCCTCTGAGTGTCCCTGCCAGCTTCTGCTGGTGGCACAGACCCTCGCCTTGGGGCTGTGCCTTCTCCGTCTGCCTCTGCCACTTTCGCTCCCGGCACCGGGGGTTACCCAAGCTGCCAGCTCCCCGCCTGCCTCCAAACTTCTGCTCGGTAGCAACCAGGGAGAGGGTTGGTTGGAAACCTGGGACCTCTCCCTTCAGCCATATGTGTACCTACAGAGACCAAATGGCCTCAAGCAATGCTTATTGTACTGCTGGAATAAACTACATACACGTCTTCCAGTACCACCTCATCCTATTTCCAGGGGACTGCAACATCTCTGTGAGGAGGAAAGGCTGTGGGACCTGGGGCTGTTCAGCCTGGAGAAGGCTGATCTCAGAGGGACCTTATCAATGCTTACAAGTCCCTAAAGGGTGGGTGTCAGGAGGATGAGGTGACACTTTTTTTCTGTAGTGTCCAGTGACAGGACAAGAGGTGATGGGTACAAGCTGAAACACAAAAGGTTCTACTTAAACACCAGGAGCAAGTCCTTTGGTGCTGAGGTGAGGGAGCCCTGGCCCAGGCTGCCCAGGGAGGGTGTGGAGGCTCCTTCTCAGGAGGTTTCCAAACCCACCTGGACACGTTCCTGTGCTCCCTGAGCCAGGGGAACCTGCTTTAGCAGGGGCTGAGGCTGGATGAGCTCTAGAGGTCCCCTCCAACCTCCACCATTCCATGATTCTATGATGGGATATTCTTTATCCCACTTGCCTAACCCAGTTTTGTAAAGTACCTGGAGACAGGAGACCACATCCTCAGAGCTATCAGCCTGGCACTTTCAGTTGCCAGCCCTGTTTGCACCAGGAGAAGGGACTCTGCTATCTTCCAGCACCCTTTTTTCCCCCTTTTCTTTTGTTTTTCTGTACAACCTTCCTATTAATTTTAGGCCAGTCCTTTCCAGAATGCCTGGGGAGCCCTGGGGATCCAGAAGCAGCTTTGGAGAGTTTTGTGAGTTGTAACTAAGAAAAGCAAACTTGGTGCTTAAAATTTACTATGCAAATCACTGTACCCCACTGTAAAAAAAATGTAAGACAAATAATAATAAAAAAGATTGGAACCCACTGACATAGACCAACACATGGTAAACATCCCAATAACCACATCAACATACCTGAAACCAGGTATGACAGAGTAGGTGTGCATCTGGTAGAGTGGGTGTCTACACATAACAAGCATGACACTAAAAATAACATAAGCCATGCTTTTTTTTTGTTTTACCATATGTTTTGCATTACGTCTGTACACACAGGGTGTCATTTCCCCCCTCAAAACAGTGCACAAAATAGAAGCTCCTTTTTCCCCCTTTAAGAGCTGAAGTCAAATGGTCACAAATCGCCATCGTGGTGTCTGCTGGGTGAGGTCTTCTGAGTTCTACCATGCAGAGCTTCTGAGTTCCATTAAAAATCACTCATGTCAAATATTCTGTTTGTGAAATCAGCCCCTGGTCCCTCTGTGATCTCCTTTTTGGCAGTACCTAGCCCACAAGTATTCCTCTGCCTTTCAGAAACGTGCCATAGCAATAGCCATGGAAATCCAGCCACGCTGCTTAAAATCTGTTTCTCCTTCATTTTGTACACTTTCCAAGAAATCACAATCATTATCACTTCTCCCATGCAAATGTCCTGCTTAGATCCCTTTCCCTTTAAACACAGTATGGCAAAGAATGAATTCCCAAGCAGGGAGAACACTGTGCCTATCATTCTGGAGGCCTCCAGGGAATAAAAGCCCTATGCACGCAGCAGCAGCAGTGAGATGGGCTTTCCAAGCATCAGACAGGAAACCAAGCAAATAGAAATTATTAACTAAGAGAAGTATAAATAAAATGCTGAAAGGGTGGGAGAGGTAACAGAGAGAAAAAAACAACACACACCCTGAAGAAAGTCTATGTGTAAAAGGAAACACAGGGCTTGACCTTCCACCAGTGTTGATCCCTTCACTCCCAGTTCACTCCAGTGCAAGTCAGACCTAAGGAACACCCAAAACTTTTTTCCTCCATCCTCTCTCATCACACACCTCACTGCCTGGTCACACTAAACCAGAGCATGGTCCCAATAAAGCAGCCTGAGCTGGGAGGTCTGTGCCCTTTGGGGAAAACTGTGGAACATCAGGGGATGGGACATGTGTGTGAGGAGGAAAGGCTGCAGGACCTGGGGCTGTTCAGCCTGGAGAAGAGAAGGCTGAGCTCAGGGGCACCTCAGCAACACTGGTGGGTGTCAAGAGGATGGCGCCAGGCTTTGTTCTGTGGTGGCCAGTGTCAGGACAAGGGGTAACAGGCACCAGCTGGAACACAAAAGGTTCCACTGGAACTCAAGTTAAAACTCCTTTGGTGCTGAGGGGAGGGAGCCCTGGCGCAGGCTGCCCAGAGAGGGTGTGGAGGCTCCTTCTCAGGAGGTTTCCAACTCCACCTGGCCACGTTCCTGTGCCCCCTGAGCCAGGGGAACCTGCTTTAGCAGGGGGTTGGGCTGCAGCAGCTCTACAGGGCCCTTCCAGCCCCCACCATGCTGGAATTCTGGGATCCCCAAACTGTCCGAGTAGGAAAAGCAAAGCTGGTGTCACACAGGCTGTTTCAGTTTTCAGATGAACTCCAGGCTTTGTGTCACACATCCCAACCCACAGCTGCTGAGACACACAGGTACTCCATTTGCAGCTTGTGCATCCTGGTGTGTCTCAGCAGATCACCAACGTGCTGCTTTCCACATGCAGCAGTTTAATTACAGCTGGGATCAACCCAAATGTTGCCATCACTTGTGTTTTAGAGGAAAACCCCATGCAAAGAAATAACTGTCTGCTTCTTCCATCCCTCCAGAGCAGCAGCAGAGACAGGGGAGGTGGCAGCAGATGTGGGCAGTCTGCCTCATCTTGGATCTTTGGCCCTTGCTCACACTTTACTCCCCTAACAGCCTACTCTCAGGTTACCCTGCTCAGTACCACTGGCACATGAGCAGAGGAGGAAGACAGGACACTCCCTCCTGAGGCTGAAGGCCTCTCACTTCAGTTGCAGGATGTTTTTCATTCACTCCAGTTGAACTCAAAGTTTGGTTTACTCTTTTTAAACATTTCCCCTAGGTACCCAGAGCCCTGGATGGGAGCTGTTTCAATATCAGTAGTATGTACACAGATAAAGAGGAAAGTTTTCACAACAATCTGCCCACTCATTTCAGTGGAGAACAATTTGAGTCCAGACCCTTGGTGGGGTTCAAACAGGACAGTTTATGCTGCACATGGCCATGGACTCACACAAGAAGAAGTAAAACAATGGTTGGCACCATAAGCATTGAATAATATCTACTCATTAGATAAAAACTAGGTTGATCCTGAAGTGCAGTCTGAAATGAAGCTACATCATGAGGCAAATGAGTACAAGGCCTGGATGGGGCTGGACAATGACAACTCTTATTTTCTTCTAGAGACCGAACACTCATCCATTCCCTAAAACTGCCTCTCCTGGTAGGACCTAAGGATAAATAAACAACCTGTTAACTTCTTCCAAACCCACAATATTGAGCAGCAGTTAGAAACTCTAACAACTTTAAGGCAGTAACATCAACAGTATGTGTTTGGACCAAAACTCCACAAACACCTCGTGTTTGTGTTCTGTGAAGCCAGAAAATTCACATCAGTGAATTCACATCAGTGAATTTCCTTGGGAGAAGTATTTCCCATGGTGAGAGCTTTACCAGCAGCTTCTGCTGCTCTTTGCATTAATTGCATGACCTCATTTCTGTGTCTCGCTAAAGGGACCTCGCAGCGTTTTGTCAGCTCATATTCTCTCTCTCAAGTCAGAATTAGCAATAGGAAAACCAACATAACTTTTATTAGTGGACTGTGTCCTTTTAACAGACTTCAGTACTAAAACATCAGAAGTTTTTGCATCTGGGGAGGGTGTGCATTTGGCCACTAATAGACAGCATCTCTTGATGGGAGTGTGAGGGAAAGCAGGCAGCAGCCTCACACCACTGGAAAGGGAGGGGGGAGGGAAAAGCATCATTCAGGCAACAGCCATAACTTTAGAGTTAAGAGTCATTTGAGATTTTTGCTTTTGTAAAGGAAGGATTTCAGTTCTTTTGATGCATAAGAAACTGCAGCCAGCACAGCCTCTCCAAATGTGCAGCCTTTGCTCTTGAAGCGTAGAAACAGGAACCCGCTGAACAACGATGCTAGAACTGGTGCAAAGCTGGTTTGTGCAGCCAGCAACCTCACAGCACAGCAATGTTGTGCAAAGTTCAGATCCAGTGAGGTCTCAAATGTTGGCCACAGCAGGAAAAAATACAACTGAGCAAAATTCTGAATGACTGTTGTGCCAAATCAACGTTACATTGGCTGCTTAATACAACAGCTCTGAAGGGGGGCTGTTAGGAGACAAGACTTGACAAATCTCCTTCTCTGAGGCCATGCATTCTGTGGGGGCTGAAGTGGATGGGCAAGGGGCAGTGGGATATGACAGTAGTTCTCATGGCTCACTTGCTACTGCTTCTTAGAAACTTTGTGGCTACTCAGTAGTTGGGACATTGGGATCTTGGTGGCTCCCAGCAGTTTTGCCTCTTTGGCATCTTTACATGGTGCTTCGCAGCACAAAGGAAGTCTTTAAAATATAGCAAAAAAAAGGAGCTGGGGGTTTTTAACCCTGCACACCTTTTCCCAATGTGCTATTCTTGGCAGCACAGGACTCTAAGCTATTGCTAATAAAAATATATGAATGTCTGTCCTCTGCAGCATGCTTCCTGGCTGGAATTTATCTCACCCAGCTTCAGCTTTCTACAAAGTAAATACCTCCACACCTCCTTTTATGGAGGAAGTCCTAGAGTTGATTCACTTCATTGCAAGATACACATCTAAAGTAGTAGATGAATCATACCCTGGAACTTTTTTTTCCCTCCCCTCTTGCCTGACTGTAGAGGGAGAGTTTCTGACTTCTCAACTGGAGAGAGATGAGAGGAGTCCCAACCCTGCTGCTCACACTGCCCTGAAACTCCGGTAGTGAGCTCTTGAAAGGAAGTGTGTGTGAGTGCATGAGTGTGCATTAGTTTACACTTCATCAAACCACCAGCAGTGTCACCTGACTACCCTCACTGTGCTTATTATGTATTATTCATACCTTCAGTTGCACAGAATGCACTAACTAATGCCACACACAAAAAAACCCACAAAGAAACATACACTTTAGACAGGGAAATTCATCAAAAGGCTCTTCCAAGTAAATTAGAACTTTTCAACCTAGGAAATTGAGGTTTCAAGGTCACACACAAAAATATATTCAAAATATATTCAAATAAACACATGTGAAAGGTATCATAAAGCACCCCTAGGTCTCTGAGCCATTTGTGGTTCCAGAAGCAGAGCTGCCATCCTTGGGCAAGCCAAGGTCTAATCCACTCTTGCACCCCTTCTCCTGAAGTAGCCAAAAGGTACATGGCTGTACCATCAAACTGCACTCAAGAAGACAAAGGAGGAGCAGAGAAGGAAAGGTCTTCTTCACTGCTTGATTAAACTTCATCAGTATCATGATGAAGAACCAGAACTACAGTGAGCACAAACAGGAGAAAAGAGCTGTTCTGTATTCCCTGTCCTGCATCCAGAGTTACACAAACAACTGAAATAATATGAACTGACCCTAGAGGTGATTTGGGGGTTTATTCCCAAAGAAGCCGATGGTTTAGGAATTGAAAATGCAGATCTCTGGGAATCTAGAAAACGACACTGAAACTTCAGAGAACTGAAATGTAGTCTTCAGCAAGGGGACTCCCTGGACTCTTAACCAAGCAGCACACACCAGTCCTGCAAGCCACCACCCCCAGGGCAAAGGAAACAGCAGGAGCTGCTTTGCCATCAGAGCTTCCTGCTCAGTGCAGGTTCTGAGAGAGGAAGATGAGGAAAGTTCACACAGGTTTAGGTCTGTACAAGGGATGCTGCATGTGGATGTTTGACTTCAGAGATTTGCCTGCTCTGCCTTGGGATGCAGGGAAAAAATCTTTCATGGTGGTTTTTTTTTCCATTTGAAAAAATTAAATCAGGGGAAAGACCCTCTCACTTGGGTTGAATTAATTTACTTACAAAGAAGGAAGCTCAGAAAAGCCACTCGATTTTCTCCATCCAGGTGAGTATCCAGGTTTGAGGTGGATCATAACCCTCTCCACATCAGGAGCTGGATCTTATATAAACAAGTAGTTATTAAATGAAAATAAAATTGACTGAGGTTTTCCATTTGTCAAAACAACCAGCAAGAAGAAGGCTGATCCACACACAGGATCAGCTAAGCCTGACTCTGCAGAGGACTTCCTTGGAACCTCTGACATGGATTTCTTTCCATATCTGAGAAGATCCTGGTCAGAACTGAGTGACTGCACAAGGTTTCTGTTTGTGTGTATCTCAGTTTTCCTGCTCACCAGTGCTCAGGGGAGCACATATGAGATTCTCCTCTGTACCTGTGAATGCTCTGAGTGCTTCAGACTCAGGAGATCTGGAGAAAAAAAACACAGAGAGAGGCAGTGCTGCTTGGAAAAGTGTGTTTGAGCTGTCAAGAGTGTCTGGTGGCCAAATAAAAGGGTATGTTCCTATGAGTGCACCTCTGGAGCACTTGATGATTTATTTCTAGATGCAGAGAGACAGGACAGGCATGGGGTAAATTTCAAGGCAGCAAAGGGCTGTTGGAAATCAGGTTGTCATTTTTCCTGTTTTGCAAAAAGAATCCCAGAGAGGTTAACTTAAACAGCAAGGTACATTCCCCACTCCTTCAATGTTCTTCTCTCCTGCATGGCTATATGGCAGAAGTTCTGCTGTTGCTTGCCTCCAAGGCAGAACAGAGAAGGATTTCAGCTGCAGGTCAGCCAATGCTCTGTGCTGGGTATCAGCAGAAGATGGAGAAAACCTTTGAGTTTTAGCTGATGCCCAGCTGTTCTTGCATCTGCTCTGGTGTGCACATTCAGGAAAGCAATCCAGACGTGCTGTGCTTCAAGCTGTTTAGCCTTGAAGATGCCTGAACTTGACTGGACGCCACGTAGCATCTAAGACATCACTGTGTGCTCACATTCAGGCACCCAATACATGCTCAGAAATGCCTCAAGCTTTGGAGCTGGACATTTTGTCCATATCTAATCTATATATTGATCCATCTGCTCAAACATGCCTAAGTGGGTAGCCCCCCAAATTCAGCATGAAGCACAAAGGCTCTGATACAGGTATGAGAGGTGCTGCGTGAGAACTGCTGATGGGCAGTCGCCACCTTCCCATAATAAGTTTTATGATGTTATCTTGGATAAGACATATGCTGTTCTCCTTAGACATGTGCTCCTGCTGCTCTCACTTCTTATGAGGAAAGGTGGGAGACTTCAAGGCAAGGATCTGCCAGAACATTGCCGTGAACCTCTTGACTGCTTCTGTGGGCTCTATTAGGTTAGGCAATAAAAATACCATCTGCACATCCACAAAAGAGACAGAGAGTCCATGGCAGGCAGGGGAACCAAATATCTGCTCATCTATTCCCAGGCTGATCTCAGGAGCCACTGGCACATTCCACACCCACCTCCACAAGCCCAGAGGAGCACAGGGCACAGTGGCAAGTGGAGATTGAATTTATGGTCTCAGAGGAAGGAACACCCTGTCTGGCTGTCCCAGGAGTGCTACAGCCTTGGGGCAGAGTCGTGAAACTCACTGAGATGAGTCAACTGGATCTCCTTTGTGATGGAGGAGGTGCACGGGGAGGGCTTTTAGAGGTTGCACAAGAGTTACAATAGGATGTTTAGGAAAGGAACCACAGTTGGGGAAAGGAGCAATCAAGAGGGTTTTGGGAGGAACATATGTGGTAAAATACAGCGATAAGGAGATAAAAAGGTCCACCTCTGTATAAACAGAGCTGGTCAGTACACTTGTCCAGCCATACCCTGTGCATGATGAGTGCAGCTCATCCTGTCTTCTATTAAACTTCATTTCTACCATCTTCTTGGATGAGGAGCTCTGTTCTGTGTGTCAGTGTGTGAGGGGGAGTCTGGGTGCAGCAGCTGGACAGGGACCAGGGGTTGGCATGTGATTGCTGGCAAAGACCAAGCTAGATTAACCATCAAGTAGGTAAAGGTATAGGAGCCATCAGGGTGCATCTGTCTCTGCACAGGTGAGACCACAGGAAAAAAAAATGGCTACTAGAGGGACTGGGGTGTCCTGGCCAGCTGCCAAAGAGGGGTATGTATGGGAACATTGATCTGTGAGTGGGCCAGTACCAGCAATTGGAGTTGCTGCAGCTGAATTTGCGGTGCTGCACAGGATCATGGTCAACTGCAACACCTAAGCAGTGGCATTTCTTTGGTACAAGGTGCTTTTAGAAGAGCAAAATAGTTTTGGTGCCTCTATGTCACCCATTACAATCTTGAGCTCAGAGAGATGACATAAAAATTACTTCCCTGGTCATACATCCAGGAGATCAGAAACCATTACCACCCCCAGAAAGCTATATTCTGCCCCAGCTCAGAAGTGCTCAGCTTTGTTCCCTGACTCTGCTTAGATGTTTAAAAGACTAGCTTGGAAATGTTTTCTTTCATATATATTATTCTACAGTTTCAATTCAGCAGAGAAAGCTCCTAAAATTTTCCTTCAAGGGCTTAAATCTAAGTAATTACAGGCTACAGTCACAGAATATCTGTTGGCTGGTGGAAGGTCTCCTCACTGCCAGAAAAACAGGTCAATTATAAGCGCTGAACTTTACATTATCAGGAGAGAAAGGTGGTTTGAATTCTGGTCAATTAGTGCTGAAATTATCTTGGAAGAAAAAGGTAAATTGAGCTAATAGAGCTCTGCAGTGAGAGCCACACATCTCAGCACAGAGCACAGACAGCAAAAGCTTCATTTCTGAGATGGCAGAAATGAATGAGCTTTTGGCATAAAACCAACTTCAAACCTGCAGAGTGAAGTTTGTGAGGTTCCCATTCTGTCTCTGCTCACCTCCAGCTTAGGGTCTCGAGTTAAAAATCATGCCTACTTCAGGAGGGTGCTGAAACACATAATTAACTTTAAGGATGTTCTTACATACTTTCCCAGACCAAGCCTCGTGACAAGGTGTAAAAAGCTGCAGTGTGTAAGGGCTTGCTGGACTCCTGCCATTCCCATGACTGCCACAGCCAAGGAGGAAGAGGAGGAGGAGGAAGCATGAAGGTGGCTTCCTTGGGTGCTCCTTGCTGAGGGCTGGCTCTCAAACAGCCCACAGGCCTGAGTTAGGGGGGTTGTGAGAATCCTCCATCACCCCTGTTTTGAGTTTGGGTTATTGGAAGTGCCACAAGCTTTCAAGGAAAAGGCTAAAAAGAGATCATTAGCTTGGTAATTTCCTTTCTCCAGATGGTAAATCTACACATCACCTCTCAAAGGCCACGTGGGTACAAAGGGAGAGCCAGGCATCTCCCAGGTTCACTACTCCTCATGCAAGGCACATAAAGGTGAGTTGCCCTTTCAGGGTTTATTGCCCAAGATGGCAATAACAAGTGAGTTGCAGCAGCACAGCCAAGCCCAGGGGCATGACAGAGAGGGGAAACTGAGTGGGCAGATCCTAGGACATGGAGAGAATACAGCAGATGAAAAGCCCTGACTTTACTGCGCCAGATTGCCTCTTGCAAGCTGGAAACAGGCTGTAGCTTTGGTGCTCCGCATGCTCTGTCCCATGTCACAGCAAAAGCACAAGAAGCAGACACATAGAGCCTGGCTCTCAAGAGGCTACACACCATGGAGGCTCGTTGGATTATTATTCCTAATCCCTGAATTGCCCTTGTGTGCCCAGGTAGAAGGGGAACATCCTTCATAGGCACATTAACACAGTACAGTTGAGTGGGAAGGGACTTCTGGCCATTATCTGGTCCAATCCCCTGCTAAAGCAGAGCAATCTAGAGTAGGTTACACAGGACTGTTATGTGACATTCAAGTGCCTCAGGAGTTCCCTACCCTAGATCTTGCTGGTACTGGGCAAGTCAGAGCATCACAAAGCACCCAGCTTGGACATGGAGAGTCTGGTCCTAAGTATCCTTCTCTGTACTATGATATGCATCACACTATGTCCAGCATTTTTAGTGCTGTCATGCCCTCATAGACCTTCATCCTTTCACTGATAAAGCCAGGAGAGGCTTGTGTGAGCCAGATCAAGGAAAGCTTGAGATCAGAGGCAAAAGGCACATGTTGGACCCCCCATATTCCCAAGGCTGTCCCACAAACCAACACTGCCATATGAGAAAGCTCTAGTCCCCAGCAAGGGCCCACAGGCAGAGATGTTGGCAGTGTGTCTGGGCTCTGCCTGCATCACCACACCATCCCTCTGCCTCCCCTTAAAGCAAAGATCCTTTCCTCACACAGCACAGGACAGAATCCAGTCACGCATGACCTCATCAAGCACGAAACACTAATGTCCAACAGATCATGAACTGGCACGACAGAAACCATCAACAGGTTTATTGCACATCACCTCATAGATTTATAGTGGCACAAAGCTGATTAAGAAAGAAAGGAATTAAGGAGAAAAGCTCTGCCTGCACACAAAGTGCAGATGTTGGGACACCCATTTCATTAGGCAAGGTTCATCCCAATTTCCTTCTCCCTGGATGTTTCTTAGCTGAACCCCAGAGGAAAAAAATGAAGGGGACTGTGAACGCCCAGGAACATTCCAAAGCTGCTGTCAGACAGTTTTATTCACCTGCTTGGTTTTCTAGGCTTTCTTAAAAAGCTCAAAAGCAAAACAAGTGCAGGTCAGACAGGCAGCCACCCACCCAGCCCCACACTCAGCTGTTTAGAGCCAAACCACTACGAAAACACCCTGTGTGGCTCCAAGGCTTCACACCTTTCCTCACCACCCCCTCCCTGCTAAACGGTACAGTGACCTCAAACAGCACGGAGTGCTCTCAGAAGGGCCTCAGCTGACCCGTTGCTTATCTGAGCATCTCCTTAATCTCTCGGTAAGAGCTGCAGGACCTGCCTGTGAACTTTGGGGCTGTGCAGACATCTCCCTCCCCACCCCCCCCC
>WBNH01004509.1:0-21285 GCA_013401255.1 Urocolius indicus
CCTGTGCCAGGGGTCCCTCACAGCTGCTATTGTCATTTTGCGTGGAGAATTTGGAGCAAATGATCACCACAGTGCTTATCAGAACTACTTGAAATACACATGTAAAATATTCAGTGAAACACCATTTAAAATTTTATCCCACTTGCACTTAAAATTCTTAAACTATGTCTGTACTTGCCTTGGATCACAAATATAAATATGTACATAGAGCAAAGATTAAAAAAAAAAAAAGAGTAGTCTTCATCATATGAATTGTTTAAGAGCAAATCCCAAATGAAACTGTTAGAATAGTTCTTTTTGATAAATTCTCTATTTTGTGTTGCTGCGGGTGGAATTTTGTCAGTGTTTGCCTCCCCAGTGTGTTGGTTGGTTCTTTCATTGACAGGGAATGAACATCACAGATGTTATCAAACTAAGAGAAGGACAGCCAACAGAAATGCTTAATTTTTAAAATCTAATCTAATATTGCATGTTAATTGAAAGTGTAGTGCTGTTACACAAGCAGTGTGGTGTTTGTGCTTGGCTGAATAAGCTTTCAATTTACTGTAGCTGGATTTGATCGTACCTCTCTATGATATAGCTCAGCTTTACTAAAATAGTCTAAGGGGTTTTTGTGTCCCTGTAAATTAGCAGAAACAATCAAGATGCAGACATCAGCATTGTGAGGGTCTCCGTGTAACTTTTGTGGGTATACCTTTTCCAGGTAGCCTTTCACTGGTTTTCCATTTCAGTCCAGTGCACACAGCTTGCCAAGATTTGCTTTTTTCTGTTTGTATGAAGGTTTTTTTGATAAGGATGTAGGGTGCTGGCTACTCATACAACGTCTATGCCCGTGTTTTTCATCTTCTGTCAGAAGGAACCGGGAACAAAGGCCAACAAGGGTGCTAAAGGGAAGAAGGATGAAAAACAAGAAGCTGCAAAGGAAGGTACTACACCATCTGAAAATGGTGAAAATAAAGCTGAAGAGGTACTTGCCACACATACCTCCTGCTGATTGAATCAGTGTTTTTTAATTATTCAGCCTTTCAGACCTTGATAGCACGTTCATAATGTTTCTTTTTATTGCCCATGATGTTATTGCAGATTCGCATCTCTCGCTCAGCTGTTAGTGTTTCAACATCCAGAGGTGCCCCACCCAGCACACTGTCAGTAAAAGGGCAGATTGAAACAGTGACAGTTAAGGGTACGGTAGAGCATTCAGCATGTGTGCAGTGCATAGAAACAGATAGTAGTGTGGTGCTTTTCAGTGTGAACGATGGAAGCTGCCAGGTAAGGCTTGCTTTGCTTTTGAATAGCTGGGACCAATAACTCGAGAGGTGTGTGAATGTACCTGTGTTGTTTGTGTAAGTGTCATGTGGACCTAGGTTTGAAACTGAGCTGTTGCAAATAAGAATCGAAGGAGTAAAGGTGTTTAAAGTACATACCATCAATTCACTCTAGTAATTAAATTCTTTCTTTCTTCTCCACAGGCTCAGAAAACTGAATCTGTAGGTGACAAGAATGAATGAAATGTCATGAGAATTTTGGGTTGATTTTATGTACCTCTTGGACAACTTTTAAAAGATATTTTTATCAAGTATTTTGTAAATGCTAATTTTTTTAGGACTACGATAGTTGACATTATTAAACTGTATATGAACATTTCTCTTCTCATAACAGTGCTTTTAGAAGTTCCCATTGTTGCCAAGTAATATAAATATCAACTTAATATCGCAAGGTATGTGTAAAATTGGATCAGCATTCCATACACTTGCTGTAAGAAATTGTCTTGTGCATATGGTGATGTTTTTACTGTGTGTGTTTGAATTTTTCATGCAGTTTTTCTAGAGCAATAATCAGTGGTGCTTTTGTACTTAGGGTTTATGTGATTTTAATGAAACATGGATAGATGTGGCCACCTGCTGACTATTCTGGGTTCTTTTAATGGATCACAATAAAAGGTCTCCTTGCCTGCAAAAACTACGGCCTCCATAATGTTTTCTCTAAATCTGAGGAATACCTTGCTCATATTCTCAGCTGTTACAAGGAAGACTAAATGATTTCTCAGCCATTGTTTTGCACGCAGTCTGTTTGCTTTTTTTGCGAATATCTGATGAAAAAACACCCACACAGGAGTAACAGCCTGGGATTTTCAGTGGCTCACAACTTAAGGGACTTTATACATATGTTTCTTGGAGACATTCTTCAGATATACTGCCCCAGGGTGAGTAGAGCTGCCATACTCTCATCAGGATATTGTGTCTGTAAGGAGCTATCAATACAGAATGAATTGCTCGATTGATAGAGATGTACAGTAACTTAGATGTAGCTTTCTTACTCCTCCACTCCCTTTCTGTTTATTTGCATCATACTCTGTGGAAACCTTTCTTTCTATCTACAGCCTCAGATTTAATATAAATAGTAATTGCTGTTCTGCTTCAGCTGAGGACAGTTGTTAATACATTGAAATCGCTGTTAAACAGCGCTATATATTTGGTACCTGGTAGAAATGTAACAATTAAAGTTATTTTAGAGGGGCTTGCAGTGATGTGCTAGATTAGAGAATGATCTTTTAGTGTCCATGTTTCAACTCTGCAGCTCATTCTAAGCGCCTTTTATAATTTTTCTCCTTCTCTTTTCTCTAGGGGTCTTGATATTTTTATTGTTGCATCTGGGATGGGAGGGGTGAGAGAAAAGATGTTGCCTGTTCTTCAGTAGCATTGATTTGTATTGCTGGAGTGGTGGCCATTATGTCTGACGATACCTTTTTGCTTGTTTAAGTCAATAAATAAATGACTGTTGCCTGACCTAGTGTTTTCTTTTTCCTTTGGGAAGAAGTCTCCAGTTGCTTTTTAAAATTAAAGCAGAAAAGAAGCCAAGCCTTTCTATACTTAAAAATTGAAATGTGGTTACCAAACCTGTATGCTAACTGGAATAGTAGTTAAGACCTACATTAAATGCCTCTTACGGTAGGTTTGCTACAGCCAAATAAGAGGAGGCTGTTCTCTGCGTTGTGAACTTAGTTTTGGAAGAATGATGTAAACTAATTCTCTGCTTTTGGTGATCAAAGGCAGAGGGCTGTAACAAAACTGGTAGCCAAATGAGAAAGAAAGTCCGTATCGTTACACAGTGATATGTACTTGATGATACTACACAGTAGCTCTGAGTTGCCTTCTGATGGACCCCATTGAAGGTCTTTTAATGTAGACCCTAGTGAAGTTTAACTGTCTGAACTTTTTCAAAGAATCATCAAAGCACTGTTTCTAAGCATTTGTCAGTTTCTGGGTTTATGGTTCCATTGAGGAGGGGGCTTGTATGATCTCACTGTTTTGTATGGTAAGCTGACAAATTAGTTGCCTAATTCCATCTATACAGTTGGAGTTCTTGAAATTACCCTTTTAATTTGGATTTAACTAGCTGTGAACGTCACAAGACACTACTAGGTCTCCGATCAGGCTTATTTTAGGAGAGCTCTTTGACTGAATGCCTAAAAGGTGGGCACAGGTTGGGTCACGGAATGACAGAATCACAGAATGATAGGGGGTGGAAGGGACCTTTAGAGATCATCTAGTCCAACCACCTGCTCAAGCAGGGGCCACCTAGATGAAGTCACACAGGAACGTGTCCAGGCGAGTTTTGAGAACCTCCAGAGAAGGAGCCTCCACACCCTCCCTGGGGAGCCTGTGCCAGGGCTTAAACTAATTGCTCAATATCCTAACTAGTGATTTTGGCACAAAATTCTTCTGTTGGCTTGATGAGATTAGAAGATTGAGCTCAGTGCCAGAGTTCTGTTAGAAACATTTAACAACAGAAAATGCTCTTGGGTGATGTTTAATGACACACACTGTCCCACTGATCCACGTAACATTCTGTTTTTTTCAGAAGTGCTTTGTACCTTTGATGCTTTCCTGTCTTTTTCCTTTGTGTTCAGTTGTCTGAGCAATTTTCAGAAAGCACTGGATCAAGCTCTGCAACACCTTTTTTTAAAATTGGAATGGTTGCACATTCAGACATAGACGTAGCTCGAGCCTTTGTGGGCAGCTGATGATCCACAGAGCACCTTCAGGAAGTAAGTATTTTAGTTTTGAAGTGGCACTTGAAATCGCCTGGTGCTGCGTGTCAGCCATGAAGAAACTTGTGTCATCAGGATTTAATGACGGGTGGCTTTGGACTTGAACACAAAGTTTGGTGGGATCACCGAAAATGGTGTTTGTCCTCTGCAGGAAGTAACAGATGGGATAGCTCAAAGTACATTTTAAAGTACCCTGACAATGAATTGGGAAGGATGGACTGTTTTAAAGTTTCAGTGTACATCAGAAACAAGATTTAATGAATGATAAACAAAAGAGTTATTCTTAAGTAACGAAAAGTCTGCCTTCACTTAGCTTTATACAATAATTTCTCTGGGTTGTTACTTTCAGCTGCGTCCCTATCCTTGACTGACCTTGGGCTAATTGCACACGTCAGCACAAGGTTACTCTTGGTGTTCTGTCTCTTCAAGTGGCAAAGGCAGCTTTGTCTGAATGGAGATGGGATGCAAGGTTAAAGGGGAATGCTAGTGGGAAATAAATTCTTGTACTAAACAGCAGTGAAAATTGAGTTGTTTTGCTACATTTTAACTCAAGTGTGAGAATTATTTGGTCTGTTCGTAACTGCAAAAAGGGGGAAAAAAAGAGTAGAGAAAGAAGGCATAGCAAGAAAATAAAGATTTCTTATTGGAAGAAACAAGACACGTGTAAGAGTTACATTTATAGCAGGATAGGAGAAGTTTTTCAGGTGTTTTTTTCTGTATGCTCAGTTCTGTTATTTTTATATCTTTAAAATGTAGTTTTAGAAGGGGAAGAGAAAGTGACCGAAATGTTAAAGGGAGAACATGGTTTAAAGTCTTAAACAGCTCTACGATCCTGAGGCATATATCGTGATACCGAGCCTCAACAGCAACTCTGTTGATTACATTTGTACAGAAACTATGCAAAATTTGACCTTAAAGAGATTATCCAACGGAGAAACAAGCGATCGTTCTGTATTCTATAAAGGTAAGGCATCATCAAATGAGAAAGGGCAAAACAATCTGAAACAAGAAGGAATCTATGTCTCTTCTGAATAAATTGCTTTTGCCCCGGCTGCCTTACTGGAGCTGTGTTTGCACTTGTGTCATTGTATCTGGAACACTGCTGGGCAGCTGACTGGTGGCAGATGTAACGTGACAATTTAGCCCATTACATCAATTTATATTAAATAAGTTGGTAAACTTCTGTATTTGAATGAAAGCACGAAAGATACAGGAGGCTGTCGATAAGCAAGTTCAGCAGCAAGAACTCTGTCATCCTAGCTTAAGTTTATTATCATACCTTCACTGCTGGTTAAATTTCTGTATACATAACAGTCAGGAGATGCTACAATGTCCAGTGCCCCTACTCTTCTTTTTATTTTTGTGAAGGCAAGAATTTTCTACTGCTGTTCTCAGTAATAAACATCCTTTTTGCTTTATCCAGAAACTGAATTTACCGTAAAGCTGTTTCTTGGCCAGATAGAGCCAAGTTGCCACCTTGCCTCCTATAATGTTGAATTCTGCATTTATTAATTATGGCTTTCCTATAAAAACTGGACAAGCTGAGCAATAAACTGTTTTGGTACGTTATTCCCCTCCTAATGAAACGGAGCAGTAGCAACAAAGTAATTCACATGTAACAAGCAGAGACTAACAAGTGTTTGACTAGTGCAGCAAAATGCTCTGTCATAAGCACCTTCAAAGTGTCTATAAATGAGTCCTGTTGAAAAATGACTTAACTAATGCTACACTGCAAATTTGTCTGTTGATACTAATTAGTCTCTTTTTGTTCCTAATGAGAATGGAGGAGTGCATTTGCATGCCTGCTAAGGTAAGGATAAAGCCAGCCATTTAAATTCGTGCTCAAAAAAAGAAACTTGAGCGTATGAAGCCATTGTGTGGAATTTTAGTGCTGCACTTAAGTTACAGTAATATAACTTGTAGAAACTGTTTTATCACTGTTTTGATTCTCATTCAGAAAGAAATCTCAGACTTGAGGCCCATAAAAAGTGAATTTGTCAAGGACAATTTCAGGTACTAAGCTGTCTGAAATGAGTCTTGTAATCACCAACAGTTTAATGGAAAGTGATATAATTTAAGGTGACAGTACAGCGGCTGGAAGTAGTGATCTTGCCACAGTTCTCACACTCATTCATTCTAAAATGAATGCAAGATGTTACTGTAGTTCCTCACAAAATAAAGGTTGTAGAAAAAAAACTTTTGCCTTATCCCAAGACTGAGCTGGAAGGTCATTCGAAGCTTTCTTGAGAAGAATCAGATTAATATACCGTAAGGATCTAATTTCTTAAACCAAAAACCTCCTAATTTCTGATGTTATCTGTATACACCAGGAATATTCTGTAAGAAGGTGAAAGATGTGAGCTTTTCACATGAAGGAATTGCTAATTGTTCATAGAACCACAGAATGGTAGGGGTTGGAAGAAACTTTTAGAGATCATCTAGTCCAACCCCCCTGCAGAAGCAGATTCACCTAGGTCAGGTCACACAGGAACATGTACAGATGGGTCTTGAAGACCTCCAAGGAAGGAGCCTCCTACACACCCTCCCTGGGCAGCCTGTGCCAGGGGTCCCTCGCCTCAACAGTGACATAGTTTTTTCTTGTGTTTAAGTGGAACTTTTCATGTTCCAGCTTCATCCCATTACCCCTTGTCCTGTTGCTAGAGACCATCGAAAAAAGAGGTGTCCCAACCTCCTGACACCCACTATTTACATATTTGTAAATAAGATCCCCCCTCAGTCTCCTCCAGACTAAACAGCCCCAGTTCCAGCAGCCTTTCCTCATAAGGAAGATTGTTAGCAGTTAAGAAACTGCTGTATCTACCAGTTACATGTGGAATAACTGAGAGTATGAAAGTAGCGGCCGGGTCTGGGGAATTGTTGTGATTCTGTTCACGGCCATTTCAAAGATGGTGGCTGTGGATTATTCCCTGGAGGCAGGAGTGTTGCTGTGGCGGCAGCTGTGCCTTGTCCCAGGAGGATGCTAGAAGAAAGTTCCCTCATGGTTGGATGTAGGAGAGGAGAGGGGTGAACACCCTGCAGCGATTGCACAGCAGGCTTCTGTGGAAGAATGACAAGCTGGGAGTGGGGGCAAGAGGGGAACCCTGACCCTGTAATCTGAGTGCATGGGTGTGGAAAAAGAAATCACACAATGCAGGAGGAAATATTTTTCTAGGAATAGGCACAAGAGAGAGGCATACTGAAGTACTTTGCATGTGTAAGCAAGCCCTAAATGTCACTAGATTGATTTCTTCCCCTCAGGTCTTTTACCAACAATCCAGTTACTGAAGGTACTTTCTGTTTTGGTTTTGGTTTTTGTTCCCTTTGGGATGCAGTTATCATAAATCTTGGGACTTTATTTTTTTCCTACTTCCTTGAGGGCATTTTTGCACTTAAGTATCATTTGTATATAAGTGCCAGACTTCCAACTGTATGATACCTGCTAGCTGTGGTGACGAAATGGAGTATTTCAGGAAGATTTGCCTGTTTCACCTGCCAGAACCAGGTATGAGAAGGTTTAAACTAGAAGGTAATTCTGAGAGAGAGCATCTAGAACCTGTTTACTGAAGTTTACCACACTATATTATGTGGATTTATCAATGTATTATACTCACTTAGAACATATTTTTTGAGAACCTCCAGCCAAGCATGGTGAGAGGGTCCATTGAGCTCAGACTGTCCTGGAGAAAAGGCGGCTCAGGGCAGACCTCGCTCTCTACAACTACCTAAAAAGGAATTTGTAGTAGCAAGGTGGGGGTCAGTCTGTTCTCCGTAGTGACAAGCAGTAGAACCAGAGGAAACGGCCTCAGGTTGTACCAGGGGAGGTTCAAGCTGGATATGAGGAGGAATTTCTTTCCTGAAAGGGTTGTCAGGCATTGGAAGGGGCTGCCCAGGGAGGTGCTGGAGTCACAGTCCCTGGAGGTATTTAAGAGACAGGTGGATGTTGCACTTAGGGAAATGGTCTAGTGGTTGATAGGGCTGGGAAAAAAGCTGCACTCTATGATCTTAAAGGTCTCTTGCAGATGAAATGACTCTATGACTCCTTTCCAAAGCTAGCAGGAGAGCATTGTCTGTGATGTGAACGAAAGTCCACATCAGCATTTCAGCTCATCTTAAAATGAGAGTGGAAGATAAAAACATTCATGCCCTTTGTTGGCATGGAGGTGATCATACAGGATAAGCAGTCAGTCTGGCATCAGGATGCCACTGAGGAGTCTGCTATCTGCATCAGTGGCAATAAGTGGCCTTGGAACTGAGATGGAAGATTGCAAGTTAAGATGGAAGGGGAAGGTTTCTCAAACGTAATGCCCCTACTGCTACTTTGAAGTGTCCTTATAGAGCAGCTGTGCACCAGATGAGCTCTGCTTGGCCTGAGCTGAGGCGTGAGCAATGAATTCACAATGTGTGTGTAACGGTAGTTCAGCTAATGCAACAATGTGCTGGGGGTTTTTTTTGGTGCAGAGTAGCAAAGAGAGAGGACACTTCCAAGAGGTTGCAGAGGAGAGATTTGGCAGTGATTTGGTTTTTGGGGTTTTTTTTGGCAGCTGGTTCTCCTAAATGACCACAGCAAGTCAGAAAGCTGGCAATAATTATTTGAGGACAGTGGATGTGGCTAATGGTTAGTAGGAATTAATAACAAGAGAGGGTTAGCTCTCTGTTGGTGGAGATGCCGTTAGGGCTACGGGAAGTGTACAAAACTGGTTTAAAATGTTGAATTGCAAGCACCAGTTACAGCAGCACTTGAATAAAGTTGTGAAGGCCAGCAAAACAATGAAATGGTATTTCCAAGTAGAGGTGACCCTGGGTGATGAAACCTGGAGGGGGATCACTGCCGCACAAGTGTTAAATACCTGACGTTAGTGGCTCTGTCAGGCCGCTGTCTCATCCACGCTACGCTTGTGTTTGAAACGCTGGCTCTTCTAAGTGGAAACAACTGTAAGGCTCCTCATCCTGCAAAGTGTTGGGTTTGCCCTTTCATGGTGGGATCTAGATCTAGGTCTATAGATCCTAAACCACATGAAGTAATACGTAGAAGGCAGCCTGCAGCACAAATAGCGCATTCTTGGAAAACTCAATGGCTGATTCAATGTCTCAACAATAGCCGTGGGTTATATCAACAAGCATGGAGGATACTGACTGCCCCCTTTATTTCACAAAGCAGTCGGTGCATTTGGTATCATATCTCTTTACAACAGAGCATCTGTCATGTTTAGGAGATTGATACCTTTTATGTTATTATTGGACCATGAATAAAGGGCTCAGTTGCATATTTTTTTCTCAAAACGAGGTGTTCCTCCTTACCCCCAATAGCCCTGTTTTCACCAGATAAGAACAAGATAGCAAGAAGCCTTATGCTCAGGTCCCTTTTAAGGATTCTTTTCGGTGCTTTTGATGCACTAGCATTCCTATTACTAGTAAGGTCTGACAAAATCTTTGATCACGTAGCATCTCCTTTGCAATATCCCTCGAGCACCTCTAAATAGATTTGTTGCAAACAACTGCAGACAGCTCTTGACTACCTCTAACTCTGGGTAGTTACCAGTTCAGAACACAGTATATGTTTGAGACGTGCTGTGAATCTCCCTGACAGCTGTTAATTTATGTTTACTTTCATTTAATGTTACATTATTTTCCTTCAGCCTCGCAGCAGCCTTACAGTTTGTATTTTCTGTGTCAACTCTTCCTTCAGTCATCCTTAATGTGGCCCTGAGAAGCTTTAATGATCATTGTAAGCATTTCAGAGTTTTCTCATGATGCTGGACAGCATCATGAAGAATCAAATAATGCAGAGGCTAATGAAAAATGGACTGAGATGTATTAGGGTTTGTTACAAACTAGATAGGGTTTATCTCAGCCTCTAGAGCTTCCTAACAAAAGACATCTATGTTGGACATATTTCATACTTTATGTACTGTACCTCGCTAAAGGGCACTCTGTGGCTTTGTTCGTCACAAAGGCTGTGACTATAGTAGTAAATGAAAAACTGCCAGAGTGCAGAGCATGAGGCCCTTGGCCTCAGAAGCAGAGTTTGCTGCTGTAGGTAAAACTCAAAACTGAGCAATACGGCAACAAGTGCTCCTTAGCTTCTGAGCACTGCAGTTCCAAATGTTGTTGTCTGTAAATATGCTGTGACCTGCCTTCTGATGCTATTGGAAACATCCAACAGTGAATTAAGGGAGAAGCATACACCACTTTCCTGAAGGGAGGAGAAAAGTCTAAGGATACTGGCTGCTAAAAAGTCTCAAAAGAAAAATCAGGGTTGGGAGTGTATGGGAACAACACATTTCAGAGTTACATTTCATCTGATGAAATAAGTTCACCAAGAGTGGTGGCCCATAGATCAAAAAGTCGGTTTCAGCTGAGGGATTTTATAATTTTATTTAAATGTGACTTTGTTTAGATTAAAAGACCCAAAGAAAAGTGATTTAGGACTTCTAATTTGTACTGGGTTTACTAGCACTTGTAGAGGACTTGATGGGGGGTGGGGAACCCAAATAGAAGAGGCATGCTGCTATGTTAGAATGTAAGTGTGCAGTGTTTTGTTTTGAAACAACATCAGGTAGGTGAATATTTATTTCTGATTTTTTTGAGAGAACACTTACTGCTTTGAAAATAAGTTTTAGGTAATAAACAGCACCTGAGCTCAGGCAGGACATTAGAAAACAGCTGCCTGTGTGGTTAACATTGTCAGCAACTCATTTAAACTTAGGTCTGAGGAAGGGGATCATCATCATAGAATGGTTTGTGTTCGAAGGAATGTTTAAAGGCCATCTAGTCTAAACCCCTGCCATAGGCAGGGACACCTTCCACTAGACCAAGTTGCTCAAAGCCCCATTCAGCCTGACCTTGAATCCATCCAGGATGGGACATCTTCTACTTCTCTGGGCAACCTGTTCGGTGCCTCACCACCCTCATCCTGAAAAATGTCTTCCTTCTGTCTAGTCTGGATCTACTCTCTTTTAGTTTAGAACCATGTTCTGTTGCAACAGGCCCTGCTGAAAAGTTTGTCCCTAACTTTCTTATAAGCCCCCTTTAAGTATTGGAAGGCCACTAGAAGATCTCTCCAGAACCTTCTCATCTCCTGGCACAACAACTCCAGCTGTCTCAGCCCGTCTTCATAGGAGAGTTGCTCCAGCCCTCTGATCATCTTCACGGCCCTGTTCTGGACTCACTCCAGCAGGTCCATATCCTTCTGATGTTGGGGCCTCAGACCTGGATGCAGCAATGCAGGTGACGTCTCACCAGAGTGGAGTAGAAGAGAAGAGTCACCTCCCTTGACCTGCTGGTCAGCCTGGGCAGCCTGGGATGTGGTTGGCTTTCTGGGCTGTGAGTGCACATTGCTGAGTTATTGTCTGGCTTCTCATCCACCAGTACCCTCAAGTCCTTGGCAGGACTACTCCCAATCCCTTCACCCCTCCCCAGCCTGTATTGATACCAGTGGTGGCCCTGACCCATGTGCAGGACCTTGCATTTGGTATTGAAGCTCATGAGGTTCACATGAGCCCACTGCTCAAGCATGTCCAGATCCCTCTAGATAGCATCTCATCCATCAGAGACGTTGTCAGTCACACTGCTTAGCTTGGAGTCACCTGCAAACTTGTTGAGGGTGCACTCAATCACACTATGTCACTGATGAAGATAGTAAACAGGACTGGTCCCATTTCAGACTCTTCAGGGACACCATTCATCACTGATTTCCACTGGGACATTGAGGTGTTCACCACTAGCCTCTGAATGCAACCATCCAGCCAATTCCTTATCTACGGAACAGTCCAGCCATCAAATCCATTTCTCTCCAATTAAGAGAGAAGGATGTTGTGAGGGACCGTGTCAAAGGCCTTACAGAAGTCCAGGTATAACATCTGGAACTCTTCCCTCATCTACTGATACAGTCATTCCATCACAGAAGGCCACTAGGTTGATCAGGCAGGACTTGCCTTTGGTGAAGCCATGATGGCTGTCTCAAATGACCTCTCTGTCCTCCATGTGTCTCAGCATAGCTTCTAGGAGGATGTCCTCCATGATCTTCCCAGGCACAGAAGTGAGGCTGACAAGTTGGTAGTTCGCAGGGTTGTTCTTTCTACCCTCTGTAAAAAAAATGGGTGCAACGTTCCCTTTTTCCAAACACCAGGAACTTTACCTGACTGATGTGACTTTTCAAATATTGTGGAAAGTGGCTTAGCAACTACATCAGCCAATTCCCTCAGGACTGTGGAATGCATCTTGTCAAGTCCCATAGATTTAGGTATGTTCAGGTTCTTCAGGTGGTCATGAGCCTGATCTCTTACAGTGGGAGTGACTTTGCTCCCCCAGTCCTGACCTGCAGTCCAGCCACTCAAGAAATGTTTTGATGGAGAGGTTTCCAGTGAAGATAAAGTTGAGTACCTCATCCTTCTGCTCCGTTGTTACCAGGTTTCCAGTCTGGCAAAAGGAATGTCCCACTGGGGTGTGAGGTCCTGCTGTAATATTTATCTCTCAGGAACCAGAAACATCAAGATTACAAGTTCCGAGGGAACCTCTGTGATTTCAAGTTACTGACTTGAATCTGGCATATCTCAATTCTTCCTTAACTTGGGCATTTACCTGAAGGATGGAAAGCTGCTGTAAACGCATTTTTCCCCCCAGTGCTTAAACAGCTTTCCTGTAGCACAGGTGGCTTACCCCAGACTTCTGGTTCATCTGCTACTTTCTCACTTTCTCTCTACACTCCTTGTTAATCCCTTAAAAAACGGCAGAAGCAAAACTAGAAAAACCTGACACCTAGCAGGCTCTGCAGGAAATATTTTTGGTAAGATATCAGGCACCTCTTTTTGTGTTCAAAATTAATTTTCCAGAATTCTCTGAAACGGAAATTTAAGCTTCAATTTGAGACAAAAAGAATAAATTCTGATGAAATTGTGATTAGCAAGATCCATGTGAATTGTCTGTGAATTGTCTGTTGTCTGTGAATTATTTTCAACGTTACCTAGATTTCATGTGGGTAATTCCTCAGAACATCCCTCTGCTTTTTCCTATCAAACCCTGTGAATTTTATGAATTGTATTAGGCTATGTGGGAGGAATTATGTTTTCTACTTTTCTTTCTCAAATTGTGGGAATTTGATATTTTCCTTTCTTTCTCAGATCTTGAAGATAGTAAACTGTAAAACCCTCAGCTTTTATTTCTAACAGACAAAGCTGAAAATATGGCTGAACCACTTCTTAAGAACAAAAATACTTCGCATGCAAACAAAAAGAACCTCAGTATTTTTAGGTAAGGATTTTGGAGGGTCTTAACCCCTCTAATGCTGAGGTGCAGGTTTGGCATGACATATTTTAACTAGATGGTTCGAACTTTACCTATATTTAGTTGGAAAGGTTAATGAATACTACAGAGTCATTACTCTTAAAGCACTTTGAAACATGTATACAAAACCCCTGATATATGGACTAAATAAATGTAGCTTTATTTTAATGAGGATAACCAAGTCTAAAACTAGAAGTATGTTAAAAAAACTCTGCATATTTCTTTAAACACTTAATCTCATCTGTTTAAGACATCGTGTTTCTTTGCATTAGTAGACTGAATTTTAATGTTATTCTGTGCTTACTTCTAAGGGTCTGCCAAGAGGCAATTAATAGTAGTCAAACTTGACACTGAAAGATCAAGTTCAATTCCTTTTTTATTTGGTCTTGGCAACCTGAGTGTTAATAAGATGCACGTGTGCAGAAACCAGCAGTGTGCTGATGCTCTACAGCTTGCTGCAAGAACAAGCCGTCAGTCCTGAGCTGAGCCAAAGCTGTGTGAGGATGTGTGTAACAGTTTAGCTATAAAATAATCTTTGCATTATTTATAAAAACAGTCTTGACATTCATGTATATTTTTCATTAGTTTTTGCATACATATCTACAAAATGTTGAGATGTAGTTCTCCAATAGTAAAAGTTTCTGTGGGTCTAAAAGACTTCTGAGTGTGCCCAAAGCTTCCTATTCTGACTAGCTCACGATCCACGAGCTTTCTGCTTGTCTCACTTGTGCACCTCATTCATGGAGCACTTCCAGAGCAACCTTATCAACTAGGTCCCAGCCAAAGTGATGGTTGTGCCTTCACATCCAACAGCTTTGAGGTTTTCATACACTCTGGTGTGCAGGGGAGTACAACTTCAGGTTGAATTCTTCCAAAGAGAATCAGCTAACCACTTGGGTAAATATCCTTGAAAGGGGATTCTTCTCAGTCTCCATGAGATAAGCTGCTTCGCTCCACTTGGGAAAACTACACATTAGTTGAGCTACAGTGATCACAATCTTTTTAATCTTGTCGGAGGTCCTCACCCAGGGAAAAGGAGGCACATATGCCAATCTCCATCTTGCATTAGTATTAGGTTAAAAATAAGGAAGCAAACAAAAAATGTAACCAGCATCAGGGTCAGTTGTAGTCTAACCATGCCTCCTGGCTCTCGTACTCTGAAACATGTGAAATGAAGAGATTGATTCCATGACTTTAAATCGGCTCTTACTTTTAACAATGTATCTCTCTATTAGTTCGCCCTGCCTACCTGGCACACCAAAACTCTTCTACAGCCTATCTGAGCAAAGGAGGCACCAAGTAGATGCTTCAAAGAAATACAAAATATTGAGAAATCCGGATCAGCACCTGAGGATTCAGGTTCAGAAGACTGAATAATAAATGGAGATCAGAATCTCAGTGATAAGCATTTCACAGATGATCGACAAATTGCAGAATCTTAAGGGTTGGAAGGGACCTCAAAAGATCATCCAGTCCAACCCCCCTGCCAGAGCAGGATCAGCTGGAGTAGGTCACACAGGAACTCGTCCAGGTGGGTTTGGATGTCTCCAGAGAAAGAGATTCCACAGCCCATCTGGGCAGCCCCTTCCAGTGCTCCCTTACCTGAACAGTGAAGGAGTTTTTCCTTGTGTTTCTTTGGAACCTCTTCTGTTCCAGTTTGTATATGCCACGCAAAGTAGACACTGTTGGTCAAATGGCCACAGCACTAAAATCTTCACCGGATGTGCAAATACTTGCACTACATCACTACTATTTTGGGGAAAGCAGATATTTCAAGTACATAGAAATAAAAATATTTTGCAGCTCTAAGTGCAATCAAACAACAGTAGAAGGAAACACTTGGGAAAAGTAAGGATTGCCTCAGTGCCAGCAACATAGCAAGGCTGTGTTGGATCAGACTCATGATTTTCATACTTATGTATGTGTTATGTCACTGGATGTTCTTACCTATAGAAGTGTCAGTTCTTCTGAAGAGTGCTAAAATCCTGGCTTCAGTGATTTCTGAAGCAAAAGTAAAACCAAGGTGGCTCTGTTTAGTGATGGGGGAAAACATCATTTTTTCAACTGAAATATTTCCACTATTTTGTGTCGTGCAACATACAGAAGATCCTCCTTTATCTTCTCTGAAACAGAGAAATTTTGTTTGCCATACTTAAATACTCCTCCATGTATTTTATTCTGTTTCCTTCGTCTTTAATCCATTTCCTAGAGTATTTTTTCTTGATCCAAACTATTTTTCTCCTTTATCTCTGAACTTTTAATTATAATCTGAGAGCCTCAGTGCAGTGTTCCAACAGAAGATGTGTCACTGTTTTGTTTCACTGGTTTCATGTTAGAATTCCAGAAAATCAAACAAACATGTTCTCAATACTGAATATGTAATAAATACAAAAGTCTTTTTAAAAGATGGACCATCAGCTATAAAATACAGGCTTTTTTCTTATATTGGTTTTAGGAGCCCACAAAGAGCATGGCTGACCCACATTATTTCTTCCAACAGATTATTTTGAATGTAACATCATGAAATTTTACCTACATTGTTGTGTTCACCTCTTATCTGGGTAGATCTTTCTGATACTTCTTATGTTTCCTCTGGTTTTATCTAAATTGCACAATAAGTATTTGTAAACACTGAAGTATTTTTCCTTCAGCCTTTCCTGTAATTACACATTAACAGGTATATCAGATTGTATCTCTGATAGAAATAGGGCAGAATCTCTCAAGTTATTACATAGATATAAAATTGTAACAGTCCACTGTATTAACTTCAGGGCAATTTTAAGTCTATGCCAAAGACCTGAAGAGTGAGACAAATAACCCTTCATCTGTATTTTTTAAGTTGCATTTCTAACAAGCTACTATTGTAACTGAAAAATCCCTAATCAGAAGTGGCCCTCTAAAATGGTTAAACAGAGA
This sequence comes from Urocolius indicus, assembly GCA_013401255.1. Classification (NCBI taxonomy): domain Eukaryota; kingdom Metazoa; phylum Chordata; class Aves; order Coliiformes; family Coliidae; genus Urocolius; species Urocolius indicus. Next base: position 16,250 of record WBNH01004509.1, read on the forward strand.
CGTAGATTTTCATTTAAAGAAACAGAAACAGTCACTGAATAAACATTATGAAATGGTGGCTTTATAAACTTTATGATGTATCAATGTACATAAAATTCATCACTTGAGACTTAAAAGTAAATCTTCTTAGACTTAGAACTCTAATCAGTGATACAGCTAATGTTGAGAATCTTCTGCTCAACAAAAAATTGCCTTGGCATGTTGGAATACCTTGTGAGAAAGCAAAGTAACAGCAAACATAGTGAACTTGGGGGGTTTTCTGACCCTATTTTCATTATGGAGTAACTCTCCTCCAAAATACACCTTGTATGTTAAATTCTTTTAATGCTCCACTTAAAAAAATGCCCACATAAACCTTAGAATTCTCAGAAAACTTCAGAGACATCAAATGGACATGAAAGTGAACGTGGCAAATAACCAAGATTCTCTGGGAAGAGAAGCCCAATAGCTTACAATTAGGCACAGCAGTTTAATCATTTTCACAAAGTTCTCTGGATAATTTGGGAGTATATTCAGCATAGAAAGCTTTACTGTCAAACTGATCCAGTGAATTTAATCAAAGGTCTTTTACAAAATGCAGGAGCACAAATCAAATTGCTTTAAAACCAAAGCAAACCTCCCCATAAAACAGTAGAATTCCTTTACTCAGCAGGAGTTATGTGAACCTACTTCTTAAGTTTGTCTCTGTAAAGGAAGTTTTTTGTAACTCATAATAGTGAAACTGAAAGAATGTCATGGCTGGTGCAATTCGTATTTATTTGGGTAACAACGTACTAAAGAGGTTGTTGGGGTCATTGTCAGAAGTTAATCTGTTTCTGCACTGCTGTAGACTCTGACTTTATCAATGGTTCTTTGGGTAACACAGATACCTAATTCTGCACTCCAAAAGGGATGGTGAAATGCTGTGTTTTGGTCAGAGCAAGAAGGCATCTTTGTTCTGGGGTGAGGGGTGCAGCGAGAAAGCAGGTAAAGGTAAAGAGAAGCATACAGTGCACTACCAAACACCCAGTCAGAGCAAAACACACAGCGGTTCAGCAACCTGCAAGGAACTCACCAGCTGGAAGTTCAGGCAAGTTTGTGATGCAGGGTGCAGAAAGGATATATTCTTGGAATGAAGCACAAGCAAGTGAGTACTGAAAAGGATTTTGATGTGAAGCTACTTAGTTAAATTGTAAGCTATTATTTAAAACTGCAGAAGGAATTTACTCACAGTAGTATTGTATTTTGGCATCTTTAGTTCATCAGATGTTTAATATACATGGTAATAATTAAAAATGTTGCCTCCCATCACTCACTTCCGTGATTCTTGCCTTTGTAAGAAACAAGTCACAAAAAGGCATGAAACGTGGTGAAAATTCTCAATTGAGGTGGAAGAAAAACCAAACCCCCAGCAAAAAAAGAAAAACAAACCCAAATCGTAAAAAACAACCAATCAACAAAACCTGAGGAGTGATTAGTCGAAGCTTTATAGTGCTTTCAACCCGCCTCCCCCTCACCAATATCATGCTTCAAATATTTAGCTACATGGTTCAGATTGACAATTTAAAAACCCTAAACACTTTCCTTTGTCTATAAAGAAAAGGAAAAGAGCACATCTCACAAAAACCAGAAAAGATTTTCATGTCAAGAGCTGCCACCATTAAGTTTCAAGTAACCCACTTTCTGTTTGCAACCCGTTAAACCACACTGACAACTGAAATGAACAATTAGGAGGGAGAAAAGTATCAGTTAAAAAAATCCCCCAAACTATCAAGATGCAGGAAAATTAAGAAAAAAAAAAAAACCAAACCGAAGATGCTACATTTCTGATTCATTACAAATAACCAGCAATTCAAGAGAATTCTAACATACGTCTACCTGTATTTGGATGCTTATAGTGCTTCTGTCGCTTTTTTGGGGGAAGGAGGAGTGGAAAGAAGAAAATATATAAGGCTAAGGTAGGGGAAAAATACTCCAACACCACAAACAACCCCTGTGACCAGTCCATAACTGGCTGTTAAGTTTTATGTATCAACTTTATTAACAGCAAAATCTAAACAACTTTATTCTTGCTTTTGTGTGTGTGTGTGAATACTCACATTTAAAGTCACAAAATAATGTTTGCAAAAAGAGCACATAAAGCTATCATATGTTAAAAAAAAATCTCAAATTCCTACATTAAAATAATCTGAGATTTTCAACTCTAAATTGTTCCATCTGAAAAGGGAAAATAATTCCATTACTGCTACTTTTTGGTTTTAATGTAGAACTTTCAGGATAGAAATATGCCCTAAAAACCATTAAATCTAGCTAAGAAAGCAGAACTGATGCTTTTTTACTTAAGGGTAACGTAAGATGACAAGATTGCATGAAAGAGAAGGAATTATTTGAAAGCAAAGCAATCAAGATAGCAAAAAAAAAAAATCAGAGATGAGGAAATTTTTCTCCTCTTGTGTACGTAACAAAAACATCCTCCATGTAACTTCAAGAGGGGACCGCCCCCACCAACTTCTAAAATAGCTCTGAAAAATATACCGTTTGTTACTGCTGCAGGAATTCTTAAGACTCATTCTAACCTGCATCAACGAACAATAATAATTCCACGTCTTCTCTTGTGGCCTTTGTGACTTCCACATTAAACCACAAATAAACAAAAACCCCCATCAAATTCCATCTGTAAAAAGCAGTGGAACGTACGTTTGTAAAAGCTGCTGATTAAACATTATTTGTAATAGTGTGGTGCTCAGGCTCAAGTCAGGCACTGGGATTCCATTTTGCTGAGTGCTCTACAAAAATTAGATAAAAGACCCAATCCTTATTTTACTGTCAAAACACACCAAGAACATTTTGATTCTGTGTTTTAAATTGCAGCAGGAAAAGTTACGAGTTGCCAAAAAAAAAAAAAGAGGAGAGTTCAATACGTTGAGGACAGTTTTCCCTCTACTTTCAGACTCCTTAACTCCTCTCTTCCTTGGTTTATAGTTTTAGTGATGGCAAACGTAAGTATACTTAGTTTTCAACAAACATCAACAAAGCAAAACGGATTATGTTATTCATCTAGCTCTTTGTTGGGAGAACCACCTACGAGAGACATTACAATGCGTATTTTACATTGCTAAGAAAAGACTCCAGTCACTTGGATTTTAAAAAAAACCTTTATTAGATAGTAAACATGACTTCGTTGCCATTTCAACTACTTGAAGTGCGGATTTAAAATAAAAGCTGAAACACAAGAGTGCTTATTGTTGTAAAAGCTGGGAAAAGGGACACAGCCATGCATGTTTAAACATATAAATTGAGGGTAGCTTGTAGTTAGGTAGAAAGTGATCAAATCTAGTAAGCACGATTTTACTCCTTAAGAAAACAAAAAGCTACACGACAAAATAAATTGACCCTAGTGATGAGAGACCACATGCTAGATGATGATTTTAATTATTTTTAGGAAATTTGCTATTTTGATAATATGTCAAAATGCATAGCAGCTGAGCATCTCCTACAGAAATCTAATTTTTACCACCTTTTACAGAACTGTATGACATCTTAGCCTCCTTTCTCTAACCTTTCACGGTTACGTTTCTGCAATAAAGCAGAAGGGTGGCTGCAGCAAGCTGCCTCACAGTGCTAAGCACAAAGCTCAAGCAGGAGGCTCATACGCTGTGCTCATGGGCCTTGGAAACGTACATATAAAAATGCTCAACTCAGCCTCTTCCTCATGCACAGAAATATAGTTTAAATTGAATTTCTTTGGAAGTTAAACAATTGAGAGCTTCGGGGCCTTTTGGCACAAAATATCCTTCGTCTAGTTTTTTGTATCACTTCAAAGATACTTTTGGCTTTGCTTCACAAGATACATTAGTTAAAAATTGAGGGGGGGAAAAAAAAGTTAAAAGTAACAGTTTCCCCAATTTACAGCAATCCCGGCTACATTCACTCTTATTGTCCACAAACAGGTTTGTTCTTGCAAGGCCTCAACTCGACCTGAAAAAGGCGTAGATGCGTTGCAAGCTATAAAGACAATTAATTATGCTCCTTTAACCCCCTTCTTCATCGGATATGGATTTTTTTTTAAAGGTAGTTATCTGTGGACGTTTGCTTTCTTTTCGTTTTGACTGTACGCAGCAAACAAACAGCAGCACAAATCAAAACGTTTGTTCGGTTATCGGCCAGCTACCAAACATCAAATAAATAAACGATTGATTCGATCGCTTTAACCAGACTCCGTAGGACGTTGCTGCCTTTCAGGAACCTTCGGTGCGTTATTGATCCGCTAGCGAATTATTACCTTCCAGTTCAGCCATAGGTTGCAGAGGCAGCACCATCCCTCGCTCATCCTCGCGTTGGCAACACTCCTGCTGGAAGCCAGAAGATTCGCCGGTCCCGCGAGTCCGATTTGGTGGCACGGCAAGAACAATAAATAAAATGGTTATTAGCTGTTTGGGTGGGTTGGGGAAAAGTTCTCCCAGGGAGCACCCTGCGAGCTCTTCACCCTCCAACTCCCGTGGCGACAGGCACCAGGACCCAGGCAGAGCTCACGAAGGAAAGCGCGTTCCTGTTTGGGCTTGTTTGGGTTTTTTTTCTTGGGGTTGCCCCCCTTTACCTCTCCCCTCCTCCCTCCCCAAAACCCAAGGCACGAACTCAGCCCCCGGGCACGATGTTGCAAGAACAAGAACCACCCAACGCGTGACACTCGGAGGGAGCGCGGGGCTGCCGGCGCCTGGCGCCCGGGAGGGGGCCCGGCTGCGGAGGATGGGGGAGCCGAGCGGAGCCGAGCCGAGCCGAGCCGAGCCGAGCCGAGCCGAGCCGAGCGGAGCAGGGCGGGGGAGAGAGTGAGATAGATGTGCTACAATGGGATTTCAGGGCGAGGAAAGAGAATGCTAATGGTCATATTGCATATGCTTTGCATGTCAGAGAAGCTGGAGAGAAGTTGCACTGCACAGAAGTAAGCAGTAATGAGTGGCCAGGCATGTCTCCCTGCTGTCAGGAGGAAAAAGAAGGGCTTGGGTGCTGGCTCTGTTGCAGAGCTGTCTGTCCCTTGGGAGTTCAATCTGAAAGCTTTT
>WBNH01004509.1:22706-149138 GCA_013401255.1 Urocolius indicus
CACACACACAATGGTCCCGCCAGCGCGCCCGCGCTGCGGCGCCTCGGGGGGGAGGGCACCGGCCGAGGGGCAACCGAGGAGACTCGGGCTCAGTCCCAGCTCGCTGTGCTGAGTGAGTGAGGCGAGTTCTTCCCTCGCTGATCTCTTAACGTGTGTCGCGAGAGGATTGGTTTTGGGGTGTCCTTTGCCGGTGCGGTGTCTGCCCGCGTCTGCTGGTAAAGTGCATTGCACACGGCTTTTTGGTGTTTATATACAATGTATCTGCTGTGTCATAATAACCAGGATTGCCACATTCGTACCACAAAATGGACTTTAAAGTGTTGAGTTGGTTTTTCTTTTTTGGGTCTTACCTCTTCTTTTTGTTTGTTTTTTAATCTCCCAGCGTGTGCTTTTCACCTCGGATGGGGACTGGTGATCCCAAAACCTTTAGTTGTAGACAACAGTGTAGTTCTTGCTAGCAGAGAGCGACCTGGATTTCTTCTTTCTTTCTTTCTTTCTTTTTTTTTTCCCAAATATGTTGTGAACTACCGTAGTTGGGAAAACAGTCATGAAGACATCTGAATTGTGGCTATTAGCAACTTGTTGCTAGTATTGTTTTCATTACAGGTGCAGTGTTGTATAATATAGTCTTCGAGTTTCTGAATAGGATTTAAGAGAGAGACCGAGCCCCAGTTGTAATGCTGATTTCTCTTGTAATGCAAGATTTCCCTTCAGGCTTTCTGGTTTGTTTACAGTAGTTCTGAACTCTGGTACTTCTGAGACGTAGACATGTGGAGAATTTTTGAGCTCGCAGAACAGTTCCCACCTGTAATGCATCCAAGAGAGACTGTGGGCATGTGCATTTTATTATATTATGAATGTTACAGTATGAAAATAGGTATTTATTTTAGTTGGGACAGGTTTACTGACTTTATTGGTGTTTTTCTGGAGCAAAAAGTGGATTGGCCCAGGCATTGTAATACATGTGGTGTGAAATAATCGTATTCACACATACCAATGCTTTCCCAGTTCCCTGAAATTGAAGGTCATCAAGACATTAAACCAGGAGTTTCAAAGTACTGCTATTTTTGCATGATATATTATGCCATTCTTATTTGTTTGTAAGACAGATGTAAGGCCCTATTATCCACTTAAAACAATGGTCAGAAGTTGCTTGGTGAAACCATGAATCTTTCTTTTTTTCTTCTGTGAATTATGAAGAATGGCAGGTATAGTATTGGTGTAGAATGGATTTAAGTTTCTTTTCTGTAGTCAGAATGTAAAAGCACGTGAGGAAAAAGGCATTTTAAATGTTGAAGTAAGAAGGCTTGATGAGAAATAAGGTCATTCACACCTTTCTCTCTAAGAAACATCTTTTGTTTGTTGAAATGTAGGTAAATACTAATTTACTCAGAATAGGTATGTAATGACACAAGTTATACTTCACAGTTTGGACTTGATCGTGGATGTGTATATTTGAAGATATGATGCTGTCTAAGTCTCTTTCTCTTTCCCTAGTCCTCTGTTCCTAACAAAGTTTTCTTAGGCTTGCTGGTAAATCATGCTTTACATGCTCTTTTTCCACCTTCCCTACCTTGACAGTGGGAAAGAGAGGGAAAAGAAATTGATTCTCGATACTCCTCTTCACTCTCTCTGTCTGCTCTTACTTCATTTGTCAAAGATGTGTGAACTTTGTGCTACTTGGTATTTTAGGCTTGTGAAAGCTGTCAGGGAAGCGTATTTGCAGCATGACTTACATTTTGTACAAGAGAAATGTTCTTCACAATATCCTGTTACATTAAACAAAAACTTGCTTATCTCAAACGAAAGAATCTTTAGCTTTCAAGATAGAGGCTGATGATGAGCAAACTTTCTGTTTCTTCATTTTATTTTGATTTATTGATTAAAAAAAAAAAAAAACAACAAATCCAGCTCTAAGATTCTGACTCTGCTTTCTCAAGAAAGCATATTTTGTCATCTTTTGGTACCACTTCTCAGACTTGAATGCCTTGAGCTTTCACTAAAACTTCATAGAAGAGGCTAAAGGGACAAGAGCTAAGAACTAAAAATACCAGTATAATGTAGTATTGGCTTGGCTGGCTGGCTTGCTTTTACTCTAGGAGGGAATAAAGTCTTGTGTAAGAGGGAATGGAATTTAATCCCAGGCTTCTGTTCTGTTGTTTGCAAAATCGTGCCTTTTATCATACATCTATGGAGGTAGATATGTTTTTCAAGAGATAACAATGTTCCTGGTTTTGTCCTCGTTTTGAAAACGTTTATTTGGGAATTCTGATTAGACTTCACTTTCTGTTATTAAATTGAAATTCTGAGCCTTGCAGTTTTTATTTCTGTAACCTAATTTGTGCAAATAACGTTGAATCCGATGCAATTTGCATCTCGTGAATTGCTTTCATTTTTCTGTTTGGTCAGTGGAAATAAACGTTTCATTTTCTTCTAAGCCGGTAGCATGCTGTGAGTGCTTGTAAGGCTGCTGCAGGAAAATACCCGAGTTCAGAAACGCCACTGTACCGTGTTTCATATCCTGAAGCGATTTTTCTTGAATTCAAATATTTCTATATGATTATTTTTTTCTACAGTCTATAAACCACTTGAATCTTGCTTTGAGAGTAGTCTCTTATTTCAGGGTGCCAATCTCATTTTTATACTGTCAGCGTTAAGATTTCTGTTTCTGCTGTAACCAAAGACTTCCTGAGAATCCAGTCCCCGTTCCCTTGCAATAGTTATGAAAGCTTATTTATTATAAGCTAGCTATTCTCTTTATTTTTTCAAAAGGCTGGGAATTTCCCTTGGTGGGAGACAGAAAATGAAGAGTTTTAAGAGTTAGCAGCTTGCTTCGGCAGAGCAAGGCAGCGTTGTGAGTTGTTTACAGATCCAAATTAAAGATGCTGTTTAAGTGTTGTGTAGATAGGCTTTAAAATGTGGTTCTTAGGGCCTTGACATGTGAACAAGCTGTGGTGCATCATTTGACTCCGGGGTAATTGTTTTTTTCATGTTGCAATTTCACTTGGATGTCACTGCTCTAATTGTATGCTGGGGATGAACACTTATGTATTTCTGCTGCGGCCTTTGTGCAGGCCTGAGTGCTCATCCCAATGTGCAGTTAGTTGGATAAGGGAGCTGAACTGTCTACCGAGTGCAGAAATCGTTTTCAGATGGTTCAGCTCTCCTTTTGTGTGCAGCAAACGTGTCCTGCCACCACTGTGAGGGACGTGATAGGTTTGCATGTGGAAGGCTTGGGGAATATGTTGGGGTTACTCCTTTTGGGAGCAAAGTGGACTTCAGCTGGATGAAGGCAACTGTTAAGATTCGCCTCAACAATATGGAGCCACGATAGAGAGTGGCTGAGGGATTTTTGTTTGGTATTAAAAAATAAAAAGAAACAGAAATTAGAGGTCATCTAGGGTACAAGCATCATAGTGTATATGATCAGAGCCACTATAATAACTTTTTCTTATCTAAAATATTCACCTGTTATTTTCTCTGTCAAATTAGATTTTTTTTTTTCACATTAGCAGTGGTTGAAGAGGGAAAAGGCAGGGAACTGACATCTCAACAGGAACATGGTGTGATGGGTTTAATAGGCAGGGTGCCTTGCTGTTTTCAGGAATTGTTCATGACTGTTTTGCTAACATATGTCCCTTCCTCTTCCCCTGCCACAATTACTAAATGTGTTTTAAAGCCAATATGCAGCTTTCAGGCCACTGCAGTGTTATTTAATTTTGGTTGTACGAAGGTACCTGAAGTTACGGAGAGTATTTGTGGCACTGGGACACTGAGTACATGGTGGACACTGTATTTTGTTGTTCGTGTAATACTTGAGTAGTAGAGTCTTTTGGAGGCAGTGTTGTGGTTACTGTTTAGGAATTTTGTTTCTTAATAAGTAACCAGATAGTAAGTGGTTTGTTTCTTCAGGAAATCTTGTGCTCAAAGAAATAGGAAGTGACAATAAAAATTAAGTTGAATTGGACTGCTGTATCAGCACCTAGTTTTTGTTATCAGCAGTATTTTGGGTAAAGCCTATACAGTGTTTTTTGGAGGGTGGTCTGAAAGACTTGGCACCAGAGGTAAGAAAATCTGTGAAAGGATCATGATCTATAGCCATGATTTTGGTCTCATTATCAGTGTATCTGTTGGATGTGTATCGACTTGAATGATCTCCTTTTAGTTCTAAAAGACAAACATTTCTGTTCTCCTCATTACCCCATAGCTAGGAATTTAGGTGATGTTAGAGCCCCTCTGTTCAATGGGAACTCTCATTCCTTGTGTAGCACATCATTTGTTTATTACACAGATAATCAATTGGCTAAGTCAACTATATTGTACTGGTGCTTTCAAATTGAGATGAAGAATCACAGATGATGGGCTAAAGAGGGATGTCATGTTTCTCAGGTGTACCTTTTATTAAAAACAAACAAACAAAACCAAATGAGATAAACCCCAACAAAAAAACAACCAAACACTAAGAGTGAACCGAAGATAAGCAGATAGGTACAGGTAATCAGACAGTGATAGGTATAGTTAAATGCCATAGTCTGTAGACTGAAAATGTAGCTACTGTTTATACTTTCTTATGTGGTAAATAGCAAGCTTGCAGCCGTCTGTTTATATTGAGGTTTGTGGTTTTTATCTGCTCTGGCCTCACACCTATTAAAAGCATTAAGTAGCTGAAAAACTAGTACGTACTTGGGTTTCCTATAGGTCTGTTTCATTAGAGAAAAAGTAATCTCACATTAAAACAACAGCCGTTCTGATAGGAAATAGCGGCTGAATATCTGTATACTTTTAGTTCAAGCGTAATTAGAAAGCACGTAATGAGAAATAAATGTGCTTCAGGGAAAATGGTTAGTTCTCCAATTTTCCCCTCTCAGTCCTTTGTCACAGCTCCTTCTTCCCTTCCAAAAAAAGAAAAGAAAGAGAATGCTTCAGAAAAAAGTAATTGCACTTCATGGCAATTCCTAATTTCCAAGTGATAAGGCAGTGGCTGGTGGTACAGGGTACTCCATTAGATTGATGGTTTGATATAGTAAAGCAGTTGCTGTAATTCAATTGGGAGCTTGTTTTGGGTAATGTGGGAGATAACAACTATCCCAGCTTTAGCTATTCTGCTGGTATTAGTAAGATTGAGCTCTCACCTCGTGAAATATAGATAGCTGACTGGCTTAGATTTTGTTGTTAAATGTCTTGGTGTGGAAATGTGTTTTTTCACACAGATATTTACAGTCAAACTTGTAGTTAAGCATGTTAGCTGTTAGCATGGAGTGAAAAAAAACCAAACCCAACAGTAATGCTCTGGAGAATGTTTCAGTATGCAGAGTGCTTAGAGCAGAATCCAGAATAGGGTCATATTTTACTTGATGTCTAAAACACTGGCAGCGAATAACTGCATCCTGTATTACAAATTTAACCAAAGAATCTTGGTCAAATCATGATTCTGTCGATGCACTTACTGTGATTCTGACGCACAATTATTCTGCAGAGTCATGCGGAGTGAGAATATAAGCACTTAGGTCTATTTCAAAGGTAATAAAGATTTGAATGTTAATTCAAATAGATGTGTAGCTGTCTTTTGTGCATTCCCGTGTAATTTGGAACAGTAAAGCTAGGGGCAGTGGGTAAAAGCTAAAGCTGAGGGTAATGCTGCCTCTAATTTTGTAGAAAATATTTGTGTGTAAGGTCTGAAAATGTTGTGCTTGCTAACAGAGTTATGATTTTTGTTACTGTAATGTTTAAGAAATGTTGTTGTCATATGCAAAACGATCTCTTTGAACGAAAAGAGTTCATTACTATCCTTTAAAAAGCATATCTTGTGGGCATTTCTCTCGGAAGAAAGAGCAGAATAAGGTGTTGCAGAAAGCTTAATAGGGGGAGGAAAGGAAACAGCTGGAATTTCAGCTAGTTGGGACTGGCAGTGAAAAAAAATGCACTCTGTTTATATACTGTTTGACATCACAGATTTGGCATAACATTTTAAGCTTCCTGTTTGTAGAGTCCAATTTTCAGTTTCCATTTAGAGCTCGATGAATTTTAAGTACTTGTACACCTGGTTTTCTTTTTTTTTTCCTTTTGCTTTCACCTTCACCTCTTGGGATCAAAGATTGAAAACGAGACAAGCTTCTGTCATTCCATTGAGTTGTCATGAGCTTTTCTGTTTCTGACAAAGCTTGTAAAATGTCCTTTTAAGAATTCTTGAGTTTTGTTTTGTCTGCTTAAGTCTACCTTGAAAGTACTCTTGGCAAGGATTTTGCTGCTGTTATTATTTATTTTATGAGGAAGAAACAAGGTGGTAGATACATTTTATGTTGCTTCTGCCATCTTTTTACAGTTTGTCAGTGCAAGAATTGTCTCTTGGTAGGCTGCACCTTAGAACAATCTAAAAAAACACTTGCTTTCAAGCCACTCTGATTTAATGTATTAGATAAAAACTGTCTTACTGTGTGCTTTCTTGAGTTGTTGCTACCACATTGTGATTCTCTTACTACATTTTTTTTTCTTTCCTTTTTCAAAAGAGAGGAATTGGGAATTTGGTTCCTGATTCCAAGGTGAATTTCTATTGCACATTTTTTTTTTTCTTTTGTGACTTCTACTGTAATGCTCATAGTCACACATTCACACTGGCCATGTGTCAGGCTTCCCATAGGGTGGTGGCGGCTGATGCCCCAAACCTGTTAAAGAGGCATTTGTGCAATGCCCTTAATAACAAGCTTTAACTTCTAGTCAACCCTGAGTTGGTCAGGCAGTTGGACTAGATGATCCCTTTCAACTGGAACTATTCTGTTTTTCTTAAAATTATTGGGTTTTCTTCCTGATGACAAAGTGAGTGCTTCACCTGGGAAAAAACTTACTTAATAGCTTGTTTTTAAATTTAAGTTCTACCATTTACTACTTTATTGGAGAAAAAGGGAAAGATGCCACAAATAATACTTACCATGAAATAAGGGGGTTTTTCCTCAACAGGTTTTACAGTGAAATGAAGCTTACTTGTTTATTTTAAAAGATTCTTTTGTGTGCTTTAGTCTCGTATAGAAAAATGACAGCCAAATTTTGACTGTGTATGGCTCAGGGAATAATTTTATTAACTTTCTGGAACAGACAAATGTTTAAATGGCCAGTGTAACTTCTTCTTTTTTTATAGTGTGCAGCTCACTTAGTATTGTTGAATCCTGTTTGTGAACGCTGCTTAGTAGCAAACAATGTTTGTTCACACAAATGCTGTGCAGAAGCATCAGGAAACTACTGCGGAGCTTTGCATAAATAGCTGTTTTTGCATAAATGGACTTAGATGAGGAGAGACTATAGTGTGAACGTAAGGTATATATTAAGATCTTTAATAAGTATGATCAAGAATAATACAAATAGATCCCCCTTTTCAAAACCCTTGCTTTAAAAACTGCGTGAAGAATTGAGCCTGCTAGTTTCTGCTAAAATAAAGAAGTGAACACATGGCTTATGACAAATCATGAGAACTATGACTCAAGATGTCAGCTAGCTGTAGTTTTGGAATGTGCCAAAGCCGATTTGCTTCATTTACTTTAGATTTTGTATATTTGTGAGGATGTGTGAAACTGAAATGTCTTGAGCAGAATAAATAACAACTCTGTTGTGTATAGGGTTCGAATATTTATGTTTAAACCAGGAAAATCAGTAATTATTATCCTTTGAGAGGGAAGTTTGCATTCTGCAGACATTAAGTTTGGTTTCAGATAACAAATACTGCTCTTTGTATAATGTTAAGTTTTTGCATTCCCTTTGATAGCAGCAGAGAACAAAAGCTAAGGAAATGAATCAGGGCTGTTGATGGCAAAAACTGTTTATAGCTTTGTCACCTCTGGCTATTCTGATAGTTTATGGCTCTTAAGCGTGTATTTTAACTGTGATTCCTTCTGTAAGTGGAAAAAGAGCACGTTTTATTTGCATGTTACTGATAAGAAAAATTAGAATGACACGTTCTGAATTCAGTGGATTATTTTTTTTTGCCAGTCTTCTAATAGGATACCTCTCTGATGACATTGAAATTAGTAATTTTAATGAGCTTATCAGTGCAAACAACTGTAACTTGGTTTTAAAAAAACATACAATTTCTAATATTTTCTAAAGAAAAACCTTGTTCTTGTATGAATTTTGCAAGTAATTTAACTTTTAGGCAACCAAATTCAGACAGCTTCCAAAGCCTTCTACAAACGTCACATAATTCGCAGAAGGAAAGCCCTGCTTTCCTGGAAACAACTAAACATTTACCCACTGATGGGAAGCAGCGAATGGATTCCTTACTTTGCCTTATGTGCCATGCAGCTTTTGCTTTCACTGTTAAACTGTCTTTAACTCAACCTATGAGATTTGCTCTTTTGGTCTCTGATTCTCTCCTCTTTCCTTCTGAGAGGGAGGGAGCAAGTGGCCTTGTGGGTCTGAGCTGACCACTGGGGTTAAACCACAACAGGAGAACAGAGGAAAACTATTCCTCCATCACTAAAAGGTTGCACTGGTGGTGGTGGGAATTACTGGTCGTAAGCAAGGCTTTTCCAGAGCCTCTGTTTTACATATCAGCACTATATTATGCTGCTAGAATATGTGAAGTGATTACAGCATTTCAAGATTGTAGGAGCACATTTGATGAACAATGAGGTATATTCCCATTAATTGAGTATAACACAGAAGCATAATTTTGCCTAAAGTGTCAGTCATGGCCTTTTCTAGTTGCAGAATAACAAAACATCACAAACTGTTACTGTAGTACTTTTTTTTTCTTCTTCTGCAAAGTAAAACTCTGAACATATATTTTTTGGACTGTATGAAGAGTAAAACTGCACCAAAAAGTAAAACACACCACATTCTGTATGTTAACTGAAGAAAGATGAGCTTCTATCCTACCTCTTAATTTTATTGTGATGAATGTAATGTTTCATATTCTAAGCTGACAATAGCTCAGATATTTAAAAAATGCTATTTCCTAACTTTGTGTTAATAGGATTTTACTGTTATATAACAAGGAGGGGAGTTGAAAGCTTTGAAACATATGTAAGATGGTCTTCTAATCTGCAATAGTATTAGTTCAACAGAATGAAGTGGTTTTGTCTGGGCAGTCAACAGTGGCTCAATGTTGTTATAAGGGAATAGTGAGAAAATCTGTTGCTGGTAGTAAGACCTTGTTTTGGTGGCATGCAGTTACAAAAACTACAAGCAGTTACAAAAACTGGTCGTGTTTGTAGTCTTAGCAGAGGACTGTGTGTACCAGTTTTAAAGACAAATTACTTCAGCCAGCATTTTCATTTAAAAGCTTTAGATGTTAAAAAAAAATCAAGTTGTGAGGCTTAGACAAGGTCTTCTAATTTAGGTGAGCTGAGAAAAAATGTTTTTGCATTGTCTTCTACAAAACTATGTTATTTGGTGTATGGGAATCTCCCAAGACTTCTATCAATGTTGCTAGTGATACAATCTTTATTTCATCTTTGTCTTACAGTAACTTAAATTGACCAGACAACTATTTAAGTATAACGCTGGAAAAGTACTTTTTTTTTAAAAACTGTGATTGTAGAGAAGCTTTTTATTCTATGACCAAATGTGCCTTAAAGTCAGAAAGTAGTAAATACCAACAGTTCTTTGTACAAAGTGTCATGTGCTAAATAGAAGAATTAATTAGGACCAGCTGGAATGAATTATTGTACTTAAAGGTCATTACTTGTTTTTATCATGAATATCCTGCAATTTTCTTACAAATTTGTGTCACAATCTGGGGCAGGGGCGGAATTAAACCAGAAATTCTTCAAAAATATTGTGTTCTTTAACAAATGTTTTGTTTGCTCTTTTGTATAATAGGTGAAATATTACAGACACTTGGCACCTGATCACTTGCTTCAAATATGCCATCGGCTTGGACCTCTTCTAGAGCAAGAAATTCCCCAAAGTGTCCCTGGAGTGCAGACGTTATTAGGAGCTGGCAGACAGTCGTTGCTTCGTACAAACAAAAGTATGAGAATGTTATGAGAATTTTGAGAGTTCTTGATATTTCATGCCTTTTATATATTTTTGCATGAAAGAAAAAAGCAGCTTACCTACATTTTTTTGGGGTGATTTTTTTAATATATTTTTTTATTTCCCAAACAGGTTGCAAGCATGTTGTGTGGAAAGGATCTGCTCTTGCTGCACTACATTGTGGAAGGCCTCCAGAGTCCCCTGTAAATTATGGCAGTCCACCTAGTATAGGTAAGTCAATTTTTTTCCTGGCTTTGCTGTTGTAATAACCTAACTTCCAGGGTGACGGACGATTGTGATGATGAGAGACAAGTAATAGTTCTGTTTATATTTGTCTCTATTTGTGCCATATCTTACCTTTAGTATTTTTTTTTATTAAGGTGGTGTGTTGTCATATTTACCAGTTTGTATGTGTGGAAGAAAATGAGTATTGCTAATTCATACTCTATTCTGCTTTGAAGCAAATCTTGTCTTTGAAGTATGAAATGGAATAAAATATATTCCAACAGTGAATACATACCAATAAAACTCTTCTTTTTAAAGATGTAATAAAGCTGTCAGTAGATAAATAATTAGTACTATATAACAAATTAAAACCAGGACAGCATGGCCTGCACCCACTGTTGGGGAGAATAAATCACGTAGACTGCTAATGGTTTTCTTCGGAAAGATTTTTAGTGTCTTCGTAGAAGTTCTTCTTTCTGCTCTCTGCTCCCTTCAGTAATTTTGTAGCTGTGCTGTACTTTGCTGTGCTGTATCCTGAAGCGTTCAAGTGCTGTTTGTACTGTTGAAAAACTTAGAAGCTGGAGGTCAGAGGGTTTTTTTTTTCTTCTTTTTTTTTAGTTGTATTTGAGCTCTCCTATGGTCACTAAAACACGTTCATTAGCTTTCAACCTTTTAAAAAAAAGATACCTAGCTTTTTTTTTCAGTTGCTAGAAGAATCAAGATGATGTATTTTAGGATATCCTTTAAGGAACATCCTTTTTCTTTTCTTACAGATAGGAAAATGTGTAAAATCACTTATGTCTTTTTGTCTTTCTCTGCTGATGTCTTGGGCATAGAAAACAATTAAGACCAAATTGCTGGTGTGGATCACACCAAAACAGTAGCAGTTTATACTAAAATGGTAGTTGCGGAGAGATGTGCAGTGTTGGATGAGAGTGGGCAGAGAATATCCAATTAATTGGCTCCTGATAAGGTGGAGCAGCTCCAAAGACAAAGATTTCTGTCTTGGCAAAAAAGGAGACGATTGAAGATGCATCGAGGAACTAAAAAAGTAACAGTGTACAAATATGTAGCCAGGTGCTTTTTGTACCAGGGGTATGTGGTAACTTGCTGCTACATTTTTTTTTTTCAATCTCTGAACTCATTTTGGAGGCTATTGGTAGCCTCTGTTTCCTGAGAATTCAGAGATAATCATATAGTTGATGTATATTTCTATTTATGACAGAGATTAATTTGGACTATTTATGGTCTCTCTAATGTTGAAGAAACTAAAAATCAATTCTCAAAATGCATACCATTACATTACACTTTAGCCAGCCAATTACAGTCCTCTCTTAACAATTGGAGCAGAAGCGTGCTACAGCTAAGAAGCTCTTGGGTTATGCACAGCAAATTTTAACTTGGTCAGATAGCAAAGTGTTTGGTGTCCTAGTAGCTTTTCCATTTTAGAGCACAGGTTATGGGCCTTCTGTGAAATGTTTGTCGATGCTTGGAATATAGGAAGAGAACATAGTTTTGCTGGGTGTTTATAGTGAGGTTTTCAGAACCTCTTTAGCCAATATGTGTATTGGTCAGAGGTGATTCACTTTAAACCCTCACCAAGCACCTACTTGCATTCAGTGTGGTTTTGTTTAGAGCTGCTATTTTGGTGTTCACGTAGAGAGTCATTTCTGTGTTGTGCTCTAGATGTGGTGGAGAAATCGCTTGCTGCTGAATAGAATAATTCTCCTCTTTGAGTGGCTGTGCATTGGCTTGAATATTCTAATCCTGGAAAGTCTTGGGCTAGATTAGCAGCTATTTCTGCAAAGTGACTGAAGGACTGAGCTTTCCAAAAGCTTAAGATTTCTTTAGTGGTTGCTTTACCTTTCCCTATATGTGGGAATACATTTTAAAACATGTTGGAGAAATCATAATGAAAGAGGACTGTTTTGCATTGTACTGTGACTTGCCCCGTGGTATATAGCTTTTAAAGGGAAAAAGAACAGTGTATGAAGCCCGTGGCAGCTGGAGTTCAAAGAAAGTTTTAGAATTGCCATGGTAGTGGAAATAAATGTTAAGAAAAATAACTTTCAGACTCTTTTTAGGGAAGAATAAGTAAGGCTCTCTAAATAAATGTTATTTTTATTGAACCTTTCGCAGAGCACTGAATATTTGCAAAATTACAGTTATTTCAACATACCACTCTTTTTATGACCAATAATTTCCTTTTCTAAACATTGAGATAAGTGCTGGTAACTGAGTGTTTTCAACTGTGAAGTGTGTTTGAGTTTTTTGGATGTCTGGTTCAGAGCTGTGTGTTAAAGCATATGGTTTTGATTTATCTTATCCTAGTCTGATCCTCTTAACGAAATCATAAACTGGAATGACAATTCTTTTACAAACTGGACCAGAAAATTTTGTTCTATTTCCTTAAGTAACTTCTCTGTTTTCCCCTGAGAAGGCTCTATTTTATCTATTTGCCCAACAAAACGAATTTGGAACCTATTGTTCTTCAGGCTCTGTTTCAGGTGGAGAGCCCACTGATGTCTGAGGGCCGATAAGATAATGAAGTCTTTCTGTCTTGTGCAGGAAAACTTAATTTACATTTCAGTGAACATACAGAAATACTAATTTGTTTCCTAGCCTGATGAGTCAATGCAATTATGATGCTGATGGGATATTCTTTAGAATTAATTTTTTGTGTATGTTGTGCCAGCTGCCTTGTAGGTGGCTGCTTTATATGCAGCTAAAATACATCTGTACAAATATGTACTTCTTCAGAAGACTACAGAATATCTGTAGAACATAATAGAGAAACAAAACTTGAATGTGGAATAATATTTTTCCAGTTGCTATCACTTGTGCAACATATCTTACAAAAAGTTGAACTGCTTAATTAAGAACACAAAGAGCTATGTCATGTGCTAATATTCTTTGTTAAAAGTCCTGTCTTCTTGAAGGCAGAAACTGAAAAAGAAACCTCTTTCAGCAAAAAGCAGAGAACCAAAGCAAGAAGTTTTGAGAGCATCGGGCTCAAAGCTCTTTGAGAAGCTGGCTACTCAGGTGTGAACACCAGACAATGGGGAATATTTTTTCCTCAGCTAGTGGGTATATCTGCTTTTCAAAAATAGTATTCCATGGTCTTACTGAGTAGTCCACTTCAAGAAAGTTCTGAGGGATTTTGCACTTTTCTCACAGTTCCTTTATTAAACGATGCTGCTATTTAGTCTGTATGGAAAATGTAAGGTTCTAAAAGTGGTGTAACTGTCTTTAGAAATACAGTAAGTACATTAGCCCTAAAACCTAACCAGAGTACTTTGTGTAACTTTGTTATTCTAATAACTATAGTAGAAAACTGAAAGAGAATACCACCTTTTGTTAAAGGATCTGTGTAAAAGTAACATTTTGTTACATGTGTTTATTCAAGACTAAAGTGAATTATACTAAAGTAAATGGCTTCTTGTTATGCAAGATGAAATGAGCTATAGAAGTGTTACAGTAAAATACTACTTCAAATAAAATACTGTCTGCAAGGGGGATGGCACTGAAGACAGGGAACAGTTTGGAAGTGCTTGGGATTGCATAGCTTGCTTTTGTTTTTAGCCTCCTGCCTTTCAAAATTTCTCGTCTCCTATCAGTGTAAAGCACTATGGTCAATTACAGTAATTTCCAACCCTAATTAATATAATATATAAATTTTTAGATGTATATAGAATATTTTATATTTTCAGAAACTCTTCAGTGAGGAGTTGTTATACTTTTGCTTTCACAAAAAGCACAGAGACAAGTTCTGGCTTGATCAAATTGCTAGTGAACTGCTTTACTTGACTGACAATCATATATAAGGCAGGAGTACGGTGTAGAGTTTTAGAAGTTGAACAGAAACAGTTGTAGGAAGGTAGAAGTCAATTCAAGCTGCTTTTTTGATCTTGGACGTATTTTAAAAAGATGAGTAAATAAAATCCCAACAACCCAAAACTGAGTGCCTGGTGCATTTAGTCCTACTGGCTTGGAGGAGTCTATCAATCAGTCTTTTTTTATTTATTACTTTATAAGAGCTGTGAACGCCTTATTCATTAGAGGCATGTCTAGCCTCTCCAGTTAATGCAACTTGATTCAATATAGGTAAGAGTTATAAGTGAAATGTATTCTTTAGGTGTCCCTCCAGGTTTCTTCTGAGTCTGGTTCTGTTTTAGTGTGAATGGAAGTGGAACAAAGGTAGATTCTGTTCCTCAGAATAGAACTTTGTTAATTAAATACATCTCCAGAAAGGAAGAAAATGAAAGATAAGCCATAGTGCTGTTTGTGTGTGCTTTTTTAAAAAACAAACAAACCCATAAATTGGTACAAGATGAAATTGGGTTTATCACTGGCTAGTGAATAAAGGCAGATTGCTATCCCTGTCTTTAACGGATATTTCATGTTCCAGGATAAGGCCATGTAAATACGGTGATGGAATCAGTCACTTCGATAAAACTAAAATAAGAAAGGCAAGGGGGGGAAAAGAAATCAGCTTAGCTAATGTTGCTGTATCTTTCAGACCCCCAAATTTGTCTTCCTTTTACAGGTTGCTGTTTTTCCTTGAGCTGCTTGTTCTGGTTTAGGTGAGGAGTGAGTTAGAGACATTCTAAAACCTTGAAGGTATTTGACTGATGCCTGTTGCATGCCTTTTGGCTGGGAGAAAATCTATGCATTTTCATAAGTTCCAGAGTCAACTCTCACCACTTTGCCTTCATGAGCTTTACGTTTGATCTTTAAGTTGTTCTGAGGGACACAAAACAAGAATGTGATCTTGATTCTTTGAGGTGTGTGGTCTTCAGATTAAGGTTTTTGACAGCAATGGATTTTAACAGTAGAAATGAGATTTTTGAAAAGCAAAGTTTGGTTTTATTGTTTAAGAGCCCAACTCTCCATTCATGGTTTAGTTTTCTGAGTGACCCTTATAAAAAATGAATTTAAGTTCTTACCTTTAGACCTTGAGGTTAGAACCTCTGGGTAGAGAATCCCATGTTTCTCGCTTTACCCCACTTCTTTTTCTTCTTGTTTTTTAAACTATACTAAAATGTCCTGAGCAACTTGTATTTGACCCTGCTTCCGAAGGAGGATTAAACTAGATGATTTTCAAAGGTCTCTTCCAACTTCAACAATTCTGTGATTCTGCAGTTACAGAAATGAAGTTTCCTCTGGCATTAAATCTGATGAGGGATATCAAAGGAATAAAAAAAGGGCTTTTATAGGTCTAACAGCAGCAGAAGGAAGGGTAGGGCCTGGTGACAAAAGACCTGGAAAAGCTGAGGTATTCTATGTCCTCTTGGCCTAAAGCTTCATTGGCAATATCAGCTTTCAAAAATTTCAGCTGTTTTTTTCACTCCCTTCTTACATCCAACCCTTCTTCTATTCATATTGATTGACTTTCAGTAAGGCCCAAGCAGTGTTCTTTTAACTCTTCCTGGGACAGTCCAATCTTCCTTCCTTCCCGTATTGTGTATAGGTTGTGGCTCCCACTGCTTATACCTTATCACTCTTCCTCTGAATAACTCACTTGTCCGTACGGACTCATTTGTGTGAGGCCAAGCAAAGACAGAAAACTTCTCATGTGACCAAATCAGATAAGATTTGTTGTCATAGGGGTTTCTAAAATTGTTTGTTTTTTTTTTCAAATGCAGTTAAAACCAAGCTAAAATAGATTAGAGACCTGACAGGCATTCATATTAGGTATGGGTAACAATCAAAACCAAAAGCTTATAGTTAATACAAAGGCATTATTGTTATTAACAGCTGGTAGCCTTTCTCACCTTGTCTTGCACCAGAAGAAGAAATTTTATTGTTTGGCTGAAGGAATTTATTTTTGAAACAGCCATTTTTCATTTTTTATCTGTACGTTGGAGGAAAATAAAATAAATGTCGCTGTGCTAGCAAAGTGTGCAGGTGACACATTGGAGTGGTCAGTGTTTGAATAAAACGTTGGGAATAGGTGAATTGGATCACTTGGCACAGTCAATGAGTCAAATTAGTTAAAGATGATCAGGGGACTGGAGCATCTTCCTTATAAGGAAAGGCTGTGGGAACTGGGGCTGTTTAGTCTGGAGGAGACTGAGGGGGGATCTCATTAATATTTACAAATATTGAAATGGTGGACAAAATATCTAAATGGGCAAATATCTAAGTGGAGGTGAGGGAGCCCTGGCACAGGCTGCCCAAGGAGGGGGTGGAGGCTTCTTCTCTGGAGGTCTTCAAGACCCACCTGGACGTGTTCCTATGCGACCTGATCTAGGTTGACCTGCTTCTGCAGAGGTGTTGGACTAGATGATCTCTAAAGGTCCCTTCCAACTCCTACCATTCTGTGATTCTGTGAAATGAAATGACATCTCAAAAAGCAATGGTGAATGTGACTATTTTGTTTAAAACAACACTAAAAAACTCCACCTAGTTTGAGAAGTCTTATAAAATGGACAGTGTTTAAACCTGTGAGTGATTGATTCTCCCTCTGCCAGTTGCCTGATGGTAAAAAAAGATTGCATGAGGATCAAAAAATTTATTCCCATAGAATGTAAGTTCTTAACACTGTTTTTCCCCATGTCAAAACTGAATTAACTTAATTTTATTTTTAACCAGTTTGGAGATTTTTATATGTTTTAAGTTTTGGTCAAGGCCAAAGAGTGAGTTTGATCTCAGTTTTCTTGTTTCCAATATGACAGTGTAGCCTCTGATTTCATCCAGTAGATTTGATTGTTACTGAACAAGTGACATTTCACCAGTTGAGTTTCCAAGGGAAATGTCAGCTAGTAACAAGTTGCCTGTTGCCACTTCATATCAGCAAGAATATGATCAGAAATACTGGCTTAGGTTCTCTTAAACTTAAGTTTCTTCAGTGGTCTAAAAACAAATCCCAAAACCAAAAACCCCAACCAAAAAAACCCCCAAAACTTGAAAAGTTTTTCCATGAATTCAGATGTATATTAGAGGTTACATGCTTACATAAAGTCATTTTCTATCCTAAAGAGTCTACTTACACTTTCAATTTATTGACAGAACATCTCTGCAAATTAAACTACTAGTTAAGCTTTTTTTTCCTTTCCTGTGAGCTATGGTTTCATTTGAAGGCATTTCTACAAGCTGATTTCCACCAACTGTCTCCATCTTACAATAAGAGCAAACAAAAGGTAAGTTCTGTAGGCTGAGATTATTGTATAAGCTCACTTTATTGTAGTGACAAAGACTTTCCTTATTGTGTGGGTACGTTTGGGGGTTTGTTTGTTTGGATTTTTTTTAATGTATGTATGGCTTTCTCATGTTATATTTTTTTTTAATACTGTAGGATGACTTGTCAGAAAACAAATCTAGATTTATCTTGTGACTGAACTAATCTTGGTTTCCTACTGTTCTAAAGTAGATTGTTTTTAAGGAAAGGTTTATAAAGCAAATGCAACTGCATCTTCTTCTTGTATAAGGCGAGGGTGAAGAGGGTATAGTAGAGCCTTAGGCAGTAGTGACACATTGACTTAAAAGTCCCTTGCTCCACAGCTAATGATCCTGCTCCTTCACAAAGCATCTTGAACTAGGGAAACTTCCTTGAATCCTTGGGCTTCATAAACAGTTAACTGAAATGTTTCAGGGCTCTTCTCAGGACCTGAGGCAGATGGGCTTGGCAGTTGTCCAGACCACTAAGTGCTTTTGCTCCTTATAGAGCAGCTACAATCCAGTTTGCATATTCAATGTAGTTTGACCTGTGCTGACTCATGAACCAGTGTCTGGTTGGTCTGGGCCAAAACCAAGCAGCAGGAGATATTTGTAGCTGTTTCACAGCTGATGCTAGGAGAGGGACTTCGATTCAGTGCCTAGGCTCCTGCCCTGGTCCCTCTCAGTTCACTAGTACAGACAGAGCCTTGGCCACCTGTAAAGAATGGCTGACCAGAGTAGCAATGAATAAGTACTGGCTTGGCACTGATAGACTATGTGGACATTACTGAGAATTATCTTCTACTTTTCATGTATTCAGAGGCTGGGGGTCTGAATATATTACCTGCTGCATCACAGTTCTGTGGAACTGTAAATCACTATTGCCATTCTCTGGTCCAATGATACGGGAGGCTGTTTGACTAGTATCCATGCATATAAGCCTTACACTCTGTTGCTTTAGCATGGCTTGAGTGGCAGGTTGAAATTAATAACATTCAGCTTCGTTGTCTTTACTGAAGTTCTTGATGGAAGGTTTCCATCTTGTTAAAGCAGATTCGTGCTCCTGGATCTTCTTGTGCTTTTGAACTTAAACCCTGACTGTTTGAGCAAAGCTGCCTCAGTCAAAAACGGAATTTTCTGTTAAGGTTTTGCTAAAGTCACATGTAAATTTGTATTTGGTGGTGTTTAATGTTTGCTTAGCTGTGATGGGTAGCAATATTCTTTAAAAAAAATAATCTGATTGCCTTGCAAGTTGTGATTAAATGTTTCATTGTGGAGACCTCAAAAAAAACCCGAATTGCCTTGGATAAGAGTTGAACTTGTGTTGATCTTCCGTTAGAAGCTATGTAGAAGCTCTTACACTTGTTAAATTTGAGTTACTTCTCCATGGAAGCTCAATTTCTCACATTAGGTATAAAGTGAGAAGTATAGGTTTAGGCACTTGAGGCTGAAAGTTGTATTGTATCTTTGTGCTCTGCCTGGTGGTTGGATACATTTTTGCATGTCTATATAATAGACTGCTTTTGTATCTCTTTTTTTTTTCCCTCTAAGTAGGGCAAAACGAATTCCTGTAGTAAGCTCTTCATGTGGCAAGTGGTCCAGCATTGAAACTTTGTATCCTGCTTAAGTGTTTGAGTTTATGAACCCAATCTAAATGCTCTCTCTTCTTTTTCCCTTTCCCCATTTGGTAGTGGATACCCTGTTTTCAAGAAAACTAAATGGAAAATACAGACTTGAACGCCTTGTTCCAACTGCAGTCTATCAGCACATGAAGATGCACAAACGGATTTTAGGACACTTATCTTCTGTATACTGTGTAACCTTTGATCGGACTGGCAGGCGAATATTCACTGTAAGTACAACTTAAAGTACACACGTCACCTAATTGTTTCTAAAAATTACAATGTACTGATATGTGTATTGAGTAGGTAAATGCTTTACTCCCGTTACACTCATATACGCTCTTTAATAACCATGCTGGTGTTAACATGTTAAAATGGTTTTGGAATACGTGTCTTAAGGCTAAATGTGATGGTGATTGTTGATCTGTGTAGTTCAGTCTGAAAACTCGAGTTGTTTTTAGTGGAAAGGGATCACGTTATGTGGATTCTTTCCTCTTAAATTGTTTCCTCTAGCAAAAACGTTCGTAATAGAATGGACTATGAGCACTAATTTGATTAGGAAGCCAGATAAGACAATCAATATGTAATTAAAGATTACTTTGAGTATTTCTATAACTTTTTGTTAAATTTGAAGCATGATTATTTAACAGTCTGATAGGTTTGGGAAACTATTGAAAAATCTAGAAAGCTGAAAATTCAGAGTGTGTTGTAACAAGTGTTGGACCGTGAGGAATTATCTTTATGGTACCCCAGCAAGTTTTATTTTTACCAATGTTATTAGTATTTATAACTATTTACTTCTTGGTTTTGATGTTCTTGTAAAAGAAAAAAAACTGAATGTCTGAAATCGGTACTGAAATGGCAAGTTTCCCAAAGAATGGGAATTATGAAAACCAATATGTGTCGGCGTAATTTGGGTTTCTTGGTAAACAGTCAGTTTTATTAGAGTCAAAGATCTCAAAAATACACACTTCATACTAGACTGGGACACTTTGGCTGCACTTAACTACCTTCCCACAAGCACAGCATATAACTAATACTTTGTGGGTCCAGGAGCTTGATTGTGTCCTTTGTAACCACCTGGTGGGTAACTTGAGAAGTGCAGATGGAAGTACAATTCAATTCCATTTCATGCATTGCTGTCTTCTAAAATTCTTTCAAGGTGTCTGTAAATACAGTTCACCCTTTCACCCACATGCATTTTGATTGCATGGAGATTGCATGGATTGCATGGAGACGTGTGGATGCAAGGATGGAACACTTGCAGTGTTTTGAACAGACCTGTTTCTCTGTTCACGTGTTACTTCAGGCTTAGCAGAGACCTTTTTTTAAGTATCTTTACCTTTCAGCAGCAGGCTAAGTCCCACAGCAGTCACAGGCATTCAGTTCTCATGTCCTGTAGTTTTTACGTGACATCAGGAAAAGGACTCTATGTTGTGTGTTTATTGTATATGTGACATGGCAGAATAGATTAGAGGTTTTATGTGTACCAAGTACAAAAATAGCCTGTGCTTACCCCATTCACCTCTAAACAAAAACTTCTGGTTATGCTTTCAAGATGAAGTGCATGAAACACTCCTTGTTAATGTCTTCTGAATCTTCATGTTCCTAAAGTCTTTCCTTTTCCAGAGATAAACTCAACTTTGTCTTGGGTGCATTTTCAGTGATTATTCCTTGTTGCACGTTGCCTTGGTTTTTTTGCAGTCTGATTGAAAAGTGATTAAGGAGAGAGAAATCTCTTGACTCTAACAGCAAGTTGTTTCCAAAAGAAAAGTAGAAGAATCCAAAATAAAACGAGGGGAGCAGTGTTGCTTCTGCAGCCCCAGGGCTTTGCTGACACATACACTGGTGTCCTGCTAGGACTGCTTGAAAAAGATCTCAGTTTAGATCATGATTATTCCAATCTAGAGTTAAAGTGTCCATTATAATGAATTGTGGATAGTGAATTTTCACTTTGGAGAGCCTGACAGAAGTTCTTACCTCTGTGTTCTTGGGTAAATCCAATGTTTTTGTGGACAGAGAACTTTTGGAGAGAGTCCAGCACAGGCCACCAAGATGATCAGGGCACTGGAGTGTCTTCCTTATGAGGAAAGGCTGCAGGAACTGGGGCTGTTTACTCTGGAGGAGACTGAGGGGGGATCTTATTAACCTTTACAAATATCTAAATGTTGGGTGTCAGAAGGCTGGGACATCCTTTTTTTTCTATGGTATCTAGCAACAGGACAAGGGGTAAATGGGATGAAGCTGGAACACAAAAAGTTCCATTTAAATATAAGAAAAAACTGTTTCACTATGAGGGTGAGGGAGCCCTGGCACAGGCTGCCCAGGGAGGGTGTGGAGGCTCTTTCAAAACCTGCCTGGACACATTCCTGTGTGACCTGATCTAGATGGACCTACTTCTGCAGGGACATTGGACTAGATGATGTCTAAAGGTCCCCTTCCAACCCCTACTGTTCCATGATTCTGTGAATTGTCTTCCACGTTTCGGCAAAATCAAAATTGCTATATCTAGTTCTTGTAGTCAGTGGAGAAACAGTCATGAACTGTCTTCTTGTAATTGCATCTGTAAAATGAAATGGTGCCAATTCTTTTCAATCTAGACCACTACAATTTCTAAAGTCTCTAGTTAGTAGGAATAGGAATTTCTAATAAAAAGTAGCCACACTTCATTGCAGACGTGTCTATTGCCAGCATGTAAATTTGCATACATCAGTAAGGAATCATTCGTGCTCTGTTGTTACTCAACAACCTCCAGTATTCAGTGAGATATTAGCTAGATAGGAGGTTGTTTTAGATTCACAATTGATTCTAGGTGCATCATAACTAAGCCTATAAATTCAAGTGCTGCTTCTTAAAAAGAAAAGAAAATTATCTCATCACATTTTTTGCATCAGTCTTTTTGGAGATGTTACCTTTGCTGGGAAGAAGATGCTTTTGGTTTGCCTAGAGGCAGTGAAAACAGAACATCATGCAGTTTCCCTGGTAGCTAGTATGTCTGCATTGGGTTATGTAGCAATGGGGAACTACAGGGGCGGCTGCTGTGAGAAGCTTCATCTGTGTCTGTGAGAGCTAATGCCTGCCAGTGCCAAGCCTGAGCCCGTAAGTGACAGTGCTAGGACTGCTGAGAGAATGGATTTAAGTCAGAGCGGAGTGAAGGGGAGACCTGAGCAACTGCAGTTGTAGAGAGGAGTTAGAATATGTGAAAGAGCAACAACTCTGCAGATGCCAAGGTCAGTGAGGAAGGAGGGGAGGAGTTGATCTAGGCACCGGAGGGAGGAGCAGAGGTTCCCCTGCAGCCCATAGTGCAGCTCATGATGAGGCCCTGCCCCTGCAGCCCAGGGAGGGCCCCACACCAGAGTGGGTGGGTGCCCAAAGGAGGCTGTGACCCTGTGGGAAGCCCATGCTTCGAGCAGGCTCCTGGCAGGACCTGTGAATCCATGGACAGAGAGGAGCCCACACTGAAGCAGGTTTACTGTCAGAACTTATGACCACGTGGGGGACCCACACTGGAACAGTCTGTTCTTGAAGGACTATACCCCATGGAAGGGACCCACACTGGGGCAATTCATGAAGACCATAGCCCATGGGAAGGACTAACATTGGAGAAGTTCGTGAAGGACTGTCTCCCGTGGGAGAACTCCACACTGGAGCAAGGGAAGAGTATGAGGAGTCTTCCCGTGAGGAGGAAGGAGCAGCAGAGACATGTGATGAATTGACTGCAACCTACCATTCCCTGTTCTCTTGTGCTGCTGTAGAAGAGAAGGCAGACAAAATCAAGAGTGAAGCTAGGAAGAAGTGAGAGGTAGAGGGAAATTGCTTGAAGATCTGATTTTATTTGTCATTACCCTACTCTGATTTGATTGACAAGAAATTAATTTCTCTGTGTCAGACTTGTTTTGCCAATGACAGTAATTGCTGAGTGATCTCCTTGTCCTTATCTCAACACAAAAGCCTTTTGTTGTATTTTCTCTCCCTTTGTCCAACTGAGGAGTGCAGTGATAGAGTGCCTTTGGGCACCTGGTGTCCAGTCAGGGTCAACCTATAAAAGATCATCCTCTTACCTGTCTGGGTTTTTGTTCTGAATATACAAAAATATTCTCAATATACCAACTGCCTTGTCTTGGTAACTTAGGGTTTTTTTTTTTAATTAACTACAACTAAGGCATGTTTACTTGTGAGATAAAAAGTGTGACTTGAAGAACTCCTGCAAGGTAATAGAAACGAGCATTGTATTCTCTCATTCCCATGCTACTAAACTTTTTAACTGCACCTTTATCTTGCTCTCTCCTCTGAAATTACTCTTTCTAGGGAATAATGAACAGTGTTGCATAATAGTCTGTGTAAGATTTCCAACCCAAGATTAATTTACATGTTTCTTGGCAGTTTTACTTCAGCCCACAAGTTTGTGCAGTGGTAAGAAAGGGAACTAGTTTTGCTCCATACCTTGGCAGCCCTGTCATCAGTTCCCTCTTGGTGCTGAACTTGCTCTAGGATTCACTTTTGACAAATGCTTTTTTAATAGGCACATAGTTTGTACTAGTTGTAGACATAACCTTGGAAACCTGAGCTGTGGTGTGAGCCAGTGCCATTGCTAGTAGAACTGCAAGACTGTTTTAAGAGTTGTGAATCGTCCTGTTCAGATAGAATCCTGTGTATGTATTTGAACTCTGATATCATCTTGCCAAGATGCTACAGAATATACACTTTTATCTTGATTGTTTGGTTTTTTTTACCTCCTTTTTTGTGGGTTTTTCTGTGTCTGTTTTTCCTCTTTTCTTGTTGAGACTTGATAACAGTGCTTTAATTTTTCTCTGCAATGGAGATTTACAATGTATGCCTCTACAGCCAACTGGTGGGGAGCAGACCTGTTTTATGCTGATCTTTTTCCTTGGCTTGCTGTTCTTAAGAAGACCTTGGAGATCTCTCCAGGTGACATTAGGTCCCACAACTATATTTTTTTTTCTCTTGCTGACTGTTTTGCATCTTTTAAGTTGTCTATAAGCAAATTGCTCTCCATCAGTTATATTTCGAAAGCTGCATTTTAGGGGTCTGAAAATGCAAGTTTGGTTTATTAGGTGACTTTTCTTTCTGTGCTTTGAACAGTCTGTTCCTCCAGTACAATTACTGCAGTCCGTAAGCTTACTGTAAAGTCAGTAGCTTATGCATAATATTGATCTGTGTAATATGAGAATTGCAGAAGGTGGTATATAGTCCATATAGCTCTGTAGACAGAGTATTTTTGTTTATTTTTAAGAAAATTTGGGCATCTCCAAGGAAAATAGAATGTCTAAACTATGATAGGAGTTAATAGCTTGATTCTGGTATCATGCATGTACTGCTTTGAGAAAGAGATTAATCCACATGTGAGCGATTTCCACTCTCTGTAGTGTTTGATACCTGTTGTCATTTAACCCCAGCCAGCAACAAAGCACCATGCAGCTACTCACTCATTCCTCCCCACCTTGCCCTGTGGGATGGGCAGGAGAGTCACAGAAGCAAAGCAAAACTCGTGGGTTAAGAACAGTGTGGTAACTAAAATAAAACAACAATAGTAATAATAAAGTAATGATTGTAATGAAAAGAGATACAACAAGAAGAGATAGAACCAAAACCCAAGAAAAAAAGTGATGCCCAATGCAATTGCTCACCATCTACTGACTGATGCCTGAGCAGCAATTGACCCCTCTCTGACAGTTACTCCCAGTGTATACACTGGGCATGATGCTCTATCGGGATAGCCCTGTGGCTAGTTCAGGTCAGCTGTCCTGGCTGTGCTCCCTCCCTGCTTCTTGTGCACCTTCTCGCTGAGACAGCATAGAAAACTGAAGTCTTTCTCTTAGGATAAGCACTACTTAGCAATAGCCAAAACATCTTTGTGTTATCCACTTTATTCACCCACTAAATTCAAAACACAGCCCTGTACCAGCTACTTGGGGGGAAAAAAATATGTCGATCCCAGCTGAAACCAGGACAATTCCCTCTTCCCTTCTTCTACTTTCAGGTCACTCTTTTGTGCACTGAGGCTGTTATTTTTCATTATCAATTTTACATGCATACATGCATGCACACACTTTTTAACTTTTCTGCATCTGGGGCTTTTTTTTTTGGTGGTTACTGCACTTTCTTGAGGAATACACAAGCTTCTTTTTATTCTTAAGTCTCGCATCATAACAGAACAGAATGAGATGATATTATTCAGATAATCATTGCATCCAGTAGGGGTAGAATTTGAACCTTTTTTGAAGGTTTAGATAAAGAAGTGTTAATTTGAATCTAGAAATAGGAACAGTTATGAAAACTTACAGAGTAGCATGGGAAAACCCCAAATCTGAGTATTTAATGAAGTGCTTGTGTGTTTGTTTTAAGGAAGCAAAGGGATTAAAACTGAATCCTCTTAGAGCTTTGTAAGCAGAGTTTAGATAAAAAAAGGGTCCCTTTTACTCTCTAAACTGCTTATAAATCCCTAAACAGCAAGTTTGCTAGTTCTGTTGTAAACCCAAATGAATTTGTTCATTGGAATTGATTTGGGAGTGTGCATTACTGAGCTTGTTTACCAAACTTCTTTCTGCTTTATTTTTCCTTCTGTTTAGCTTTTCAGTAACTTACAAGTGAATAAATCAAGCTACAAGAGAAATTAGCCTGTGTGTATACAGTTGTCAAAAACATTCTGTGACTGAGCTAATAATTAAAACTTTTGTTTTTAAAAATAACAAAGTATCTCTTTTTCTCTCTGTACTCAGTATGAGTGAAGTTTGGAACCTTTTCAAAAAGCATTAAATGCTAACAACTATATTTAATTGCTGTTAAACACCTGTAAGTTTAAGAGATCCTTGAGTCATCCTCTTGTAGAGGTTATAGGTAGATCAGCATCTTATTGGGAGGTCCCAAGTTCTACCTATTAATTAAAGCCTATTTCGGAAGGTCTGGGTCTACTTTTCACGTAGGTGTTTGACCTGAGCTGAAAGTAGCTATAAAGGTAGAATAAGATGCGTAACAAGCTCATTCATTGAGTTTTAGTTCAAAGCATCTGAATCTAAGTTGGTGATCTAGAAGGAAGCTGACATTTCAAGAGTTTGATAAAGATGTTGAAGGGAAAAGAAAATAACAAGTTAAAATATTGAACACAGTTTCCTATTCATACAGTGTAACGTGATGAAGCAAAGTGCAAAGACTGCAAATGCCTGTAAGGTTTGAAGTTCTCAGGTAATTCAGGAGGATGTGTTCCTGTGTGACCTAATCTAGGTGGACCTGCTTTGGCAGGGGGGGTTGGACTAGATGATCTTTGAAGGTCCCTTCAAATCCCTGCCATTCTATGATTTTATGACTTTTGAGATTCATGCCAAATAATTTGATTAATAGTTATATTGCTGTGTTGTGGTTTAAGTGACTACTGAAGTCCTTGTTTAGATAAAAGCAGGAGAAATTACACAATTTGTGTTGTACTGGCTGCTAGAGTTCTCTGATTTTTTAATTATTATTATTATTTTTTAAATAATGCTTTAAGAGTATTGGAGAAATTGAAGAGTAAGGCTCAGAAAAGGGTTCTGATACTGTCCAAAGCTTCGGAAAATGATGTTTGTTAGTAAGGTGCTCTATCATGCTTGACATGTAGAACTTCTGCTGTAAACGCAAAGGAGTGATATGATTATTGTGTAATTTTATCTACTCTGAGTCCTGTTCTAAATGCATTAACAGAATAAGTCCCCATTAGAACAGCTTCATCAAGGGCTTTGTTGATTTGTGACCTGGTGGAGGTACTGAAAGTGTGTAGGAGAGAGTAAACTTTTTGTTATGGCTACTGAAGGGTGTGAAAAGCAGAGTAAGAGGCAAAGATGGGGCAAAAATGTGCCTAGGTGGCCAAGCAGAGCAATGGCATCCTGGACTGTATCAGGAACAGCGTTGTCAGCAGGAGCAGAGAAGTGATTATTCCTCTGTACTTGGTTTTGGTGACGTCACACCTTGAATACTGTGTCCACTTTTGGGCCCCTCTCTACAAGAAGGACATTTTGATGCTGGAGAGGATCCAGAGACAGGCTACCAAGCTAGGAAAGGATTTGGAGCACATCTCCTATGAGGAAGTGCTGAGGGATCTGGGGCTGTTTAGCCTGGAGAAAGAAGGCTCAGGGGAGCCTTTCTCACTCTATACAACTGCCTGAAGAATCCTGTGGGATATGGTCCCAGGGGAGAGAGGAGGGGTCCAGAAAGCTGGCTGGTTTTTAAGAATCGCTTCTTCTAGGCTGAGGAATGGTCCATATTGATGTACAAGGAATCAAGCAAAGGTGGCAGCAGGCCTTTGTGGATAAGCAAGGAGCTCCTGACAAAACCCAGACACAAAAACGAAGCATGCAAGAGGTGGAAGCAGGGAGAGATATCATTGGGAAAAATAAGAGTTGAGTGTTGAGGTTAAATACTGATTACTCAGCTTCTGTGTCTTTGGAGAACCAAAATCTGAAATACCAAATCCTACTTCTCTATCTGAGGGGAAAAATGACCTCTTGATAGAAGTACTTGTGTAAAATGAGTGTGCAGTGACACAGAATTTGACAACCTTAATTAGAGGCTCAGAAGTTTACGCCAAAAATGACTAGGGCAGAGGTATGGGAGGAGCGGTCTTGCCTACATCTCTGCATTCACGGGTGCACCTATTGAACAGCTGGGAAGAAAGAAAAGTTATTCAACTTAAAGTCATGCTCCCTTGAGAAAATGGAGAAGCATGGCAGCTAGTAAATCAACATTACCTACTCATTCCAGAGGTCAAGTGCATAGTAAATTTTAAAGTTGTCTTGAACTTGGAATGTCAGGAGTCCTTCTGCAAAACATTCTGCTGGGTTAAAATGTCACTGATGCTCTAAAGTAACCTTTTTGATTATGTTAGAAATAAAGACCTTCTTGTCTGAATTGATTTTAAATAACACAGGAGGAGAGAAACTGCTGTGGATAACTGCCTGGGATCAAGAAACAGCTTATTCACTAAACAAAAAGTAAGCCTGAGGAAGTTGCCTGGTTTGCAGGGCATTACTACAAATGAGGAGGGGAATATAATTGCTAGGTAACTACAGGTATACTGTTCCCCTCCTCACAGATATTAGTTTTTAATCTGAACTAAGGTAATGAGTAAAATTTAGCTGCCTTTTCAATCAGACAATTGAACACCTTTATATTAACAACATGAAGTCAAGGAAATAATGCTGATGAACAATTTATTTATCTTTAAGGTCAACAATGTAAACAGACTAGTCAGTATTTATTTATTAAAAAGGAAGGTAAAAAAGCTTCCCAAATCCTTTCATGCATTCCAGTACCTGCAGGCTGTATCTGGGTTCCCTCTGAAAGCATTTACTAGAGTATTTGCCTGGCTGTCCAGTGGGACAGCTCTAATTCACACCACGTGGCTGTGGTGGTGAGAACTTGCCAAGCTGGGTGTTGGTGTTCTGAGACTGGACTGTCTGGAAAGGTAGCTAAGTTGAGCTGTGGCAGTGGGGGATTTCTATAGTTAATGTAGACTAAAGAGTATAGTAAATAAAGGTGATCTACGTCATTTACCTGTTTACCAAAGCTGTAATATTAACAGTAATATCAATAACCTCTAAATATTTGTTCAAACATTTGATGGTTAGATGTTTCTGTTTACTGAATGCTTGCCAGTCTTTAAAAACCCTGACTGTTGGTCCCTGTGCTTTGGATGCCTTTTTAATAAAAGGTGGACTGTAGTTTTTCCTTGTCTTCTGACCTCAGTCAATAAATGCTAGATAAACTTTTGCAGAGTAGGCAGATGGAAAAGAAAAATCCTAAGTGAAATTATATAACCGTGGCACCACATTGTAACTTGCTGTGGCACCTGTGTGTGTCCAGAAGCAGATCAGTGAACCAGATATTAAAAGCTAACACCCAACTTTGTATTACTTCTGATCTTAAGGAAATTAATCAAAAGTTTACGGCAAATCTCCTCTCTGTGTCTTTGTGCAGCGTTCAAGTGTCATTGTGCTGAGCAAGGTGCAAAGATACTGAGACTTTCAGGGGGGTGTGGAAATGCAATGAGACACCAAGAGATGGGTTCTGAAAATTTTGCTGGGGCTGTAAATTTGTTGTATATAGGCAAGCAGCTGTTAAGCCCAGCAAAATGTGAGTTAAAGTATGAATAGGTAAATGAAGCCTCTGAAGTTTGATGAGAGAGTGGTCATTTCAGTGTTTATTGATGTGAATTCCAAAGCAGATTTCTAGTACTTTTTCTTAACAGTGGAAGAGCTGTTCATACAGGCTCTTCCCTGCTACTGTGGTGAGTATACTAACACTGGTAGGGCATGAAGATCATACTAGGAAGATAAGAAACGTAAGTGGGTATAATGCTGACTGACAAACACGGTACCAATTCATAATTCATGTTCACATTTAATGTAAATTTTCATTCTAATGTATTGCAACAGCTTCTTTAGTTTGAGCTGGAGTTCTGGAAAAAGTGTCTTACTGAAGAACATAAATCCAACGTGCAGTAGGATTTGTGATCTGTATTATAAATGTGTTTTGTATATACTGTTGAGAATTAATGTAATCTTGTGTGGGAAAACTGTTCAAAGCTTGAAGGGGAATGTATATCTATGTGTGCCACATTCTGTTTTTCAGTTCATTTTGATATTGCAGTTAACTAACACAACAGCTAATGGTATGGTTGAAATTATTTCTGCCTTACTTCTAGGGATCAGATGATTGCCTTGTAAAAATCTGGGCAACAGATGATGGAAGGTTGTTGGCTACCCTGAGGGGACACGCAGCTGAAATATCTGATATGGCAGTGAACTATGAAAACACCATGATAGCTGCTGGAAGCTGTGATAAAATGATCAGAGTTTGGTGCCTTCGAACGTGTGCACCCTTAGCAGTTCTGCAGGGCCACAGTGCATCTATAACATCACTGCAGGTAGGTTTTGCTTTGTGAACTCACCTGAGCAATAAAATGCATTGTGTGACTGAAAAAGGAACCCACGAAGAATGTTCTACATAATCAAAATGCTTGCCTGGTAACTGAGCTGTGAAGTGAGAAAGAGTTTTCATGGTACACACTGTGAAATAACAAATGTTAATTGTCAAGATGCATGACCCTTGAAAAATATCAGACATCATCCTTGTGGAACACAATTGTATGACGCATGGAGGTAGTTCTGGTTTGAGGTATCATTCCTTTGCAGGCTGTGATGCTGAGTGCAGCTACATGGAGTAATAACTGTGGTCACTGCTCAATGCTTTCTTTTATTTCTGTTTAGATTTGGATGTGTTGCGTAACTTGGGTTGTGGGGTGGGAGAATCTGGAGAGCTTTGGCAAGTAACCTAGAAGGGTTGTTCTGAAGAAAGGGAGTGACTCTTGAGTATTATTTTTTTGTGACAACTCAATAACTTGAGGAACTTCTTAGCAAATCTGGAACAGATTAACAGGACACCTTTTCTTTTTTCTTCTCCCACCACAGTTCTCTCCACTGTGCAGTGGCTCAAAAAGATACTTATCTTCAACCGGGGCAGATGGAACAATATGCTTTTGGCTCTGGGATGCTGGCACCCTTAAAATAAAGTTAGTTGCTATTTTATTTGTTCTTTGTGTGTGTGTAATTAAGAATGTGCAAATGTTGGAGAAAAAATTGACTAAGACAAAACTTGTCACTGGATGGTTCACTGTGATTGTGCTGATGTAGCTATAGCATGCTTGTTTATCTTTGAAGGACTAAATTGATAATACAACATTTTGTGGAGTGAAGCAAGTAACAGTACACCCAGTTTAGCTGTTTTTAGTTGCAAAATCTAATGTTTTTTTTGTAATATGATGTCAAAAAATGTTCTTTTTGGTTCTGTTCNCTTGCTGTTTTTAGTGGCAAAATCTAATGATATTTTTTTTGTAATATGATGTCGAAAAATGTTCTTTTTGGTTCTGTTCTTATCTCTTCATCCCAAATGAAATTATGTTGATAAAATTATTGTGATTTATAATTGAAAGTCCAGGGTTTTTTTAGAAAACAGTACTGTCCTAGGATAAATTAGGACAATGTATTTTGGATATTTTTTCTTTCTGAATCAGCTTTTCATAATTACTCTTTTACATTAGCATGGAAGGAGGCAGAAGTCTTGGTCAGCTGTGTGTTGGTGCCTGAAGTTTCTGCCTTCAAAGTATGAGATGTTAAAACTGTTGTCAGGACACTCAAATAAGAGAGAGAGAGTTTTTAAAATTTTTAACTTGTTCAGTGACTTGCAGATGCTTTTTTTTATTCCTCCTTTTCCTTCATCATAAAATACCTGTAGCTTAAAATAAAGTAGTTGTTTTAGTACTCATTGGTGATTTAACTTTGCGGATGGGGTATGTTCTTACAGATGTATTATCCTGGCAGCTAGGTTCCATTTTCTTGAAGTTTTGGTAATTGCTGTTAGAATTTCTTTCTTGCAATGTGACATGGTTATGCAGAGCTTGTAAGTATATTTGCTCTCTAGCTGTCTATACCTTAAGTATTTTGATGTTCTCAGTATTTTGACTGGTTTTTTGATACTGTAGGTGAAACCGTTTCTCAGGCTGTTAATCCTCTGCTGCCTGGTGCATATTGTAATCAAAGTAACACTTTACTGAGGAGAGGTGGTGATGGCTTACGTGCTTATTTTTAGTGTGAAGGAGAGAAGTTGCTGACACTTCCTTTTTCTTAAGGTCTCTTAAGTCTGAACTCTTAATGACAAGATGAAATCTTAATCTGCCTTTTCAGCCCACATTTCTCTTTTCTTTTTACATTTTTTCCCTTTTTTTCTCCTTTTCCTAAGTAAAGTTTGAGTCAGTAGAATTGAGTTTTGAGAAATTATGTCATTAAAGGACAGTGGAATCCATGAGACTTCAATGTGAGACTATATGAGCTGGGAGATGAATGTGTAGGGATCATGAATGTTTGGATGAATCATGGAGCTGGATGGGATTCGTCTTCAGATAAAACTTAGGGAGTAAGAAAACTGGCATCAGTTGTGGTAGAGGGTTCTCAAATAATTTCTTTCTGTAATGGAATGTAAGTACAGAACAAGAAATTTCAGTGATGTGCACTCAGCAAATATTAAAAGAATAAAAGATATTTGAGTAATGCTTTCATGTGTAAGTAGTCACAGCAGATGTGATCAGATGGTGGCACAGAGAAAACAGATTAGTTCAGCTGTCTTGTGCAGCACAGCAAGGAAGTGGTTTGGTAACCCGAGTCATGCCAGTGATTTATGTCACTTAATGACAGAGTAAATTTTGAGACTGGAATTTGTATTGTCATTACCTTCTGTTCTGGAAATGTTTTATATGCTGTGTTTTAGAAGACTGAGGAACCCTTTAAGCTTTGTTTATTTAGTCTGGAAAAAGATGAATGATGTGGATGACTTACAGTCATGAGTGACTTGAGGAAGGCATGTAATGTGTAATTGCTTGTTGGCCTTGCTAGAGGGTATCAAGTGAAGGTAGCCAGTTCTGAACTGGAAAGAAATGGTTCTTTCATAAGAAAGATAACTCACGTTTTGTAAATTCCTTACCACAGGGTATTAGGAAGATATTAAAAAGCATTCCTGTGTTCACTTTCTGTTCACACATATCCAATTTTTGGCTACTTTTGAGGCAGGATTCCAGTCTTAGATCTTTGTTTGAACTTGGTAGAACTGTTACTTATTTGAAATATTTGATGCTTTTTAATCCAAGTTAAAACTCGATAAAAATGTGGTAAAGTCTAAAAAACTGATGTATCTTTTGGGACTGTGACATAACTCTGTCACTTAGGGTGTCAAAATAGATGGACACTCAGGAAAGTCTTAATGTAGTTCTTCCTGAACTGAACAATATACTACTTCAGGGGAATTTGTTAGTTGTAGAAGGTTCTACTTAGTGTGACAAACTGTAAACTTCTCTAACTGAGGTTCAGATAAACCAAAATAGATGGTGCTGGGAGACTGAGTCCAGTGCAGTTTTCCATAAAGAGGCTGCATTGAGTGGACAGTGCATCTCAGTGGTGGGTATGTGTTGTCCTAACAGTTTTCAACGAGCTTGATTGCACTTCCCTCACACCTTTACATCTGGATCTGTTTTCAGAACTGGGGAAACATGTCAGACTCCTTCCACATCCTTTCATTAATGTGCTGGGAGAAAATGAGTGCCAGCAATGTAAGAGCATCAAAGGAAAGAAAACTTTCTGTTTTTTCATAAGGCTCTTTGTGAGGCTGTTTTTTAAAATAGGATGTGTAGGCCATTTGGAAGTGAGAGTAACTGATGGAGTGGAAAGTTTGTCCTTGCTTTTATCACTATAGTGAAAAAATCCAGGCTTACTTCAGTGTCCCTAAAAAGGAGGAAGGCTGGCAGTAAAAGTAAGATCTCTTACCACTGTTATTCAGAATCTGAGCTTACTGCTGTGTATCTTGGTTCCATCATCGCTTCTACCCCAGGAAGCAGAAACAGGGACTTTCAAGCAAGACCAAAAGATAAGAGTTGTACAGGTGAAGGGTGCTGTCACATGCTTAAGTCAGAACTTGATTACATGCTTGACCAAGCTCAGACTGAAGACTGTATGTCAAGAATACATTTGTTATCAATGAAGAAAGGGTGTTACTAAATCATCCAATACTTGAAAAGGGGACTGGTGGGGAAGTCTTGAAATTTCGCCTGCTTAGAAGAAGAAGAAAAAAATTATATAACGATCCCCCAGCTTTTTATACTCAACATTACTTGAGTCATCTGACAGTGAGTTAAGGTTATGAGCTGTTGGGAAGGCTCATGATGATCATGTGGTTGATTGTAGTTTCAAGATGATTGACAGTGCCAGCCGTATTTTGCTGAACTTTTTAATGAAATATGGGGAAAGGCAGTGCTTGGATATACACTCCTGTGTTCAGTGTGTACTCAAAAACAATCAGATTTTTTCTTTTTCTTTTTTTAAATCTCTGCAAATGTTTATTTTTTTTTCTCTTAGATTACACAAATCCTTGTATTCAGCTTTGCTGGCAGCTCGGCTGCATTAACAGTATCTCTGAAATTAGAGGTTTCCCGTGTTGGTCTCCCAATTTTTTATAATCTTGTTAATTGAGGCACGTTCAGTATCTATATCACACATGTGGCCTAGGCAGGAGATGCTTGGTGGCAGAACTCTGTTCTGATCAACTGCACAGTAGATTTGGTGCCATAGGATGAAACAGACAATCGTTCGTTCAGCTGACTGCAAAATCCTCATGTCACTCAAAACAGAATGATTGGCCTTGTGAACATGTTTCTGACTGATGTACGTGCATGTTCTGCATGGAGACTCCTTTGTGGTGCTCCTCTTTCTGTGAAGAGATTTCTGAGCAGCCAGTTACCACGTATACCTAAAAGCAGTAATGTTTCAGGTAGATGAATTTGGGTTCCAAACAGATGAACGGTAAAGGTGACTGTTGCTGCAGGTAAAGAAGTCAAAGAATGTGGCACAAGCAAGATGGGAAAACAATTAAAAATGTAGGCAATCAAAACTTTCCCATCAGTCTCATGTTACTACTCTGGATGGTAATAGAAAACACAAGATCCAAGACCCTATGTCAGCTGACAGTAGGGAAAAAAGAGAAAATCAGCCTTGAGTCATTAGGAATTGAAGAATAATTTACCTCAGGCTTAAGGGGGAATTATTGCAGCTGGTCAGTGCATCAAAGCTAAATTAGTTGTACTGCAAAATATTTGTATATGGATCCTCTTTGACAAAGACGCTGAGTTTTCTTGTTATTGTTCTGCCACCTAGTTTGGATCTTGTTTGAATCACAAGTTTCCAGTGTTATTCTATTACTGGCAGACCATATGAACAAGGCAGAAGAGCTGTCTCGCAGATTTGGGTAGAGGAGCTTACTATACTGCATT
The DNA here is from genome assembly GCA_013401255.1 of Urocolius indicus. Lineage (NCBI taxonomy): Eukaryota > Metazoa > Chordata > Aves > Coliiformes > Coliidae > Urocolius > Urocolius indicus. Next base: position 57,537 of record WBNH01004509.1, read on the forward strand.
TCTCCTTTTCTATTTTTTCCTCCCATAATTTTAAAAAGAAAAAAATATTAGGAAAAACACATTCTGGTGATTTTTGACATTCCTGTTTGGGACAAGATGCTGATATATCAATTGTCATCCGTGTGGTGAGATACTTCCTATCTGCTTTCTTAAGCAGAAGGCACTTAAAGAGGCTGGTCATACATCGAAATTCAGATATGCTGAGCCTTATTCATTAGTTTGTGAACAAAATCTTAATTTGGAGAAGTTATATCATGCATCTCTTTTTCTGGGAAGAAGTATTGCTTTAGCCACTACATGTCTAAAGTGAGATCTCCAGGGCTTAGGTCAGATAACTGCACTATTACTACATTTTGAAGATGAGAAACTCAAGACGTTTATATGAGTGTGTGCCTTAGCTGAAGCACACAGACCAAATTGCTTCTTTGCTGCTCGGAGTGCAGGTTGTGTTTTTACTACAGTACTTCTCATTTCTGGATCCATGTCGAACTTGAAACAGGTCGTTTTTTGGTGTAAAATGATTTACCAAGGCTTTTCTGGATATCTCTATGAAATGTTTGTGAACGTATCTTAGTGCCTTCCAGACACTTCGTAATTGGATTGAGAATGTTTGTAGCTTGATTTCTGTACATTGTTTTGTCCCCTTCCCTCGCTCTTCAAAAATACTGATTGCCCAGCTCATTTTGCAAAGAACCACAGTTTTCTCTGTTGTAAAGTAATGCCATAATCTTTTGTCTCTTAATGCCTAAAATAACCCATATTAGAGAGACATAAGCTGGAGAATTTAACTTGGTTATCCAAACTAGAATATAAGTGCATACTGGCTCTATTTGTCCTAACTTCAAAGGCAGAGTTCATAAACCACAGTGGAAGAAAACAGCAGCCTGTTTATCTATTTACACTTCAAATTATGTAAGCTGCATATTGAATCATCTGATAGTTCTTTCTATGTTAGTATCTCAGTTAAGAAGAGTTTAAACTGTTTTATAGAATAGATTGTTGTCTTGTTTAGTGCATCTTGATGTAAAGTTTCTTTGTCGTGAGTCTGCAGGCGGTGACCTCAAAACTCCTAGAGAAAAGTTGACAGAAACAGCCTGTGCTGAATGGACAGCTTGGAGAAATATTTCTTAACTGATTGTCCTCATGTTTATCACCTTGTTTTATGCACGTGCCACTACAGTTTAATGTTTACTACTTTGTATGAATTAGCAATAGGTGATTAGTGGAGAAAGGTCTCGTGCATCTGACGCCTTCTGACATGAATTATATGGACCATTTTGCTTATAAAAGAGGAAATTTTGGATGTTATGAATATGCATTCTTCTATGTTCAAACTAATCTCTAGTGATGACAGTTGTGGGTGTAATGCTGCTGTTCTCTAGTGAGTTTATTCTTTGAGTGAAGATTGCAGATGGCATACTATGCAAGACCACCTACTGGTTTGAGGTTGCTGCAGTGCATGAGCAGAATTGAAGTAATGACTGAAGAGCCAGGTCTGATTTGGTTTGCTTTCCTACACTCCTAAAGTACCACATCCACTGAAGCTTTAGTTCTGCTTGCACAGTTTGAAGTATTGTGAAATGCCTCCAAGAAAGCACAAGCTGTAAAGTAAAATTCCTTACAAACCTGTATCCAGGGTCCTGACATTCGTTGGGCACTACTTGAAACTAGCTCACAGAGAATATGTCCCCTGAAGAAATGAGTATATTCTAATACTGTGAAAAACTTTGAATTAAATTTCTTTTTTATCCTTGTATGGTTTTTTTTTTTCCTAATGAAAAGCTGTTTCTCCCTTGTTAAACAGCTGTGTGCTGTGGGAGAAAAAACAGAGTTGCAGTGCACATGGTGGTTTAAAACTAAACATCATGGGCAGCTGTCTCAAGTGTCTTCTGCTTTGCTGGTGACTTAAAAGGAGAGTGTTTTGTATAGCAATATTAGAAGGGAGAGGAGAATGGTATTTAAGTTGTGATACAACTGTCCTTGATACATAGATTACTTGGTCCATCTGGATGTGTTAGTTTCCTGAAGATCAGATTATGAAGCATAGTCGCACAAAATTGTTTATAGATGGGCAGCCATCTGTTCTTTTATAGTTAATTTTGTCCTTCTGTGCTTTATTTCTAAGATACTGACTTATTTTTCTAAGCCCTGTTAAGGAAATTATTTAACTGTTGCTTTATTTGTAGCCCAAGGCCAACAAAGTTTACAGAGCGCCCTCGACCTGGAGTCCAAATGATCTGTTCTTCTTTTAGTGCTGGTAAATGACTTTTTTTCCCCCTTTTTTTATCCCTTGTATCAATATAAGAAGTCATATGGAGTTTGAAATTAAATATTATACAATTACTGTAGCATAGTTCTTTTTAATGGGAACAATTGAGTTAAAATAACTACTTAAAAAATCCCAAATCTTTAAAATAGAAATTCAAGAGCCTGTGCATTAACTCTTGGTGATATGGAAATTCTCAAAAATAGTTAAGTACAAAATATTGCAAGCAAATGTTTTAAAAGGCTTGCAGTCACAAGACATGATGTATACCTTTTTCTTAGAGTGATTCTAACAGTTGGCTTTATCTGAGATGGGATTTATAGGGATTGAAACAAGAAGGTGTTGATTACCAGATTCTCACAGTCTGATTTCTGAGTTGACAATGGAGGAATGCAACATAAATAATTGCATAAAATGTCAAAATGACAGAGTTATTTTCACAAAATATACTGGAGCTCTAGTTCCATTCAGTTTTTGTTAAGATTGAAGTTTCTAAGGGCTTAGTCACAAACAAATTATGGTAGTTAGCTAATCTTTCAGCTATGTCTGCGAATGCATATTTACCTGACAGCAAATGTGAGGTAATACAACTCCAGTTAAGCTTTTCAGTTTCTAAATCTTGTTTTTCCTTAAAGGTCAGTTACAGACATATCTGAAATGAGATACAGCTATAACTTCAAGGGAGTAAATATAAGTATTCAATGTTACAGACATTTGAAAATACTGTATTAATGTTAGATTGCCCTTTTTTCTTAAGACTTATATGTTTGTTTTTCTCAGGTGGAATGTTTTTGGCCACTGGGAGTACAGATCACATCATTAGGGTTTATTTCTTTGGATCAGGTCAGCCAGAGAAGATATCAGAGTTGGAGTTTCATACTGTAAATACTTTTTAAAAAATTACTTACGTATTTGATTAAAATAATAATTTTTATAAAGTCTGATAATTCAAAGTAATACTTGTTTGGTTTTTTCTTTCTACTCTTTTCTATAATAGGATAAAGTTGACAGCATTCAGTTTTCTAACAGTAGTAGCAGGTAAGCACTCTATTTATTCAGAGCTAATTTTTGTGGACGTTTGTAAATATCAGTTTCTGGAAGTGGTTATAAAAACCATTTGCCTTCTGTTGTGAGGTTCATCCAGTAAAATAATCTATAGCTATTGGATTCTCACGGTTTTAATAACACTTCAGGGAGAGTTTTACAGTTATTTTCATTGTGATGAAGTTTTAAAGCATATAAAATGTGCCAAAATTAAGGAGTATAAACGTACTTTAAACATCTTCAGAAATGTACTTGTAGATATATTCACATACAACTTAGATGCAGTTTTAAATAGCTTTTAATCATAAATCTTTTTTTTTTTCAGTTCAGTGACTGCTGGATGCAGAAAAACTTCTCAAATTAGATTTAACAATATTTTATTTAGCTAGCCTAATGTGTTTTAATGCTTCACTTTATGTTCTGGAAGTTAGATGTAAAAGATGCTAAAGAAAACAGTTCAGTTTATTATGAAGTTTTTTGATGCTTCATATAATTGATGTGTCATGTACACTTTTATGATACAAATAGTCGTAAAACAAGCTTCATTGCTCTCCACCCACCTCTTTCTTCTCCTTCTATCCCTGTACCCCAAAAAAGGGGAAGAAAAAGGTAGAGGAGAAAGTCAAGCTGGGAAACACATCTTCAGAGAAGTATCATGATACTTACCCAACCTTATTCAGAGTAGGTTTTTGTTTGTTTTAAATCTTGTCTGTACTTCTTACAGGTCTCTCCTGACCCTTCAGCTATTTTTACCCCTTAAATTTCTTCCTTAGTTTTACCTAGTGGGGTAGAGTCAGTTTCTTAGAAGGCTCTTTGGGTTTTGGCGTCCATGTGCCAAAGCAGTGTCATAACTCAGGAAGGCTCACCAAAGGTCAAAGTGCATTTGGTTTGAAAGGGGCTCAAGATAGGGAAACAGGTTCTACTTTTTGCAGGCCTTCAATCTTTACTGGCATGGGAAGTGGTTTTCACCTCAAACCAGTTGTACAGCCTTCTGACACTGTTTGGGCTTCTTACTTACACCTTCCTTTTTTTGAGTTCTAAATTATAGAACTTTAAGTGTCTTTTCTGTACAGATCAGCCTTTGTAATGTCCAAGTAACTTTTTTCCTCTTCTGTCAGGTTTGTGAGTGGAAGCCGTGATGGAACAGCACGAATCTGGCAATTTAAGCGAAGGGAATGGAAAAGCATTTTGTTAGATATGGCTACTCGCCCAGCGGGGTAAGTACTGTAAAATGTTCTGCTATCAGGTAGATACTTGAAAGCCATTGATATAACCTGCCAACTTCTTTAAAAAAAAAAAGGAGAAAGGAAAAAAAGGAGAGGAAGAACTTCTTAAATTATTGTTGCTTAAGGCACAGTATGCTTGTCTAGTTCTTGAAATCCAGTGAAAGCAAATATTTGTCTGCATCTTCAGCTGGGGAAACCAGCCTGTCCTGGTAATAGCTCCACTAGTATTTTGATTAGATTAAAAGAATAAAAAATACTCAAAACCCACTAAAAGCCCAATTTATACATCTGTTTACATAGATATTTATCAGATCTGTTCTTGAGACTGCTTGCATTTTAATAATGCTTAAGGATATTGTGGAATCTACATGCCCAGAAAATCAGTATTCCATTCTTTTGTACCACGTGCCACAGAAAATAGATGGCTTGCTCTGTGACAGGTTCTCATTTGTTAAAACAGTCTGAGAACCTTCAAGGCTTTGTATATATATAATGACTTACAAATTGTGGCTTGCACCTTTGTATTTTGGCATGGAGGAGATGTTTCCCAACTGACTTACATTAGAAAGACTTAGAGGGTTTTAAGGGTAAACTTTTTTGCTTTCTTAGTCATGTTGAGTGACCTAAAGGATGATTTTTTAAATAGAAAAAAAGAGAAGTGTTCTGAAAGACCAAGAGAAAGATGAAGGCTAAATAAACTATAATTTGGTTAGATGTTCAGATTAGAGAGTATCTTGTCAGTTATGGGCAAATGCAACAAGACATGAATATAAAACTGTTGGACAAGAGTGTATAAAATGCCAGTACTTTGAGAACAAACAAAGCTACTCTCTCTTGAAAATGCTGGCAGTAAAAGTCCTTCATTTTAACTGACTCTGGAATAAGTAGAAGTGGATTCTTCTATCATGGTGATCACAAATGTTGAACTTATTTGAGAAACTCAGCTACTCATTTCAGTAAAGCACCTTTAGCTGATTTCTATTTTGTCCCTTTGAGTAGAGGAATAAGTGCAGATCCAAATTTTCTACTGAATTTGACTTAAAGCCTCTTCTGGAAAGGAATTTGGCTATAACTACATTTTCTATTATTGAGTTGTACAATATATACTATTACGTAATGCATTGTAATGCTTACTATGTGGAAGAGTCTGTGTTTTGTCTGCCTACTTGGTGACAATATGCTATTGTTGCATGTAGTTGATGTTTTCCCAGAAATGAATGTGCTCCCGAATTCAGTGGTGATTCATCTTTGAACTACACTGATTTTGGAATATTCTGGTAGATTAGATTACAAATGGCTATTGTTTGTTTTGCATGTGGTAAAAATAAAGTACATGCAAGATTAAGTGCCATTGCTACTGAAAAAGTGATGTAAAGGTAGTGGTATAGTACTAAATATAGCCTGAGAATTTAACTCATTTAAAGGTAACAGAATATCTCTCTCCATATTTATATCAACTTATCATAAATATTCTCCAGAATAAGTTACTGTTCACTGGTTGGTTATTTTGGATTTTTGGTAGGGAAATGTCATCTGTCTAACAACAAATACTGTAGCTATCAAGTTTAATTGGGTTAGGTCATGTGTCAGAGGTCATTTTCTACATTAACAGATCAACATACTCTTTAAGGTATTAAGAGAATCCTGTAGACATTCTTTAAGCATCTACGATTCCTTTGTGGTTTTATGTGCTACATAATGGAAAGCATCTTTCATTTATCCAGTTTCTAATGCATCTATTCTTTATAATAAAGCAAAATACTGAAGTGTTTTCACTTCTTAGGGACATAAAAATATTTTGGCAAGCTAGGATCGCTTTGAAACTTTTTGCTTTTCTATTTCAGACAAAGTTTACAGGGAGTTGAAGATAAAATCACAAAGCTAAAAGTCACCATGGTGGCGTGGGACCGCCATGACAACTCTGTTATAACTGCAGTAAATAACATGACTCTGAAAGTCTGGAATTCCTTCACTGGCCAACTCATTCATATTCTCATGGTAAGATGTTCTGTCTTGATTTTCCTGAAGCAAAATTTTATGTATAGATTGTCAAAATTCTTGCTTATGCATTTTTTTTCTGTCTGAAAATTACCTTGACAAATATTTCCATGTAATTGAGTGTAACAGAGACCTCTGTCAGTTGCTTATTAGAAAATAAAGCTTCAAGTCACAAATAACCATTGCTGTTCAAGATGTCTGAAACTCATTTTGGACCTTTTTTTTTTCCCCTAAAGTGCTATGTTGAGGTAGGCAAGGAAACAGTTGTTTCTTTTTACCTTTTTTTTTAATGTGACAAATGTTTCAAAATGCCATTAATGGAGAAATTTGCCCTATTTAAACAAAGACATTTCTGCAACCTAATCGTACCATGAGCACAAAAAAGTCTTCTAGCTATAGTAAAACAAACCACACTTTTACTAATATCTGATACTTTTTTTTTTAACTGAGAAAATAACTAATTAACTGGATGCTCTGCTGGAGATAAAAATATTTCATAGAAAGCTTTAAAATTTAGTATTGTTGAATATAGTGTCCTCTAACTTTTAGTTATTTAATTCTTTATGGTTCTTAATTGAATTTCATAGAATCATAGAATGGTAGGGGTTGGAAGGGTCCTTTAGAGATCTAATCCACCACCCCAGCCAAAACAGATCCACTTAGATCAGGTCACACAGGAACGTGTCCAGTTGGGTCTTGAAGACCTCCAAGGAAGGAGCCTCCACACCCTCCCTAGGCAGCCTGTGCCAGGACTTCCTCACCTCAATAGTAAAATACTTATTTTGTATGTTTGAATGGAACTTTTTGTGTTCCAGCTTCATCCCATTACTCCTTGTCCTGTTGCTAGACACCATAGAAAAAAAGGGATACCTCAGCCTTCTGACACCCACCATTTAGATATTTGTAATTGTTAATGAGATCCCCCCTCAGTCTCCTCCAGACTAAACAGCCCCAGTTCCTGCAGCCTTTCCTCATAAAGATGTTCCAGTCCCCTGATCATCTTGGTGGCTCTGTGCTGGACTCTGTCCAGAAGTTCTTTGTCCCTCTTGAGCTGAGGAGCCCAGAACTGGACACAGGACTCCAGACGAGGCCTCACCAGGACAGAGGAAAGGAGGAGAAGAACCTCCCTTGACCTGCTGCCCACACTCTTCTTGATGCATCCCAGGATGCCATTGGCCTTCTTGGCTGTGAGGGCACATTGCTGGCTTATGTTCAGTTTATTATCAACCAGGACTCCCAGGTCTCTCTCTGCAGAGCTGCTCTCCAGCAGGTCAATCCCCAGCCTTTACTGGTGCATGGGGTGTTCCTTCCTAGGTGCAGGACTTTGCACTTGTCCTTGTTGAAGCTCATGAGGTTCCTCTCTTCCCAACTCTCAAGCTGATCAAGATCCCTCTGAATGGCAGCACAGCCTCTGGGGAATCAGCCAGTCCTCCCAGTTCGGTGTCATCAGGGAACTTGCTGAGGGTTCACTCTGTCCCCTCATTCAGGTCGTTCTGATCGTTTCTCTGCCTAAACAAATTTAAATCTGCAAAACATTAGGTTGTGGACTCTCATCTTTTTAATATCATGGTAAAAATATTGGGATATTGTTGTTGTGGAGATGGCATACTTGCCATGCTTCTGAAGAAGCTAAAAATGCAACCAGAAGTAATATAATTCACCATTATAAAAAAAAAAAGTATGTATGTAAAAATATGTGTGATCAAAGTCATTGTTCTTTGCTGGACACTTTCACAGGTTAATGTTGCAATCGCTACTTTTATCATATTGAATTCCTGGGTTAGTATTTGAGATGATCCTCTTGTTCATCTTGCTATATCTTTCATTTCAGGGACATGAAGATGAAGTATTTGTACTTGAACCTCATCCCTTTGATCCAAGAGTTCTCTTCTCTGCTGGACATGATGGAAATGTCATAGTTTGGGACTTGGCAAGAGGGGTCAAAATCCGGTCTTATTTCAACATGGTAATTATTGTGCTTTACACAGATATGCCAAAACAACATTTCTAAACTTTTTGTTTCTGGTACATTTAAGCATGAATTTGTGTTTAGGGCAAGATCCTGCATCCAGTGAAGTCAAGAGCAATTCCTATTCAGTTTAGTGGGGCAAAGATTGAATCTGTAAAATGTAAAAAGTTGTTCTTTTGGCCATATTTCATAGTGTCATCTTTCTATATGCTTCATCCACATGAAATTAGAGTGTTAGTTTACATTGTCAGAGATCATGCATAAGAGACAGGGTAACAGAGACGCTCTTTTAGTGCTCTGTTTCCTGTCTGGGGAACCAAGGTGGAACTTGGTTTATTTTTGCATTACTAATTCTTAATCTGGCTAAAGCTCTTCAGGAGTCACCTGATCTCATACAATGTTGTTGTATGCTGCCTTGGCCCATTGGACTGAATACTGTCAGCCTTTCTGTGTAGAGCTTCTCCACGTGCAGATTTCAAATTTGGTCTGTTCTGCACTAAACTAATTCTTCTGGAAGATGGATGCAACAGGTATTTCCATCTGTTTCTTGATATTAAGTGAGTCTTTGCACGTATCTCTTTCCTCAAAAAGGTAATCATGTGTTGTGCAATTCAGACTTCGTCTCCTGTAAAAAGTTACATAAGTCTTTGTAGAACGTGAAGAGTCATTGAGAATGCTGAGACTAGACAAACAGGCTTCATCCAGCCTTCAGACATAGTGGAATGGCAGTCTTGGAGACCAATATAGAGAAGATATCTGCAGAAGAGACCTGCCATAGCTGTACTCAAAAAAAAAAATGAAAAAAAAAAGGTCACTTAGAAATGAAGTCAAGCCAGGAAGGTCACTCTGAACCTAAAGACAGATTTTAAGATGTGCAATGTACAGTACAGTTCACAAAGTCTCTAAGGAAATTCTTCAAGCCTAATGGGAGGGAGAGCAGCCTAGAGTCCTTCAGCACTGACCTAGGTTCAGTACTGTTCCCTCTGCACTGAAGTCTGTAACTGAGCTTAGAAAGGATTCAAGACAGTCCTCTCAAAGGTATGAATACAGATCTCTGTTACTCAGTGCTATTCACTGTTACCAGTTGAGGTGTGTGTTTTCATTGCATGGGTAGATTGCCACTGCTATGTACGATGAACTTATTATAGTTTTCATGGAATCAAAGGTCAGAAAAGGCTGAGCTCATCTACTCTTTAAGACAAATCCGTTTAAGAGCTATCAGAATCTAAACTACGGATACCTGTGACAGTAGTCAACCACCTGAAAGGGTGCAGTGCAACAGAGACACCTGAAAAGGGTAAAAATCACGTACATTTTAAAAATCTTTGGAGCCAGAAGAATGTGTAGCCAATCAGAAGATCTCAACAGCTAGTAATCCAGCTTAGAAATGAACGTGAGAAAGTCTGCCTGCTGTATGAGGTAAGGGGAGTTGTAAATCTGGCAATCGGCTTGTCTCAAACCAATGAATAAGTCATATGAGCCAGGTCTGCAAGAAAGGCATTTCTGGATATTTCATCAGTCAGTCTTACGTGTATGATACTTTAAAAGACATAGGTGGAAATTAGAGGTTTTATTAGATGATTGCAAGGGACTGGGGGGCAGAAAATGCTTCCAAATCATAAGACTTAATTGCATAGTTACCTCTGCAGAGCTGTTAAGTGTTCTGGTTTACTAAGGGAGGGCATGAATACATGCAGAGCTGCCAGGCTTCTCCCAATTTCCTAACTGGCATATCAAGGGGAAACGTCATTACATAGCGACTATTATGTTGTTCTGATAACTGCTGTTACCTCCATTGGCTTGCTCAATATGTTATGTCATACTTTTGAAAAGGTGTTTGTGTTCAGGGAATGGGAAATTTTTACAGACTGGGTTCTTTTGGAACAGACGGGGGACGTCATCTGAAGGAACCAAACCTGAGAGCTGAATGACTTGAGATACCTACTTTACCATTTAAGAACCTGTTATTATCACTGCCTGACAAAACAGCATCTGTTGTACCAGAACTAGCACTGGATGACTGTCCTAACAAAGGCTCCTTAAACAAAATGGCATACCCATAGGAGTGTTGGTTGAATTAGCAAAATCTTAGATGTCTGTTAGTTTAATGGTAGTCCAGTCAGGTATTTCCATCCTAGATGAACTGCTTGGTACATCTAAAGCCTTGTGGCAAATCCCTGAAATACAATCAGGTATTTTTAAGTCTCCCTCCCCACCCAATGATTTCATTGTCAGCATCAAAAGAAATTGAAATTCGAGGGATGGAAGTGCTGTCAATTAGTTTGAAATTGTAACTCCTTTTGACCAGCCAGTGAACACAAAATTGCAAAGCCACAGTGACCAAGTGCACTTTTGTTTTGTGCTTAACTTGAATGGAGGTAATCAAAGTTTATTTGGGCTTTGCTGGTTACAGCTGGATGCCACTGGGAGACGCTGATGGTCCTGCAGAACATTCACTTCTTGGGTTTTTAAACTCAATATTTGCTATTAAATCAATTGGCACAGTCAATCTGACAAATCTTTGATCTATTTACAAGAATTTAGTCTTTATAATTAACAATAAACTGTCCCATAAGTGACTGTATACACACTTGGGTTTACTCAGTAAGTATGTGCATCTTTTATGTGTTCCATGTTTTCACCTGTAGTCTTTACTTCATTTGATCCAGTTCTCCTAAGTCTGGCATAACTCACTGTCAGAATTCAGGGGCATTCAGAACCAGTGTAGATCGGTGACTTGAGTCAGCTAGTCTCAGGGAATGTATTCACTACCTTAGAGAGTGGAATTTGCTGTAGAAATATCGAGAGTGTGAGTGGGTTAAAACTTTTTAGGCAATTATAAGTCCTGGGATGATTTTAAATTGCACGTGCAAATACAGGTACTTGTTTTGTGGCCTGTGTAATACCCCTGCCAGTCCTGATGTAACACAGCTGCTAATGAAAAAAAACACATCCTCAGTGCATTGTTGTCATGCATTTTTTCTAAGGAATCAATGAGGTTATGGCTTTGGTGTTGTAACACTGGGGAAGCTTCACATGCTTTTTTTCCCAGGCATGAATAAGCATTTAGCAGACTTCTGAAGAAACAGAATAAAACCCCCTGCAGTGGTTGCTGCGGCTGACTGTTGCAAAGCTTGTGTTTTCCACAAAAATAGTGGTTTTATTTACACGAGGAGAGAGCAAACTCTTGTAAATGTTTAAATTCTGGCTCATTACCCAGGACCTAGATTCATTGAAGGACTTGATTTTGTGGCACCTAAGTTACTGGGGCCCAAGGTCTATAGTCTCTAAAGTGTAACATAATAGCCTACCAAATCTTTACTTTACTGATGGGTATATGAGAGGTGGATGATCCAGGAAAAAAAGAAGTACTAAATGGTGGGCTGTCCAGTGACAGCCACTGTGTGATAATGTAGGTAGAGATATATTTAAAATGCACTTTCTTACTCAAAGCTGCGATGAGGCATCTGGACCCCTTGTGTGGTAAGGCACATTTCCAATAACTGGGAATGGTCCTTGCTCTCCTAAAAGGATGATGCAGTAGCAGCTGGCACATTTTGGGGATTGCTTTAAATAATATTAAGGTGTTGAGCTGGAAAATGGAAGATCTAGATTCTGTTCTCAGTGGCAAGGTGTTCAATTCAACATCTGCCATTTACACAGGAGGACATTTCAGCTATAAATGTCTAGACAGAACTTCTTTCCAACTTTTTCTTGAAGTTGTGCCACTGTGAAGAGGCTTGAATCTGTAGCCTGTGGGTTTAGACACTTGTGCTACACTTGTGTTCTTCAGTATGGAAGTCATCTAGGTAAATGAGAAAGTGTTAGAAACTGCCTTTGACTTCAAGCTTCGGGCAAGCTGCTGGACTTGCAGGGTTGGTGCTCTGCTAGGTCATAACTAAAAGCTGTACACCACTCTGTTGTCATAGGATCTGTTTTCTTTCAGGTGTTCTCATTAAGTAGACCTGACACTGCTGGGTTTGTTAGGAATGTCAGGATTGGCATTTGTTTGTTATGTGCTGTAACTTGGCCTTAGGCTTGTAGCTCCTGTAGGCTTTCAGCAGAAGTTTCTCAATTCTGAGAATGTGTGAGGGGAAAAGGAAAACTGAGACTGAAGAATCTTCCATATGAAAAAGGAGGAGCCTAGTAATGTTAGGTGGATGCATGAGTGTTTGATCTGGTGACTGGGGTTTTGTTGGTGTTGCAATGAGGCAATTAAGTACTGGTGGTCTTTGAGTTTTGTGGTGTTACACTGCTGCCTTTGGTTTTGGTGGAGTTTTTTGGACTTACATGGTTTCCTTTAAGCGTGCTTTCCTTTCAGCATTACCTGTTAGGTCTGAACACTGCTGAATCAGACTGCTTGCAAAAGCCATCCTGTCTGGAGCCTTAAGAGGACCGGTTGCTCCTGTGGTGAAGCTGATAGTTCTTGTCCTGTGAGTGGACTGCCCTGTAGAAGAATATTTTTTTAAAGTTTCATAAAAGATTTCAGGATATGTTCAGGACTATAGCTCTGTGCTATGTCTTCCCCCCCTCCTTCTCTGTCCTACCTGCCCCCTATAAAATGTGGTTCACAGCATATTTTTGTGAACAATTGCAGGAATATGTGGTGACCACAGTTGCTTAAAAGTATGCCACTGCAAATATTAAAACTATACTACAGTAGGAAGAATGAAAGCCTAGGGGAAAGCAGGCTTTTTTACAGTCTTTTGTCACTGTAGAATATTGGCTTTTTGTACTGTATGTTTGAATGTAATTGCTTCCCCTGAATCTGGTGCCTGCCTCGACAGGTTCTGTAGTAGGCATTGCAGTTACTGCACAGGGAAGCTTTAGTTGATAGTGATTAACCTTAGGGCTTTCAAGAAAGCCTTGTGTAATGTAGAAATCAATCCAGTATGAATACTGATGACTTGAAATAAAAAATGGTTCTCCTGGTCAAAATATTTCCAAAAAAAAAAACCCAAACAAAATGGACAGTGAAAGATCTTTCATGACTAGAAGTATCTTACTGCATTGACTCTCATTGTGAGTTGTATCCCTGAGAAAATAAGGCTTTGCCAGTTGTAAGCTTTCTTGCATCTGATATGATTCAAGTGCCTTGGGTCTCCTGTGTGCCTGCGTGTCTGTTAAGGTCAGACTTTTGCTTACTATATTAATATGTTCCTCTTTGTGATTGTGAAAAGTTTGTTTGGACTGATTCTTGTTTCATTCCCTTAGCTCTCACAGTCATTCTGATCACTGTCGTGTATTATGCGAGTGTTTGCAACACAGTCTGGGTGGGTGGTAGTTCTGGAACCCACTTTGAAGTCAGTGCAAAGGTGGTCTTAGTCCTTTCATTGTATTCTGAAGAATGCTTTGAAATACTGACACAATACAGAATATTTTCATGACTGGGTATTAAAATCTCAGATCTGAATAGTTCAGAATTCTTCTACCTTTGTGACTTTATTTGACTTGCTGAAAGGCCAAGCTACCTTAGCCTTTGACACTTAAAGGTCACACTATATACCCTCAGCTGTTGTGAATTTGATGATGAGCCTTTTTTTAAATGCCAAAGCACATTTCATCAGAGCATATAGAAATATCATGAGTATATTTCAGAAGTGCATTACAAATCGAGTTCTATAAACTAGTGATTTGAAGCAACCTTCTGGTTCTTTTTGAGAAGCAATATGCAAAAAGCAATTCCTCACCGAACCAGTTCTCCCTCTCTTCATTTCTTTGAAATGACAACTAACTTTGTTATGTTTGAGAAAGAAAGAGTTGAATCTCTCCCAGAAACACTATTGCTGTCCTCTGTGTCACTGAGTAAATGTGGTTGATTTCTTACAGCAGTGTAACTGTTCCTGCTTCAATGGGTGTTTGTCATTTCTGCCCTCTGTCCTGCCTTTATAGAAACAATCAGGGAAAAGAGAAATGAAAACACCCCTCCAAGTCTCAAATTGCAAAGCCTGAAGAGGAGGCTGACCTGTGTTGAAGATGATGTAGGATGTAGTTGCATTTCTTTGCTGTTTCTGAAAAACTGATCCTGAGGCTTAGACGTGTGTTTTCATTGAAACCTGGGACAACAATGTAGTTAATAGCTGCAGTTGCTGTAAGGTAGGATGAGGCTTCTTAAGAGTTTTCAGGTAACTGAGAAAAAAATTATGATTTTTCTCTGGGGCATGTTTTCATCTAGATCTGTGTACCAGAATCCTAGCTGACAGCTTTCATTCTAGGCGATTTTCTGTTGGATGTTTATGATGAATAGAGGGACAGAGAACTTCTGGAGAGAGTCCAGCACAGGGCCACCAAGATGATCAGGGGACTGGAGCATATTCTTTATGAGGAAAGGCTGTGGGAACTGGGGCTGTTTAGTCTGGAAAAGAGGAGACTGAGGGGAAGATCTCATTAATATTCACAGATATCTAAATGTTGGATGTCAGGAGGTTGGGGCAGCATTTTTTTCTATGGTGTCTAGCAACAGGACAAGGGGTAATGGGATACAGCTGGAACACAAAAAGTTCCATTTAAATATAAGAAAAAACTATTTTAGTCTTGAGGTGAGGGAGCCCTGGCACAGGCTGCCCAGAGGGGTTGTGGAGGCTCCTTCCTTGGAGGTCTTCAAGACCCACCTGGACACGTTCCTGTGTGACCTGATCTAGGTGAACCTGCTTCTGCAGGGGGATTTGGACTAGATGATCTCTAAAGGTCCCTTTGAACCCCTACCATTCTGTGAATAGTCCCACACTTTCATGTAAAATACATTACTTGTGATTTATCTAAATAGGCATTATATTCGGAACCAGGGAAGCTTGTGACTTGGCATGTGCTTATTAATTACCAGCAGATGATGAAATTTAGATCTTCATCACAAACATTGCTTTAACAAAATAAAGACTTAAAATACTTTGTGTTTGTTTCACAAAATGTTAAATAGCTTATTCAAAGACTTGGTTAGTGTGATGAGAAAGACTTTTTTCCATTCATATTAAAACCCATATATTAGAACAGGTACAGGTAAATTGATTTTAAAAATTATTTACTTTTTATCTTAATGTTTGGACACAAACTCCCATGAGTGTGCTAGAGTAAAGCATAAATACCATGATTCTCTTTGATCCCTTAGGGATTTTTTTTTTCAGGTTGATTGTTTCATGAGGAGCTTTGGACTGAGGAAACAAAAAAAAAATGAAATTGATATGCTTGTTTTGAAGGTGATGGCCAATGGTATTTTGAATGTATTAGAAGGGCTATGGGCAGTAGATCAAGTGAGGTTCTGCTCCTCCTCTACTCTGCCCTTGTGACACAACATCTGGAATATTGTGTTCAGTTCTAGGCCTCTCAGTTCAAGAAGGACAGGGAGGGAGTTCAGTGCAGGGCCACAAAGATGATGGAGTGGAGTATCTCCCTTCTGATGAAAGGCTGAGGGAGCTGGGGCTCTTCAGCTTGGAGGAGACTGAGAGGTCACCACATTCATATTTACAAATATAAAAGGGCAGATGTGAGGAGGATGGAGCCAGGCTGTTCTCAGTGATGGCCACTGATAGGACAAGAGGCAACGAGGCACAAGCTGGAACACAAGAGGNCATGAGGAGCTTTGGACTGAGGAAACAAAAAAAAAATGAAATTGATATGCTTGTTTTGAAGGTGATGGCCAATGGTATTTTGAATGTATTAGAAGGGCTATGGGCAGTAGATCAAGTGAGGTTCTGCTCCTCCTCTACTCTGCCCTTGTGACACAACATCTGGAATATTGTGTTCAGTTCTAGGCCTCTCAGTTCAAGAAGGACAGGGAGGGAGTTCAGTGCAGGGCCACAAAGATGATGGAGTGGAGTATCTCCCTTCTGATGAAAGGCTGAGGGAGCTGGGGCTCTTCAGCTTGGAGGAGACTGAGAGGTCACCACATTCATATTTACAAATATAAAAGGGCAGATGTGAGGAGGATGGAGCCAGGCTGTTCTCAGTGATGGCCACTGATAGGACAAGAGGCAACGAGGCACAAGCTGGAACACAAGAGGTTCCAAAGCAACAGAAGGAAAACCTCCTCCTTGTTCAAGTGAGGGAGCACTGGAATGGGCTGCCCAGTTGGATTGTGGCGTCTCCTTCTCCGAAGACATTCAAACCTACCTGGACGAGTTCCTGTATGACCTACTCTAGATGGTCCTGCTCTGGCAGGGGGTGGGCTGGATGATCTTTTGAGATCCCTTCCAGCCCTTAAGATTCTCTAATTCTGTGATCTCTGAATTACTTCATTTCATTTGACTGCCTGGGAAAACAAGTGGAGTAGTAGAATCAGCAAGCAGATACTAACCTATCCTGTAAGGCCACCTTCTGGTTATGTGACGATTGTAATTTTATAGCTTTAAAGTGCTGCTGCTATTTCTAATGGTGTATTAAAAAAAAACAGATTATGCTTCTTAGAAACGCTGACCCCAAATCAGGAAATGTAGTGGTATCTATTATAATAAAATGATAGCTATATTTAAAACATTAAGCTTGTTTTTGAGAATGAAAATGTATACTGTCATGCATCCAGTGAGAAAGCATAAAGCTGAAACAAGTGGATACATTCATACTAGATTTGCTTTATATTCACTCTAGTGAATATATGTCTTTTCATAGCCAGATACTAGTTAATCTGTGTAAATGCAGATATATGTGTTGTTTTTTGTGTTGTTTGTTTGTTTGTTTTTTAAATAACCAACATGTTCATGTTAAGGCTAAAAGTTCCAGCCATGTAGACATTAAGTAAAAGGTTGCGGAAACTAATGTCTGAATTTTTGGCTCCCAAGGCCATAGCTAGCTGGTTGTTTAATTAGTGAGAACATGAATGGTACTGTTCCTGGATTCCATGCATTTCTTTCCTAGTGGGTCATGAATTACTTTTATAAGATGTATGGTAGTTGTATTGCATGATCGCTTTTTAAACTTACACATTTTCCCCAAGTTTCTGATATTGAATGGATCTTTTGAACATTTTTAACAGAATCACCTTCTTAGCTTTGTGAGCTTTGGGTATATCATAGATTTATTTTAAGCTGTTACCGTAAGCAGTGACTGAAATTGTCAATACAAAAAACTTGACCATTAAAAGGTCGAGTTCTGGCAGCCCATAATTTACCTGATTTCTACAATGGAAATTGTAGAGCTTGTGATTTTGACCCTGCTTGAAGTTAATGGAGAGTGGACACTACAGTTGAAGAATCAGACCATCTGGATGCCGTGGTGATGTTTCCTGACCCAATCTTACCGCCCTCTTCCCACATCTTCTGTTTTTATGTAAATCAGTGAGAAAAAAATGGGAATTCCTATGGAGGTTGTAGCAGTAATGTATTTCATAATGGTGATGATGTCTAGTTTTTGTTAATTTGGGCACATTCCTTGTTAATGACTGTTTGAATGTTTTAGTCCAGTTTAATCTTTGTTTTACTTAGAATTTACTCTCAGTATTATGGCATTAACTGGTTCAGGTCAAAAGTGTTTCTTCCTGCAAATTGTCAATCAAGCAGAGGCTACTAAGTTGAAATCAGATTTTTCTGTGTGCTCCTGCTCCTTCAGAGAGCTGGTTGTTGACTCTGTCTTATATTTTTAGCTTTGAGCAGACACTTCATTACAGGCAATTCCTTTGCTGTGCCTTCTTATGTCTGTGTATCTTAATGTTTTTCCTGCCCCATCTTCTGAGATCTGACCTTGCACTGATCTATGTGATGCTGTTCTTTACTTTATAATGTTACTTCTACTTTCAGTGCAACCTAATGAACTTGGAAGCCCTAACAGCATTATCACATTGTTTACAACATTGTTTTCATTTTGTTAATCAGTAAACTTGCATGGCCTACCTAGATCCTTGTTGGCAGCTACTTGAGTAGTTTTAGCCTGAATGACATACCAAAATAATTGGAGTACCTATCATAAGAACAAAATGGAAGATTAGATTCAGCAGAATGCTTTGTGCATGGATATTCTGCCATGAGGTGATTTTTTTGGGACTGTTATCTAAAAGGCATACCTCTTGCACAATGTATTGTAATTTCCAGTGTTAACCGGAGACTTTATGTTGTGGCCTTCATAAAGTCTGAAGAAGCTTTCCATTTTGCTGGGTTTATGTGGACTTTTTACACGGTATTTTTAGATCAGGTTTTGTTGTCATCTGAAATACAGAATGACTTTGAATCAGTTTATAGATGCATTATTTTTCAATCAGTCAGTGCATGGTCCAACTAAGATGTTTTTGAGATTTTAGAGAAGTTCCACCTCTCAGTAGCAGTACATATGAGCGGATCCTGAAGAGGAAAGCCAGCATAATGCTGTAGCAATCCAAGTAGAAGCCAATACTGAGCTTGCAAGATGTTTCTTAAGAAATATTTCCATTGACAAAAAAAAAAAGCTATAAACACTTTTAATATCACCTTTATCTAACTTCAGGCATCTGTAGGGTTTGTGACCTGTCAGATCTTTTCATTTATATGTTTATCTTTCAAGACAAATACGTACTGATTTGGTTGATATGATTTTTAGTAAACATTTTACTCCTTATTACTTCTCACCATCTTCCTACATTTTGATCCTTTGTTACTGTTCTGGAAGTGTGAAAAATTAAGTGATCTTTCCTCCTCCAAATCTGCAGCAATTTCTTCTGACTTTGCAGAAATCCACAGATATTTCTTGTTTTACCATGGAATTATGTTGTCATCAGAGATTGTTCCTTAAAGCAAAGGACAACTTAAACCTGCAAAGGAACTTCAAAATACTTGGAGGCTCATTTGACTCAAGCGGCTATGATGTAGTTTATCACTCATGAAAGAGGTTATATGTTTTAATAAAAATTAGTTAACTTTGGGTTTTTGATAGTTTTAGAAAATTTTTCCAGCATATACAATCGTTGAGACCATTACAATCTAAATTACAGTTTTGAAGTCTGAATGTTGCTTGTAACTAATTTGTTCCTATGCATTGAAGTAGAGGAGTTCTCTTCCTGCTAAAGGTCTTTTTGTGGAGGCATACAAGATAGTCATCTGTCCTTAGTGTCCATGTGAAGAAGATGAGCTTATGAGTGGAATTTTTTATTTTTAGCTGGTCCACTTAGAGTTTACTGATCTTGAACCTGAGATGTAATAGTTACAGGTATTGCTTTGGTAGACTTTGTTCTTGTGGTTCTTATGGTCTGTCTAGCATATATGTACTTTCTCTGTACATATATGTACTTTCTTCTAGATATACTTCTGGTACATTTTTAGGATTGTGGTTTTCTTTTTGTTGTTGTGTTGTCTGTGATACATTGAAGTGAACAAACAGTGATCTTTCTCCTCATGTTTCCAGCTAATCACCTTAAACCCTTAATGTGAAGGATGAGAGAGAATGTTGTCTGCTTCAGACTAGTAGAGAGAGAGTTCACTGGCTTTTTAAAGGGTGCTAATGTCTTAGAAGTGTGATAGAAATGCATAATGTGTACACTGAGTTCTTAGTGTGTTAGCAAGTTATTTCTAGTAATCTTAGCAGTTTCATGGCCTGTTGCATTTTGTCCTGCTGGCTTTTAGTTGCTTCAGTCAATACCATTTATTCCTTGTTCTCAGTGGGCAGTTTCCTAATGTTCATTTCATCAACGGACTCTTACGTGTTTTGTAGTCGCTAAGTGAAGGGCCTGGCTTGAGGAACTTCTGGTAACGTCCTTTAGGCTTTGTATGTCTTTCCAAAACTAGTAATTGTTGTTGTTTCCTTAGCAAGTTACCTCCTCTGCATTTCTCCTACTAATCCCGATCTGTTTCATTTTAACTAAGTTTTCAGTGCCATAGTGTGGCTTTTAAATCTCTAGGTTGAATGAACTATTAATTATTTTCTTGGTATATATATTAAAAGAAAAAAAATCAGTACTGAAGGAAGTCAGCTAAGTTTGTCTGCTACTCTCTGCTCTTGATTAAATTTCATTTTACTTGATTTCTTTTTCTTCTTTTTTTCCCCCTCTCATGTCTCTTACTTTTCTTTAAAAGTAGGTCTTCTGTCCTGTCTGTGGATCACAAGTCAGAAAGGCAAATTAGTGAGCTCGCTCTCTGGAGGTGATACTACTCTGTTTTCATACAGCAGATTATTTTTATGGGCTTGATACTAGTGTCTCTGGCCCATTTGTGTACCAGTTTCACAGCTCTGCTCTCTCTGATTTGAGAGAGAACAGAAAGTTCTCTTCATAACTGAGAGGAAGAGAGTAACTTGCCTTTTTCATCCTCTTATTTCACCAATATTCCTCACTTTGTGTTATACCAATGTCTATCTCTTTCCTTGATGATGAAAATACAGACAAACAACGTAATTCTTGGAGTTCAGATTAAAAGTAATCTTAATTTAGTCCTTGTATAGCATTACTGATTCTTCCCTCTTTGTGACCAAGGAATCTTTGTTCTGTACTTTGCTATACCAACGTCTTAACATGTTTGCTCTTGGCAGTGCTTTGTTGAGACAGCTCTTACTGGTGCTTTTTGTGTTCTCAAGAGCAGTCTCTTCCCTTCACCACTGTTACACTTTTATTCAGCAGGGGAAGGTTCCAGGCAGAATATACAGTTTGTATGCTTCGGGATATGGTCTTATAGTTCTTGGCTTTTCGATTTAAAAAGGGTAGAATGGGGAAAGCAGCTTCCTTCTTTCAGAAGTCTTTTGTCTAGCTTGGTGAAATTACAACTTCACTGATTTACTACCGTTTCTCCTTTTGCAAGTTAACATTTAGTTTCTGTTCCAAATGACTGACTCCTGTGCTAGCTTCATTATTGAAGAAATGTCATTGTAAAGTCTCATTTATTAATTATAAAAATATTTCTATTAAAAAAAGAAATCTACTAAGTAGGACACTGGCAGATTTTCCTCTGATTTAGTAGCAACTATAACTTTGAAGCTTATCTCCAACAGTACTTTTCGTTCTTATTAAGGATCTGTATTGCTAAGTAGTTGTGCATCAGACTTGTACTAAAAGGTCTTACTGCTATCCTTTTAAAAAACACGTTTTCAACCAGATTCTGTCTGCATTCACAGTGTTTGCACTTTGCTAATCACTGAGTAATGGATCAATATTATTTTCCTTTACATAAGGGAATATCTTCCAGCTAACACTCTAATTCTGGGGCTTTCTTGAAAACAGTCTATCCAAGCCATTTCTTACTGGGAAGGATTAAAAAAGCTACATCATCTTAATAGGCTGGTTTGGGTTTTTTTTTTCTATTTTTTATTTGTCCTCTCTCCATAGTTAGCAAATAGTTCTGCTCACAACATGCTTTGTTGTCCATGTAGAACAAGAAGTCTTCAAATCTTAGGACAGCCCTGAAATTCTATTTATGAAGGACTTGAACGTTAGGAAACTTGATACTTTGATGTTTCCTTTGTTGGAGAAAAGAAAGGGAACCCAGATCTCTAAGTACTCCTTTTTCAGGTTTTTACTGTACATCTGCAAAGCTCAAGTTCTTTCCTCTTTCCACCTACCTCCCTCAACTGTCTCCTTTTAATATGGTGAGCTTTCTATATGCAAAAAGCAGCACAAAGTTGTAACTTTGCCTTAGTTATTGGATCTTGCTTAGCCTAAATTAATTCTGCATTCTTAGCTGTTGTGGTGTTAGTGTCACTCGCTTGAAGGTCTGCTTTTATTTTCCATCCCTTTCTATAGGATACTTCTGTTCATTTTTTTCTGGAGTAATGGGCAAAATGGAGCATAAAACATGCACTGGTTTATGTTCTTCTTTTGCTAATCCAGAAACTCATTTGACTTAAGTACTTGTAGAAAGAAAGAGCTTTATCAAATACCTGAAAGCGCTGGTAGTAGTTGTAGCAGCCTTTGCCATTGAGGGGGGTGTGCAGGGGTGTGGGTGCTGATGTGCTGTAAGACTGTGAGCAAAAGACTTAGCTTCTTACTTTTGTCTCAGGCCTGTGAGATAGTGAGAACAGTACCTACCTCACAGATTTTTTTTTTTTTTTTTTTTTTTGAGGCTTGGTTCCTTAACTTCTGGGAAAAAAAAGAAATGCTGAGGGCCTGTTGAAGGTGCTACACAGTGTTACTGCCTGCAGGCTGAACACCGTTGTTTTTTTCTCTGGCAGTAAATAGGCTTGCCACAGCTAGGGAAGGAATTTTGTTTGGTGTGTCTTTAAAGAAAATGCAAAAGTGCTTTGCTGGGGAGAATAGAAAGGGGCTTTCTGAAGAGGTGCTGAAGACGTGAAAATTCAGAGTGGTGATTGGTCACCTCTGCTTGATTGACAGGTTGCAGGGAAAAACAAAAACCCATTTGTTCTGGCTTAATGGAACTGGAAAACAGAAAATGAGTATCAGGTAAAAATTCCTTTTTTAAAATCTTTGCAGTTCTCCTTTAAAAAGTGGAGTTTTTACACAAATCTACACCTCCCCCACTCCAACAAATTAGGAGTAGGAATTACAGACACAGGCAGTTGCTAAGTTGTGTAATGTGGGTTGTCTATGTCAGTGCGTTTTCTAGCGGGCAGGTGTTCTGAAACACCACAGCAGCAGCCAAACCTAGCGGGCTAGCTTAGCAAAGAGGCAGAGGATTGAAAGGGTGTAGTGACCAAGCCCTGAACTGGACCCAGCTCTCTGGTTAGGCTCAATAGCAGGACGTTCAAGGGGAAGCTTTTATTTTCACTTCCTATGCTGTGCCTGCTTTGTGGATAAAGTCTGTCAGTTTCTACTACTATCAATTTGGCATCTTTCATGAGCATTATTACAAAATTCACTGAAAAATGAATAGCTAAAAAGCAAACTATGTTTTAAAGTATCTTCCATCTAGCAGTAATACTGGTTCATAGATTTATTTTTTTTGTATTATAGATTTCAACATCAGCATCACAGTTTTTTGAGAATCTTAATTGAAAGTTATTTATTTCTGGTAACTTAATTCTTTTGTATGTTGATGTATTTCAGATTGAAGGACAAGGACATGGTGCAGTTTTTGACTGCAAGTGCTCTCCTGATGGACAGCATTTTGCATGTACTGATTCTCACGGTCACCTTCTGATTTTTGGCTTTGGTTCCAGTAGCAAATATGACAAGGTACAGTGCAAGATGAAAATCAAAATGTTTGTCTGTCTTGTGTTGAATGCATTTGTGCAAGCTGTCCTTCAGAGCTTCATTTCAAGAGGGTCTGTTCTTAGCTATTAATACGAGGTGTTTCAGATTCCTGTTGTTGACATTCAACTTGCTTTCACAGTCATTTTTTAAGCTTTGGGGACATGCTGTTAAGCTACTGTTTACATGGGAAGTTAAAAATAATTGTTCTTTTTAAAAAGAAAATTTAAATCACCCATTCATTGTCTGCTCTTATAAATGACAAAGTTACAAGTGTGTACCAATGGATCCACATGCATGATGGGAATGAACTTCAGTTGAATTGATAACTTTTAAACGTTTTAAGTAGTTTTCTGGTTCTTAAGTAAGACTGACCAAAAAGAAAGGGTGGGGAGGAGTGTGTGTAATAATTCCTGCTATCTATATTTAAACATTACATAGCAGGAGAGACAATTATTTACAATAAATATAATATGTTTTCTAGTGATAAACTTCTATGTCTAGTGTCATGGGAGCCTTGGTGCTTACACAGCAATGTCCCACAGTTACTGTGTGATTGTAATACTGCATCTTTATTCTAACATCATAGTCTACTTCATGTATTGTAAGTGTGAGTGTCTTGCCACAGACTCTCATGACTATAAAGATATGTAGTGTTCTTTTCTCTGTGGATGAATGTGCCCTATGAACCATACAGGTTACCTAGTTTGGACTGCCTACAAGGTCCTAATTCTTTTACTACTCAAGGAAGAGATGAGATGTGTTTCTTCTCTCTCCAAGACTTAAGTAGATGTATCTCCTACAGAGTATCTCTGCTTCTAGTAGCTGATACTTGAAGGTTGTTGAAGTGCTGGCTTCTGGATCTTGCCTCCTGCTTTCAGTCTTAGGACTCAGACTGGCCTTGAAAGCACTTTGGCAAACAACACCACAGAGAAAGAGCTGGAGGATGGAGAGGAATTTTAATCTTTATTTCATAAGCCACTGCATTTCTTTATGTAGTCTTACAGCTCTTAATTTGCTTCTAGTTACAGTACCATTTGCATATTGGGGCTTAAATTTTTTTTTCTCCTTGTCTCTCATCTATGATTTAAATAGTCAGTACTTGGCTGCTGTTGCTATCCATCAGCTATTACTAGGTGAGCATTTCCCCTTCCATTCCAAAGAATGGAAGTTCTTACTCTTCCTACCTTTAAAGGGTGTTATAATAGAAACATTTGTGGTACACTGCCATGGATTGTTCCCAGGTTTATTTTTCTCTCCAGTCATTTTGGAAGTGTGTAGTCCTCTGCTGCTTAGAAATGTTGGAAGTGGGAAATTGAAACCAAGAGCCTTTTTGTCTTTGCTGACCAGGACTTTACTGCCGCCCTTTGAGAATTTACCATGTCAAGGATTAGATCTTTTTTGAAGAATGAAAACAATTGCTTTCCACTTCTTTATTTCTAGTGACCTTTTGTTCTCTTGGGATTTTTGCTTATGATAAAAATTTTTCACTTAAGATTCTCTCCAGTTGTTACTGTGTCAATGATAATTGTGGTGTTCTTGACCATATAAGAGATTGGAGCAAATAGGGCTCCTAGTTGTTACCTCTTTAATCTCAGTCTTCAACTCTTAAAAAAACTCAGCTTGGAAGTTTTCAAACTCTTTCTTTTCTGGTTCCATCTCCCCTTTCATTTTTGTTTTACCTGGCAGAATGAGCTACAGAAGGTACTGGTGACGAAGTTGTCTTTTTTCTGTGTCCGTTTCTAGATACTCTTGATGTTTTTCATTTATTTTTATTTTTTCATGTATCTTGTGAGAACATGCTCTAGTAGGACCTGGAGATTTTTTTTTTTCTTTAAAGTGTTTTCCATCCATTTTGGGGAATGAGAGACACTGCCCAGGCTTCTTTTTTCCTCAGTATGATCTTGGCCACAATGAAGGTGATGGGGTGTTTTATCATAGAATGACAGGGTTGGAAGGGACCTGTAGAGATCATCTAGTCCAACCCCTCTGCTGAAGCAGGCTCACCTAGATCAGGTTGTATAGGAACATGTCCAGGCAGGTCTTGAAGACCTCCAAGGAAGGAGCCTCCACACCCTCCCTGGGCAGCCTGGGCCAGGGCTCCCTCATCTCACACTGAAATAGTTTGTTCTTTTGTTTAAATGGAACTTTTAGTGTTGCAGCTTCATCCCATCACCCTTGTCCTGTTGCTAGATACCATAGAAAAAAGGGTTGTCCCAGCCTCCTGACACCCACCATTTAGATACTTGGAAATGTTAATAAGTTCCCCCCTCAGTCTCTTCTCCAGACCAAACAGTCCCAGTTCCTGCAGCCTTTCCTTGTATGAAAGATGTTCCAGTCCTCTGATCATCTTGGTAGCCCTGTGTTGGGCTCTCTCCAGAAGTTCTCTGTCCCTCTTGCGCTGAGGAGCCCAGAACTGGACACAGGACTCCAGTTTTTAGTTTGTTTTCTTTTTTCTTTTGGATACATATTTTTGTGGAGTAGTTTTTTAATGTGGAAAGGTAAGAAATATATTTGCTGCTCTGACCCAATTTGAGTTAATGTTCGTTGAGATTTGGGTCTGTGAAAATCAGCAGAGATGAGCTGAGCTCACTGTCAACAGGCCACATGCACTTAAAAAGTTCCTGCTTAGGTGGAAACTTGTCCAGGAATGCCTAACAGTCCTAAAGCATAAGGTAGCTTTCTATTGATTTTGAATCTTAGATTGGACTAGATCTTTGAGCATTCTAAAGCTTTTGTTCCTGTAGACTGCTCAAACCACAATTCTTGGTTGCAAGTTGACAGCTCCTGTGTGGCAGATTGGTGCAGAAGTGTGTAAAATCTCTTTGTATTTGTGTTGATATGCCCGTTTGGAGGAATTGAGCCTTCTGAAGGAAAGCCTATTCATAGAGCTCAGACCTTGTGGAAAGCTTTCACACTCAAACCTAAGCTGAGGTTGGGAAGTCATATGTTCAGAGGACTTCTATGACCTAATGATGATGTAGTATCTTCTTATTGCATGAATTTGATCTCTAGTAGTATATCAAGAAATAAGTCTGTTAGTACTTTTAACTGATTGTCTGATAAACGTTTAAGATTCTCTGAAATGTCTAATTATTCTGATTTTTTCTCAGGACTTGGAATAGCCTGAGGATAAGATATTTTGCCCTGGGTTCCAGTAGGGATATTCCAGTGTTCAACCTGACAGTTGGTCTGAGTCTGGGTTCTCCATAAATGCTTTTCTTATCTTGTGGAACAGAAGAATCTTGATTATTCTCTTCACTACATCTGGTTGCAGCACAGAAGTTCTCCATGATCTTGCACGAGAGGCTCTTCTGGTAGAGATCACTAAATCTAAAGGAAGAATTTTCATATGGGTCATTTTCTTACCTGGTATAGACGACACTGTACAGCACATTAAGACTCAGGCCTGTGTGATCATGCCATTGAAATCTCTTCTTTCTCAGTGTGGGGAGTACTTAATAGGTAAATTTATACTAGGTTAAATTACTGAATACTCCACTATTACAATTCTATCAAAATAATAAATCCTTCTAGAGGACCTCTGTGGTTGTCACACTGAGCTGTTTGAGCTGAAGAAGAAGAGTTACAAAGCAAACTTTGTGTCAGTCAGACACACGAAAATACTTTTATCTTTCTCATTCAGCCTCGCAGCAGAACTTCATCAGACAGGGCTGCTTCTTGCAGTGAGATGTCACCTTGTCCAGAAGTACTTTTGAATCCATGAAGTAAATTCTTTGCTATTGCACCTTTCCATTAATCTTTACAATTCCTTCCTGTTGTTACAGCTCTGAATTTTTATGGCAGATCCCACGACTACTATGATTTTGGGGTTTTTTAAATTATTTTCTCCACCTCATGTAGACGCATGTAAGGCACTTTCTGATGTTGTAATTGACAGATGTTTGCTATCATCTTCCTGGTCACATCCAGGACAGGAGACCTTTCTCATGGAGCTACCAGACCTCTGAGTAGATGCTATAATCTCTGCCTTATTGATTTCTACCCAACAAGTTACTGGAAACTGTTACGGACTGGTCACAATAGAGCACGCTCTTCAGAAATCAAAGGATATTTTACTGCTACTGAGGCATTTCTCTGTCAGTGCTCAAACATCTGCCTTTAACACTTAAGATGAGGGGTTTATCTCTGTAATCTCTCTGCTTTGGGTCACTTCTGTAAACATTTTTTTTGTAATGCATTGGAAGTCTCATTTGCATAAAATACGATTTGATGGTTTTGGTTTTGTTTGTTCGATGCAAAACTGATTACATGGATGCCAAGAGATGTGCTTGCCAGTAGGGAACGTTGGGATGTGTAGTATACACTTCAGTTTGTCTTCTCTCTTTTTTCTCCTTGTAGTTCAGGATCTTTCTGATTGCACAATATTGAGGTGCATAGGCCTATTTATATACTATTTGGACAAAAGAGTTCATCAGTCTTGAGTGTCTGTGGAAAGTCATCTAGAATGAATTACGAGCACGTGGACTGAAATGAAAAAAGAAAACTTTGAGCCTGAAGAATTCAATTTTAGATTAGCTTTGTTTTATCTACTGGAACCTTTTTGCATATCTACAGTTATAATAGGAAAATATGTTTGACTGCTCTTGTTAAAACATTTGGCAATTACATGATATGGTAAATAACTTCTTATTCCTCTTCCTACACCATAGCTCATAAGTGACACAGTTTTCCTTATCAGAATATATATCCATATATTTAGAGTATAGCAGAAAAATTGTGAACTATTTAATACATCTATGCTATCTGCAGTCACATGTCTTCAAGTAGTTAGATATTGCCTCATTCCACTGTTCTTCTTTCAATTCTCCCCATGTTCAAATATGGATTATTCTCCTTGCACTATAATGTAGAAAAGGAGTAGTGGGGGGAGAAAAATAACTATGTAGTTGTTACAGTGTCTCCTTTAAACTGAGTTGTAATAAATCAGCCTGTAACCTTATTTTTACAAAAGTGACCACGAGTAGCATTGTTAAAAATACTTTTGGCAGTTATCTTCTGTATGCTTTTTTTTAATAGGTTCTTTAAAAAAAATTACAAAATGACTTTGTTCACAGATAGCAGATCAGATGTTCTTTCATAGTGATTATCGGCCCCTTATCCGTGATGCCAACAACTTTGTCCTGGATGAACAGACACAACAGGCTCCACACCTTATGCCTCCCCCCTTTTTGGTTGATGTGGATGGCAACCCTCATCCTGCAAGGTATCAAAGACTAGTTCCTGGTCGGGAGAACTGCAGGGAGGAACAGCTTATTCCTCAGATGGGAGTGACATCTTCAGGTATGGAAAATTTCACTTCACTACACAGTAGCCTATCTAGTTACTGCAAGTGTTTTATGCTTTCCCTCTCATTTCATCCTTTTTCTTCATGTCTGGGCATATAGTTTGTGTAGTGTGGAAGAATTGCAATGTTCTTGACACTGATTGCTTGTGACAATTTCACTTGCAGTATTGTCATCGGTCAAGTCAGTACTAGTTGATGCTACAACACCAGTTAGCTTGGGGCTCATGTCATTACTGGAATAGTGTATGATGCTAAGGGAGCCTTCAGTTGATCTCTTTGGGGTAAGCTTTCCTATTTCATAAAACTTAGGAAGCAGATTGATCTTCCACAGAGCAGCTGGAACAGCAAACACTGGCAAGAGGAGAAAAATAAGAGGATGTCTGAAACATGCAGAGTGCTCTTCCTCTTTAGATGAAGGCAGTCATCCAACTTTGATGTGGTTAGAGAGCTCTGAAGACTTATGAAGATACAAAATCTATGAGTTTTAAAGTTGTATTCTCCATGCACACAACATGGAAGAAATGTGCACATTTTTGGCTAATGTCTGGCTGTTGGAAAATGCCTGAATGTGATTCACGTGGGTGGGGATGTAAAAATGATACCTACTTGTTAGATGTCACTAGTATGTTATTAGTATAATGAACAAAGAGCGACTAGTGAATGTAGCTTTTAATGTTTTCTAGATAAGCATTAAGTATTTGGATATTCTTGAAAATACAGAAAAAACTGCCTGTGCTTGTAAATAGTGGCTTATATACACACACCATACGTAAGCCTGCAATGTGTCAGATGTTCCAGGAAGGTTAACTGACAGTGTTATTATTAAAAGATCTCTTTATCCTCATCTATAGACCTGAGGATTAGAAGCCACTGAATACTTAAATAATTATTTTTAAGGATCATTTCCACGTTTCCTCCAAAATTATAGGAGGAAATGCTACCTGAGAAGCAACTGTAAGAAGTAAAGAATCCTTTGTGGTGAATGCATGCCATGTTTTCTCTCTTAACTTTTTATCTAGTGGCATTGAAGATGAAATTGATTTCCAAGGGAAGGATATTATTTTATTGTGGTGTTGTAGTTACAACATGGATCCGTGACATTCTGAAATTCTCCAAATTTCAAAATGTCCTGAATATATGTTGCAAGATGTTAGACTGGAGAAAGTCAGGCTCTGCACACAGACGCGAGAATATTAAATTTAATGGTATGGCTGCTTAACACGAGTGTCTATAGGAAAATTATGTCTGTAGCAGTTTAATACCAGGAAGCCATCAGCCAGGCTGACAGGGAGCCAAAGAGATTATGGAGAAACAAGATATTTTTCTACCTCTTTATAGTTTAGCAACAATATAGGAAGTTTTATGCAGAGCTAAACAGTGTTCATGTATTTTATGTGTTCCCTTCCACTAAGGAAGCTCCATTTGTTTGTGAAACCTGATTGTGGGGTTTGATGGGTCTCCCTCGGAGCACTGCCAATTTATTTCTTGTCGAGGTTTCTGTAGGGACTTATAAGAGTAAGGGAATTCAGACAATCAGGCTTGGTTTACTGCTTAGATGTATGTGAAGCTCCTTCAAACTACATGTTTTGAAAAATTCAAATATTGCACCAGTGTCTTTATTATCTGGTTTTTGTTTGTTTGTTTGTTTTTAAACAAAAACTTGCTGTCACTTGTGAAGGCACTGTCTCCCAAGCTAGATATGTAAAAGTATTAGTTCTGTTTAGGTAGCAGTGTTGTCATTCTTGGGTGGTTGGTAGTGTTTCCCGTTGTTTTCAGTGGGCAGTATGCCTGCTCATAAGATCACCAGCTAAATCTGTCTCACTACACAAATCTGAAAACATCCAGCTATGGTTATAAAAGAGCTCATTCCATGATGTCAAACTTCTGCTGCTTTAGAGCAGTTGACTTCAACTATGAAAACCTTCAAACCCTGAGAGCACTATCTTAAATATTGATATTCTTTCTGCATACCATAATCTAGTAAGAGATGGCCACTTCTCTCTACCTACATAATCAAAGCTCTTCATTTCATAGCACAATTACTGTACTGTCTTGTATGTGATCTTGCTAAGTGCAGTTTGTACTGTGATACCTCTTTGGAATCATGCTAGAAAAATAATGTCTGTAAGCTTGTTTCTTTGAACATTGTCATCGCTCATTACAAAGCTTTTGCCTCTCTTGCCCAGAGATTTCTACCACTTCATCATCTAACTATTCCATGTGGAGTTATCTTGACTTCCTTTTCAAAGCAGTACTGTAACCGTTGCCTTTCTCTCCATACCTCTTTTTCTGTGACAGTTTTGAGTAGGAAAGAGATCTTTTGTCCATTGTGCTTACATGCCGTGTATTTTGCTTGCTGCACAGGAACAGTATTATCACCTTGTAATCACTTCTGCCAGAGCTATTTCCCGTCTTTTATTGTTTTTCAGCTGTTTTACATACCAAAGATTAACATCACTTAACCTGTGGAGCTCAATCAAGCATTTTTACTGTTTGGTGTTCTCCAGTATAGATAATTATTTTCTAATTCAGTCAGACCTTCTTGATGTAGTTCACTTCATTTAAGCTCATACTAAAGTGTTTTAGAATGCGTTTGGGGCAGGCTGAGCATGCATTTGAACAAATTACATTGACTGAGCTGACAAACAACAGTTGTATTAAGCTTCTGTGGCTTGCCAGCACTTGATCAAATTTAAACTTTTATTAGAGTGGCGTGTGATCTGCTTAACCCTGCTGCAGAAAATATAATGCCCTCAATATATTAAGGAAAAGTGGTCCCGTTTAAAAAATGGCTCTTAGAAAAATATGCATTAGCCCGTGCTTACTCATGTGGTTGTGTACTGCACTTGGAAGTTTTAGAGCTTAATTTTAGATGAGCTGTTTGTAACCTTTGGTTCTTTGAATCAACATTTGTGTGTTGTTCTCTTCTATGTTTTACTTCACAGGATTGAATCAAGTTCTTAGTCAACAGGCAAATCAAGAAGTGAGTCCGTTAGACAGCATGATTCAAAGGCTGCAGCAAGAGCAGGACCAGAGACGTTCTGGGGAGGCAGGAACCAGTAGTACCAGCCGGATAAGCAGAGGTAGATGGGTCTTGTGGCTTTTCTATTGA
The DNA here is from genome assembly GCA_013401255.1 of Urocolius indicus. Lineage (NCBI taxonomy): Eukaryota > Metazoa > Chordata > Aves > Coliiformes > Coliidae > Urocolius > Urocolius indicus. Next base: position 89,485 of record WBNH01004509.1, read on the forward strand.
AACAGCTGAGAGTTTGAAAATGAAAATCACATGGTTGTGCATGATTTGTGCATTTTGTTGTGCTACTAGAAAGGAGGTATGGAGCCACAGAAAATAATGCAGCTTTCTTATCTTTTTCTTTTACCTTTCTGCTACATCTCAGGATTCTTCACATTACAGATTTATCTGTGTTAGAGTTATTGTCTGCTCACTCACGGAATTTGCAGCAACTGCATTCCCTTATAAGTAAATAGCCTACTGTTTAATCTGGAATTGGCCATCTACTTGACTGAAATCTGAATTGTCTCGAATAAGGAGATAGAGAGAAAAGAGGAAGAGGCTGCTTATTTCTCAGTACAGCCCTTCCACTTTTCAGATGCTAGTTTCCTGGCTGGCAATCCATGTGAGTAAGCAAGAATAGCTTGTCTGTGGAAAGATACTGCATTTTTTGCTACACTGTAGGTGTTTGAAGGCTCTGACCATTTCAAATTCTTGTTTGTAAATTTACAGCATGGATTCCTAATAATTTCCAGTGATGTGGCTTCATTCCTGTTTAAGGAATTGGCTGGTTCAGTGAGATAGCTCACTGCCTTATAATATGGATCTAGAGTCCAGTAGCAACAGTCAGCTTTGCGTAAATCTTCTGCATAAATCTTTTCAAAAGCATTTTTAAAGAAAAGCAAACCAGTGAAACATTTGCTTGGTTTCAGATTGTTGATACACTTGCCTCTTTTCAATGGGAATTTTAAGACAGTGTACTGAAGCCCAGTAGCTGTTTTAAGTGTGTGTATTGTGACTGTAGAAACTGCTGGAATAGTTATATTCACATCATGTTTTATTGCTTTGGGGGTATTAGATAAAGTGGAGTTGCTTTCTTTTTTCTTTCATTTTGAGTTTTTCTTTCTAAATGCTTCCCTTAGAATTTCAGATCAAGTACAGCTATCAATTTTTGACTTTTTAGGATCTGTAAGTTCTACCTCAGAAGTACACTCACCACCAAATATAGGATTGAGACGTAGTGGACAGATTGAAGGTGTGCGTCAGATGCACAGCAACGCGCCGAGAAGTGAAATAGCCACCGAGCGGGACCTTGTGGCTTGGAGTAGAAGGGTTGTAGTGCCTGAACTCTCTTCTGGTGTGGCGAGGTAAACAAAGGCCAAGTTTGCAGGGATTTTAGCTTGGTGAATTTAATTAAAGAGTTTGGGAATTCACGTTGTCATTGAACTATCTGTGTAGTATTTATCTGTTCTGTTGTCTAATACTTCTTATGAAATCAATTTCCATTTGAAATCAGTTGCTTGCATATCACTTAAACCCTGGAATTATAAAACAGTGTGTATAAAAATTCACCACTTAATTTATTGTATATTCAATGGAGTCTAGCTGCCTCAGTGTTTTCTGACTTGTATCATAAGGTTGTGTTATATTTTAACTCCATTTGCTACTGCCGTTACATGGCATTTTATGGCTGGGATGCTGACATACTCCATTAGATGTCTGATGTGGATTTTTATTTCCAAACTGGAGTTTTGTTTTGTTCAGTAATTAACTTGTGTGATGAATGAATACTTACATCAGTAAGTCCAAAAGCCCTACTAATAACAACATAAACTGCTCTAGCTTTTAAAAATGAGATAAAGCAATTTTGAAATCATGTTCTGACTTGAAAGAGAAGAACATTGTTCAAAGAGTATTACAAATGTTGCACATTTACTCCTTGGTTTGGAATAGAGCAGTATTTGGGTTTAAAGTTAACATGTCAGTTTTCTTTTTTCAGTAGGCAGGAAGAGTGGAGAACGGCAAAGGGAGAAGAAGAAGTAAGAGTGTATCGATCAGAAGAGAAAAGAAAACACGTAACGAGTCACATTCCAAGAGAAAACAAAATACCTTCTTTCTCTAAGGTAAACAGTCACTTGTACCTTATTGCAGTTAAGAAGCATAAAATTCAACTCAGTGTGTTAGACCACATAAATTTACTTTCCTCTTCAGTTTTAAATTCAAAAACTAGGGGTACGGGCATTTGTTTACCTCCTCAGAATGAAGAAGCATGTCTCTGCTGATGTATCACTATGAGAACATAGTGAATAAACAGTGGAGATTGCTCTCAGAAGCCCCTGAGTGAGAAGCCCTGCAAATCTAGTGCTAGGAAGCATGATTTGCTGTAGGGAGTTTGTCACTATTAATCAATATGTCCTGCCGCTGTTGTCTACTGCTTGACAATACTGTGGAAAGATTGGATTAAAACTCAAATCACAGTTCTTATCCTTAATGCATTTAAATACATTTCAAAATAGAGAACTGGGTATATCCTTTCCTGGTACCCTCATGATCATATGTGCAAGTTTGTATGGAATATTTCTCAGTCATGCTTTTTGCTAGAGCTGGAGTACATTTTTTCAGAAAAGAGGAAAACGGGGTAATAGATGAAATAGAAGGCAATGAGTTGTATTAAAAATGAAATTGTTGTAACTGACTTGATGTTTTCATGTAACTTCCAGTGAAATTTCATCTTAGACCTTTATGGTGCTCAGAAAATGTGAAAGGTATATTCTGTATTTACAAAAATTGATGCATGGCTTGTTTGCTAGAAATTAGTTTTACTTCTGCATCTTACATGGAAAAGGTGGAAAAATGATGACATTTTCATGAGAGGATATAATTTGGTGTTGAATGATAGACTTCCTTTTAGTTTAATTAAATGATTGCAGTGCTTGAGGGTTTCTTTTTTTCTTCAGCTACAAGCTAGTCAAAAGATTCTTCCTCGGTAATGTGAAATCCTATCAACTTACCATTAAATATCTAGTTGGTTACAGTTATCACTAAGACATAAAAATAGCAGAGTAGGTTCGTTGGTCCAGCATTTTGATTTCAGCAAGTACTTTTATTACGTCTTTGAATTAATGAAAATGAATATGGCTGTGTTTGGGAGCCTTTTCTCAAGAAGAGAAGTTTTTTAGTCTCCACATTTTAAAGACAGCAGTTTTGAGCACCTTATTTACATTGTGGATATTTATGCCCTTTATAAAATTCTCCAGAGCAAAAGTTAGCTTAGGAAAGCTTTTTTTTTTTTTTTCAATTTCATGTATTTACCCAGCCAAGAAAGTGTCCTTCGTTTATTTTGGCCCCTGGAGGGTTTGTGATCTGAATTCTGATGACCAGAAAGTGAGGGAGAGGTGACTTGGTAAATCCTTTCATCACTTCCCACCTTTGTCTGGAGGAAATACAGCAGAAAGCAGACATTCATGTTCTTAATATTTGACTATGTCAGTAAACTTTCCATACAGAAATGATTGCTGAATTCAGTAATACTTTCAGAATATTTAAATAAATCCTTCATAAACAGTGCAGGATACTCTTTTTTTTTGGCATATCAGGTGAACAACTTTATGTTCTTCCATAGTTTATTCTTCATTAAATGTGTCTCTTTTTGGAGGACTTGGGTTGCTGAGAACTAGGCAAAATCAAATCCCTTGACATAAATATCAGGGGAATTAAAAAAATGAGTAGGTATCAAATAGGCTTTAAATAAGCAAATTTGCAAGAGGAGGAGGATGCTTGATCCCATGTGTTACGTCTCTCAGTTAAACAGCTCAGCTTTTAGCAATTTTCATTTTTGGTTATGGTTAAAATAAGCAACACTTATCCTCAGTGACTATGTGAACTACAGGAATAGTGAATTGGAATTGTCATCTTCTGTAACATCCATAATCAAATCAAATAAGAATCTTGGAAGAGAAACAAGACTAACTACTCTTCCAAAACTGTTGTGTGATACTTTTAGGTTTTTTTATTAAGTGACCCTCCCCCAGTGTGAGTCATCCACTAGGAGAACAGTCCTTCAGGTACTGACTGCTCCAGCCTGAGTCCCTCAGAGGGTCCTGACAGCAAACCTGCTCTGGTGTGGGCCCCTCTCTCCCCACAGACTCCTAGGTCTTGCCAGGAACTTACTCCAAGGTGAGCTTCCCATGGAGTCACAGCCTCCTTCAGGCATCCACCCACTCCAGTGTGGGGTCCTCCACAGGACTCCCTAGTGGCTTCCATGGGCTGCAGGGGCACAGCTGCCTCACCATAGGCTGCACCACAGGTCACAGGGGAGTCTTTCTTTCAGGGTCTAAGCACCCTCCTCCCCCTCCTTCTCCACTGACATTGGTGTCTGCAGAGATATTTTCCCATTCTCACTCCCTGTTGCTGCTGCAGTTTAGCAACTGTGCAACAACTTATACTCTTCTTCAATATACTTTATTCACAGAGGCGTTACCTCCATCACTAATTGGCCAGGCCTGGGTCAGCTGCTGATCCATCTTAGAATTGACTGGCATTAGCCCTGTCAGCTACAAGGGAAGATTCTGGCAGATTTTGCTTTAAAGAAGCCACCCTAGTAACGCCTGCCGCTACCAAAACTTGGCCCAGGCAAAACCACTACAAAAGTATAGGGGGAAATGTTATAATCTTGTAATCTATAGACCTAAGGATTACAGCATCAAGAACTGTAGAAAGTGCATTATTCTACAGAACTGTCAGCTGGTCTGGGAACAGAGTTACAGGGCTTGTGTTAAAGAATTCTCCTTGTAGGCAGATTCAGTTGTATTCATATGAATAGGAAATGCTAATTTTTATATCAGCTTTGGAAATGTATCAGTTCTATTCATACAGTAATGCTAAAATAGTATTTTTTGTTCCTTTCTAAGTAAAAGGAGTGAAAAATGAAAAGGAAAGCCAGAAACTAATGTTAGCATTTTGGATTACAAGCTAAAGTGTAGGTCAGTAAGGAAGAGCACAAAGCAGCTGTAATTACTTTTTGAGGAGGAACCAAAGTCTTATTACTAACTTTAATTCAGGGTTGTTATAGAGTGTGTTACAAGTAGTACAGAATTATAGCTCAGTCTTTCTGTAATAGTGTCTGTGACTTAGATGGAAGCCACATAAGCATTCTAATATTTAAAGTTAGAAAATCCCCTCTTCTTTGACAGAGGTCGTATTGCAAAGTGTTTGTATGTAATTGCTTGAGGGACTAATGGAGTCATGTGGGAGAAACTAAAAGCTTGAGTATTTTGACCTGGATAATATATTACTGATCTGCATGTTGAATGAAGGATCCAGTTTGACATTCAAAGTCATTGATGAGGAATAAGGTTTTCTCTAGATTATTAGTGAACAAAAACACTTCAAAAACCACAACAAACCTTAATGACAGACGAGAGAACAGGGCATTGGAATTTTTGCAGTTTCAAAGTGGTACTGTATTTCAAACTGCATTTTTCAGGAGCATGCCAAAGATAAGAAGTGAGATGAGTAACGTGCTTAGGTAAATGTTCCCAGTCCAAGTAATTGGAGTATTAGTTTATTAAACTACTGGGATTAAGGAACATGAAGTTTCTGTACACTAAAGGGCGGATGCAGTGTGTGTCCTAGTGAAAAAATGCCCCAAATTGAAGTATTTCTAATTACCATTAAATGGAAATAATAAGCAGAAATTTGAAATAAATTTTTAGAGTGGAGATTGTTGCAGATGAAGAAGAGTAAGCGTAAGGCTCTGTTGTGACAGGTGCAGGTAACAGTAGTGTAAACAGAAAGCAGTAAGGAGAAGCCTGCATCTTATATTGCTGAAATTAGATTAGTTGTGTTCCTCAAAAGCAGGCATTTTTCCACTTACACGTTATTCAAACACTACTTCTTAATAAATTGGCAAGGTGTTAAAAGGAACGTAACATAAAACCTGAGAGAGTAGCACTTAGTGCTTAGTGTCTGATATCTTCACTGCTTTTGGAACAGTTCTAAGTTTGTACATGTATGTGATGTGGGAAGAGTAAAAACTAAGTAATTATAAGCACTTATCCAGACTTGAAGACAATATGGAAGGATACTCTTCAGCCAAAGAGAAAAACGACAGGATAAGAGACAGTGGGCACAAACTGCTGAAACAAAGGAAGTTTTGTCTGAATGCAACAAAGCACTGTGAGTATGACTAAGCACTGGCACAGGCTGCTCAGAGAGGCTGTGGAGTGTCCAACCCTGGACATACTCCTGGACATGGTCCTGGTCAACTGGCTCTACATGTCCCTCCTTGAGCAGGGGTCATTGAAGAATGCTGAACTTGGACAAATGTATATATTAGTGACCTTGGTAGTGCAGAAGTATCCCTCTCCAGAAAAACAACTGAAATTCAGTAAGGACAAGTTTAAGTTCAGAAATCAGTGTTGAGATGAAGAATATAAAACGAATGAAAACAATTTTGTAGGCTGCTTGACAAATTATGATTTTTTTCACCATGTCATTCAAACATTATGGACAGCAGGATGAGCATGAGCCAGCAATGTGCCCTTGTGGCCAAGAAGGCCAATGGCATCCTGGAGTGTATTAGAAGGGCTGTGGGCAGTAGGTCAAGTGAGATTCTGCTCTGTCCTCATGAGACTGCATCCTGGAATATTGTGTCCAGTTCTGGGCCCCTCAGTTTAAGAAGGACAGGGAGCTGCTGGAGAGAGTTCAATGCAGGACCACAATAATGGTGAAGGGAGTGGAGCATCTCCCTTCTGATGAAAGACTGAGGGAGCTGGGGTTCTTTAGCTTGGAGGAGACTGAGGGGTGACCTCATTCATGTTTACAAATACAGAAAAGGGTGGGTGTCAGGCGGATGGAGCCAGGCTGTTCTCAGTGATGTCCAATGATAGGGCAAGGGACAATGGGTGTAAACTGGAACAGAAGAGGTTCCAAATAAATACAAGAAAGAATTTATTCACTGTGAGGATGAGAGAGCACAGAACAGGCTGCCCAGGTGGGTTGTGGAGTCTCCTTCTCTGAAGACCTTCACAACCCACCTGGATGAGTTCCTGTGTGACCTACTCCAGGAGGTCCTGCTCTGGCAGGGCGGTTGGACTGGATGATCTTTTGAGGTCCCTTCCAACCCTTACAGTTCTGTGATTCAGTGAAGACCATATGCAGACAGAAGAAAGCCAAATTTCATTTCTTTGTTGTAAAGAGGCTGTAATCATCTATTTAAGGTTGGATTTTTCATACTCGATATGTTCTTGTAGCCTTTCCTTGTTTAACTTTATAGTAGGGGCTAATTCCTGCTGTGTTAAGGAAGGAGGAAGCATTTTTAGATAAAGAGTAGATACTGCTGTTGAAGAAATGTTACAAAATTACTACAGCCAAAGCTTTCCAAAATTGCTGCAGCCCTGTGTGAAAGCTCAGCAGAGCTGTGCTTCCCAGTGGAGGCAGGGTTGTAAGGACAGGAGAATGCAGTGCTCTGCCTTCTCAAGGTACCGCTGAATTTCTACTGTGTCTTTCACAAATGATATTACAAAGACCCTCAGCAGCGTCCAGATGACATTTTTGTATCTATCCTTCTCAAATACAGGGAATGACAGAATTTCTGTTTTGCAGAAAAACTGTTCCTAGCACAACTGTAATTTCTCACCTCTCTGTAGGTGTGATCTGATATTGACTAGAAGCCTTGGATATCATGCAAGGTACTTGTCAGCATGTATGACTGTTCATCTAAGTGTATTGAGAGAGAAAGAAAATTATGACTGAACCTCAAATTATAGGTTATCCTGGCTTTATTTCCAAGCTTTCTATTAGATTGAACTCTAATTGGACTTTGAACATGCCAATTTCAAGCTTGCTCTTCAAGATATACATTGGAGAGGGGAAAAAACATTAGCTGTGGTTCCTCAGTCGTTGTTGAACATATTGGTGATAGATTCCATTTAGTGAGAAAAAGCTTGTAATGCTTTTATCTTACTAGTCAAAACTTCACACTTAACCCCACCTCTTCCCCAGAAAAAGACTCTCTTGACTTGCAACTTCTTGTCAAGATTTTGGCAAAGCTATGGAGCAATAATAAAACACATATTTTTGCAAGATGTGGAAGATGTATAACTAGGTATACACCCTATAGTCCCTTTTCTGGTCTCTCCCTGAGCAGTGGGGTTGGACAAAGGTGACATCCAGATGTGCTTTCCAGCTTCGACCATTCTGTCATTCTGTTGTTTACAGATATCTCACGGTTTTAAGATTTTGACTTTTTTGTCCTTTCTTACTCTAATATTGCATCTTTCCCAAAGCAGTTTGTCACCCTTTGGCATCACTATGGCTCAATATTTATACAGTGATGTTACTTGTTTCTGTGAATGAATGATGGGGAAGTGGGGAAGAAATCCTCAAGCTTTTAACTGTCAAGAAAACTCTTTCCAAAACTAGAGAGTAATGCAAAGTGCTTCAGTTTACCAAGGATCTGTAGTTCTAGTACAAGAACTAGCATCTTTTCTAGCATAATGTATATTTGAGACATTTTACTAATGAATAGAAATGATGTACATTTTTAGGACTTCCGTTTCTAGAGGGAAGATGTGAATGTTACACCCAGGGGGAATTTCTTCTGCAAAAATATGTCCTTATTGTAAATGGAATTGTTTGTTCATTAGGCTTACATGATTCCATTCTGTTGCCTATGCTTCCTTATGCTGTGTTCCATTATGCTAAGAGGTGGACTTTGTACAAAAGTTGCAATTCAGTAGCAGAGGCAAGCTGCTGTAACACAGGCTTTTGTGACCTCTCTTCTTCAGCAATGGGTCTTGAGAGCTTGATGAGAAGTGAACAGCCTCAGGAGGTGGAAGGAAAGAAGACTGTGTGCTGGGTTCAGCACTAGTCTTAGGGCTGCCTTGGAGCTGTTCTGGGTCAGGTCAGAGCAGCTTGAGGAGATCTGGGATGTGCTGCCAGTTTGAACACAGAAGAGGAGGAATGCCCAAGGTCTCAAAAGTCTTGGGCAATGTTAAAATGCTGATTGCTGAGCAGTCCTATTAGAGGTGTCAGTGCTGTCAGTGTTAGCCTCCCCAAATTTAATTCACTGGACAGATCAATAGCAGCACAGTGCTCCCTGAATAGAGCAAGGAGCAGTTTGTGTTAGTCTTATGTGCTTTGGTGAAACCAAACACAACTCTACTGATCAGCATGCCACACTACCCTCCTGAACTGTTGCAGTCACACCTGAATAAGGTACGTGTCTTCTAACAAGGAGGGTAGGAGAAAAGCTGTAGCTTATCCCTACAGGGTTCTGCATTTTAGGGAAAATTGTTGTGGCTAAGGACAAACAAATCTTAGCTACTGCTGCTTAGCCAAGTTTTAGTACAGTTTCCAACAAAAAGTAGTTTGGTTGGGTTTTTTTTTCCCTCTACAAGACAATTTGATCTTGTGAATGAACTTTTATCAGACACAACAGGAAAGATCTTCCTATAAAAGACAAAATTCCAAGAGGAATAAGTAGCAACAGTCTGCCCTACTAGAAGGCTCTGATAATATTAGTACCTTTCTGTAGTTTAGTACAGTCCTGCTTTCTTCATCTCCAGGACTGTTTATTCAACCATATCAGAATCTAATAGATAACCTGAGGTTTCCTTTACAGAAGAAAGAGAACACTGGAGAAGCATACCTCCTTTTGTGGCATCTAGGAATGTGTCTAGAAACTGTTTCATTTGGCCTGAGCTAGGCTGAAGTTTGAATATGAGTGCAAAAAAAAACCCAAAACCCCTAAAACATAGCACAAAAATCCTGAAATTGAGATCATTGAGGTTTTTTTGGGGTTTGAGGACTAACACAAGATTATATACTTTGTCTTGAAAACCAGTGTTTGCAGTAAGTATATTCTACAGGAGGAAAATAATAGCTTTATGCTGGAGCGTGAAGTGTTTCTTAATTAAAGCCTTATTTCATTCTAAGCTTCCTAAGAACTTGGGTTCTTTCCAAGTGACTCTTTCATTTGAACTCTTCCATTCATTATCATACCATTTAAAGACCTTTACTTGCTAACAGTCACCTCTGTATGTATTACTTTATGAGTGTCTCTTCTAACAGATCTGACCCCTCAGCTGCAAAATAACACCTTCTGGAGTTGGTGTAAGAGTCCCCTTTCCTCTGATGGCCATTTTTAGTGCAATTTTGAGCTCTTAGAGGCTCTTAGCAGCCTATCAGTAGTTAATTGATATGTACCTTGTAGAAAATGAAGACTTTTAATAATACAAGATAAAAATGTTCTATTGTACTTGGGAAGAAGTTTTTATTATTACCAGAATATACCGAACTGCTCAGAGCATATATTCAACTCTGCACGTAGAATGTTTGCTTCAGCAGCTCTTTAGTTTTGAACTTGTAGCTTGGTTTGAATTTTGTTTTGTTCAAACTTGGATCTTTTTGCTACAGTGAAAGTTGTTTCCTGGAATACTATTATTAAAGAAAATGCTATGGATGAATAAAATACATACTTAAAATTATTTATGTTGATCTTTGTGTTTTCACAGAACTATTCTCACGATCATTTGCTAGACACTAGCGACTCAAAAAAACAGCAAGCTAATCAGCACAGCTACCGTACGAGATACGCCGTGGAAGAAACTGCAAGGCCCGCTGAAGAGTTAGAAAATGGACACAGTTCCTCAGATGTAAGATCCTTATTCATGAGTCAATTTTCTCATTTACAGAAGCACAGAATGGTAGAGTTTGGAAAGGACCTTTAGAGATCATCTAGTCCCAACTTCCCTGCAGAAGCAGGTCAACCTAGATCAGGTCGCACAGGAATGTGTCCAGGCAGGTCTTGAAGGCCTCCGAGGAAGGAGACTCCACACCCCTCCTGGACAGCCTGTGCCAGGGCTCCCTTACTTGAACAGTAAAATGTTTTTTTCTTATGTTTAAATGCAACCTAGGTACAGTAGAAAAAAAGGATGTCACAACCTCTGTCTGTCCTGACATCCACCATTTAGATATTTGTAAATGTTAATAAGATCTCCCCTCAGTCTCTTCTTCCCCAGACTAAACAGTCCTAGTTCCTTGCAGCCTTTCCTTATAAGAGAGATACTCTAGTCCCCTGATCATCTTGGTAGCCCTGCGCTGGACTTTCTCCATTCTTCTCATTAATCTCTTCTTTCACCTAATTAAACATTGTTTCTTGTGGAAACTCAGGTTATGTTTTTCATCGTGTGTTTTCTCTCACATTTTAAAAAGTGATGTTGAATTAGGTTTTCACATGCTGCTGTATGCATGTAAGCATTTGACAAAAAGGAGAAATGCTGATTTGTAAGGGCATTGTTAAATGTTCCCTATATTTGGAAGCCTAATCAGTATGGCACATGTGACCCAGCCAGGATGGTAACTGACTCTAGCTGTCCCTGCTTGAACAGGGAAGTTGGTTAATACAGCCTCAACCATTCTGTGCTTTTGTAGCTACAGTAGAGAACTCAATAATTAGAGTATATAAAATCCATACTGGGTTTTTGGTTGATATTAAATGAAAATATGTGGAAATACCACATTAAAAAGACTGGAACTAGTTTTCAAAAAGGTAAGCTTGCCTTTTTAAATGGAGGTTGAGAACCATTCAGGTCTCCACTCCACTGGCAGTGTGTTAAAGAAAAGTTACTCTGCACTGTGCATCTGTCCAGGCATAGATATTTTCTTACTTGTTTACATTTAAGTCCATTAGAGTAAAGTAACTATCTGCAAACTAAAGTACCACTTTAACAACTTAAGCATACAGCATTATAAAAGCTTTGTAACACATATAAAGCCTAGAATAGTCTTAGTCATATTGTCACATATTGCAGTGTTTGTGAGTTGCAAAGTAAATGCTTACTATTTTTTCTGCCTCTCACTCTGCACCTCATGCCCTCTGCCCCATGTTAGGAAGGGGAAGTAGTTGTTGCCAGCGGTGGAACATCAGAAGATGATGAAAGAGCATGGCACAGTGATGGCAGTTCTAGGTAAGTGACAGTATATCTTACAGAGAAAAGTACTGCTGGTAAGTTTAGGTAATCTGCTCTGTAAATGGTTGATGGGTAATATCTAAAACATGTGCATATTTAGAAGATAAAAAACAACTTTAAACATTCAGGATTTTGTTTTCAGCTCTATTACTAACTAAAATGTAGGGCAGGTTTCATCCTTGTTTTCCAGAAGCAGAATTGTTTCCAACTGGTTCTGCAGCAGGGTAATTCTTTGCAAGTGCATACATGCTTCAAGCATGTGGTAGAAATTTCCTGTCAGTGTGGGCTGTGTGACTACCTCTGCTGACCTTTGGTTTGAAATGAGAGAGCAAAGATTGAAGCAGCTTCAACCCATCCTTATGTTTCTTCTTTAGCAAATGTTTTTATTCACATTTGTACAAAGCTATTCAAAACCAGAAGTACTGAGAACAATATCCAGACTTTAACATGTGTCATATAGAATTGACCAAGTAAACAGTGGTTTTACTTCTAGTGATGCTAGAAGTTAAGCATCTTGCAAGATTGAATGACCTCAAGGCTTTTGATTTACTGCTGTCTAAATTGTAGATAGGATTGTAGGGATTTAGGTGCTGGTTTAACCATTAAAATCTTGTAGTTATCTAGAGCATTATAGTCTTATTTGGATTATCTAATGCAATGCACTCTGAAATTGCCTTTTAACTTTTATCATGTCTTCTTTTCTTTTGGTGTATCATACATAGTGATTACTCCAGTGATTATTCTGACTGGACAGCAGATGCGGGAATCAATTTGCAACCACCAAAGAAAATTCCAAAAATTAAAACAAAGAAAGCAGAAAGTAGTTCTGAGGACGAAGAAGGACCTGAAAAACAAAAGAAACAGATTAAAAAGGAAAGGAAAAAAGGGATTGAGGAGAAAGATGGACCATCAACATCACCAAAGAAGAGGAAACCCAAAGAGAGAAAACAGAAGGTTATAGACGTTCTTTTTGTATTACCCGATGCTCACTCCTGCTGTCTTAGAATTAGATGAATGATTCAGTTACACATACAACTTAGCATTGCCTATTTTGAAAACACATCATGACTATGTCAAGTGATAGATGGCTGTAATGATATGCATTCTTATTATCATGTGTTTACTTAAGGAACACTTTTAATGTCCTTAATAACATCTGTTCTCAGATGAGAAACATTTCCTTTTAGGATTGTATTGAGTATTCATGTAACACGTGTGTGTAATTTTTTTCAGCTGTACCAGTTGTCTCCCTGCTTAACTGCAATTTCTTTTATGTCTGCACAATCATAACACTTTTTTTCCATCAATTCCACAGTGTACAATATTTGCATTATACTTACTCCTATACTTCCATCAAGGGGAATTTTACTTGCTCAGGGTTTTGTTGTTATCTGTGCTTTGTTTGCTTTCTAGTATAGCCATGTCATTCCAGTGCAGATCAGTACAAGGAAATTTTTGGCAACTTCTGCTGTTTTCAATGTGTTGTGGTTTGGGGGGAATTTGATTTAACAAATTGTTGGATCAGAAAACTTTGTTTCTTTACTCTTTACAGAGATCAGAAGTGACCTGTGGTAGATGGTAATAATTTTCATAAGCTCTTGGCTTTTATTTTTGCAGTGCCCAAGGAAACCAACTGTATTATCTAAGCAACTAAATAACTGTATTTTGTTTATTTATAAGATTAGGAGTCCTCGGCATTCCTTAAGATCATTATTTTAGCATTCAGGTCCTCATTAGAGAAGGTATACTGACAATACCTGTTTTAATATGCATGTTGGCATGGTGTCAGCTTTACTGTGAAACTTTGGTATAGCACACAGGATGTTAGGGGGTAGGCTTTGATTAGACTACTTTTTCTGTATTGTACTCAATCATTTGTTGTAGTACCAATGCTAACAGTATCTTGGTATTTACCCAGTCTGAAACCAGGAGGAGGTATGAGATCAGGAAAATAGATGGTGAGAAACCATTTTGATGGTTGAAACCTCTAGTTTAAGCTTTTTATTGTAAAAAGTAAGACTGGCAGAGAGACAAGTATTTCCACTTAGATTAAAGCTGAGCTGTGTGTTCTGAAAATCTTGCATCCTTTTTGGTCCCAGATATTGAGGTGCAGGAGGTCTTTGATTCCAAAAATATCAGACTTAGATTTTTCAGGTTTTTTTAAGATGACCTGCTCCTTTCTTGAATCACAAGAAAACATTGAGCTGGCAGGAGTATCAGAAAATCATCCTTCTTTCCTCTGCCCCTTGGGTAGGACTACATCTGTGATTCCTGACAGGTGTTTGTCTTTGAAGTTTCTTGTGGTACTAATTCTACCTCCTTACTGGGCAGAGAACTAGCAATCCTTACTGATAGTATGTTCTTCCTGTACCTAAATCTGAAATAAAATTAGAGCTTTCCATTGAGGAGAGAAGTTTTGACCATCTTTGTAGCCAGACATGGAGTCTTGGGAATTAAGGAGTAGAGAAATAATGTTGTTGTGCTCTGCTAGTGCATGGGCAGTTGGAATCTTGAATGATGCTTACATTTCTAATCCCCTTCCACCAAAAATCAGTTTTAAAGTGATACAGCACTAAAGAAGGGCAAGAAAGGAGCCAGGAAGGCCAAAGAGTGCAGAGTATTTTTTCCTTTGGGGCAGACACCAAGAAGCTGACTCATAGAAGTGAGAAAGTTTGGAGGCAATACGATAAAGAGTTTTATAAAACTATGAATGGTTTAGAAATGAATACATGCAGAATGATTTCCTTCCTTATTTTGTGCAGTGAGAGGGTAACACACGATGGCATAGACATGAGGTTCAAAAAAGAGCATTTTCCCTATTCCACCCCCACCCCCTGAAAGCAAACAAAACCCTCAAAGCACCTGAGCGTGTAATCAGGTTGTGGAACTAATTACTAAAGGATTTAGAAGAGTTTCAGAAATTATTAAGCAAATTCACAGGGATGAATCTCTTTCAGGCTTGGCTTCCAGACAGTCTTAAACTGATGATTAACGCATGGTGTTATAACAAGGGAAGATTTTCTGTTTCAAGGCTAATTCTTAGCATCTCCTCCTCATTCACCAATGAAATAGACAGACTGCCTTGATGCAGCACATGCAGTTTTTCACAAGACAGACCTGCTTGAACCTCAAAATCCACCAAGTTGCTTCTGTGTTAGTGATTTATTGCAGTGAAGAGATTCTGGTTTGATTTTTACTTGTTTTTACTTGGCTATATGTTTTTTCCTGTGGTGTACCCACCAGTGCTTCAGTGGTGCACTTAAAGGAGTTCCCATCCTGCTGATACCACATTTGAATTTGAACAGTGGAGTTATATTTGAAGTATCCCATTGGCAGTCTTGGGGCTGCAGTCTTGCATTCAGCGGCTATATGGAGCGGGTTTTTATCTCGCCTACTAGATAAAAACATACAGTGTGCACCTAGGGCCAGCAACTGGAATGAGCTTACAAATACATGATGTGGAAACACAACCTGAAAATGCAGTTCCACAGCACATAATAGTAAATATGCCAGTGAGTAACATCGGATGATCAGTCAAGGTCATTTCCACATGCTTTTACCTCTGTTTACGTTGCTCATTCTTTTCCTCTTCATTGAGCAGGATTCCTTGATTAGAGGCAAACGTATAGCTGTAGTGGCTTATGGGCCAAGACAGCTGTGTGAACTTGGTTAAAGAGAATAGCATATTTCAGTTTATCTTTATGAGATGTAGCTACTGGAGTGTTAATAAATTCTGTCTTTGTTAGAAGAGCACCTCTACCAGCAGCACCTCCAACATAAACAATCGGAAGCCAAAAACCCACTTAATATTTCAGAGTATTAATGTTTTTTGTTTTACTGTTATTGGAGATAATTGTTATCTTCATACTAGCAATTGTTTTCTTCTTAAGTATACCTAAGAAATAGAAGTTGACTTTAATCACTTCACAAAGCACTCCAAATGTTAGTTTATTCATATTAATCTTCCATGTGCATATTTTTCAGAGGCTGGCTGTAGGAGTTCTGGCAGAAAATGGTTTGACCCTGGAAGAATGGCTACCTTCAGCGTGGATTACAGATACTGTTCCTCGTCGGTGCCCATTTGTGCCACAGATGGGGGATGAGGTATTGTAGCTGTTCCCTCTGTTCTGCTTCTTTCAGCTTGGTTTTGCCTTTTTTATTTTCATCTGTGCATTTTGTAAGGAGATTTATTATCATAATATTATCGATTTTCTTCAAAACACTCTTTAATCTGGGTAACACTTGCTTTTGCTTCCTTTAGTCTTTCCCATACTGAAAGTATTCTGCACAGTGTTATTTTGCTTTTATTTTTTTGATTCCACACTTAAGCAGTAACATCCCTTCTTGTACTGTGTTCAGCGTGTTATTACCGTATGACACATGCATTCAAGCTGTGCAAGATGCTTTATCTAGTGAAATTGGTCCTTAGTTGTAGAGCAACTTGTACAGAGAAGAATAGGTAAAAAATCAACTAGGAAGTTAAGTTACTTAGAAAACTTTCTGTTGGGACTTGAAGTAAAACCCAGGAATGAAACATTTGGTGTGAGGGTGTGTTTTTGTGGATGGTTTGTGGGGCGGTTGGGTTTTTCTTTTGCTGGGGGATGGAGAGGTGACTAGTTTTTTTTCATAGAATCACAGAATCTTAAGGGTTGGAAGAGACCTTTAGAGATCATCTAGTCCAATCTCCCTGCTAAAGCAGGTCCACCTAGATCAGATCACACAGGAACGTGTTCAGGCGGATCTTGAAGACTTCCAAGGAAGGAGCCTCCACACCCTCCCTGGGCAGCCTGTGCCAGGGCACCCTCACCTCAACAGTGAAATAGTTTTTCCTTATGTTTAAATGGAACATTTTGTGTTCCAGCTTCTTCCCATGACCCCTTGTTCTGTTGCTAGATACAACAGAAAAAAAGGATGCCCCAACCTTCTGACACCCACCATTTAGATACTTGGAAATGTTAATGAGATCTAATTAATTTTTAATTCACTTGTTCTGAAGAAAAACTGATATTGTCCTTTTCACTTGTATTTCTGATACCAGAAAACTTCTACCAATCTCTTATAACAGAACTCCATGAGAAACTTTGTATATAGGTATTTTATATGAACTAGACTGCCAAAAACTTTGTAAACATAGCCAGATGTCTCAATACAATAGCAGAAGGATGCCCACCAGTTTTGACTTTGGAATATATGGCATGTGAACTTTACAATGGCTTGTGTGAATAAGTATTATCAAGTAGAAGGGAATATTGAAAACCAGCATGTGTGCATGTTTCCTAAAATCCCCTCAGTTGACTTAGGCTATGTTGTGTAGTCTCTTGGTTCTTCAGGGAACGATGTGTTTGAGGTGCTACATGAGTTCTTGTGTACCTCACACCTTCAAAATGCAGTTGGAGAAATATTTAGCGTGGTGGCCCAGTTGACTGACTTTGGTCCTGAACAAGCTGTTTGTGAGCACCACCTTGGAAACTGAATCAGAGGTTGAGGTGCAAGTAGTTTTGTTTTTACTAGATCACTTGATGAAGTCCAAAAATTACGTTAGTGTTGCTAGTGTGGGAGAGGAGCAGCACTTCAAGTTGAGTGTTGCAACTGGAAAGAATGCTTATACCCTGCAGCAAGCATGTTTTGGAGACTGTGCTGTTCAAAAGATCAAGTCCAAATATATTTATTTGGTGTCTGATACCATCTGGATATGGTGAAGCAGCCAAAGATTTATCGGTGCCATATTACTCAGGAGACTTTAACATCTTATTGGTTTAGTAAGATAAACAGATCTGTTTGGTTTGGCACCTGCTGAATGGCATGTGCAGTGTGTATTAGGAATACCTAAGCATCCTTTTCCTGAAAAATGCTTTGTATTACTGAACAAGAAATTTCCTGTCCTCTGCCTAGAAAGTAGTAGTTGCACCAATAGAGAGTATGTTTGTAGCTAAGCTACTCTGTCTAAAATCCCATCTCTGATACTTGCCCTCTCCATGTTTGCTTAAGATGTGAAAAGAAGCTATTGATCTAGAAAATTATTTTTGAGATCAATAGGAATAATAGATCAGTTTAATTAGAGATGCACAATCAGAAGTCTAATGTGGCCTTCAAACATTGTCCTGCACCTGAGAAGGAGCAACCCCATGCACCACTACAGACTAAGGATTGACCTGCTGGAGAGCAGCTCTGCAGAGAGAGACCTGGGAGTCCTGGTTGATAATAAACTGAACATGAGCCAGCAATGTGCCCTCGTGGCCAAGAAGGCCAATGGCATCCTGGGATGCATCAAGAAGAGTGTGGGCAGCAGGTCAAGGCAGGTTTTTCTCCTCCTCTCCTCTGCCCTGGTGAGGCCTCATCTGAAGTCCTGTGTCCAGTTCTGGGCTCCCCATCTCAAGAGGGACAGAGAGCTTCTGGAGAGAGTCCAGCACAGGGCCACCAAGATGATCAGGGGACTGGAACATCTTTCTTATGAGNCCCAATCTCTACCATTCTGTGATTCTCTGATTGTGGTGGATGGCTGGTATGTTTTAGAAGATTAGAGAGGAAAAATGTTTTAAATTCCTTCTCTTACAGCTGTACAAACAAGAAGAGACAGCGGTGCTATATTTAGATACTAAGTGCACAAGAATAGCTCATACCATCCCTTTTCCCGTTCTGCATACTGCCATTTACAGACCTTTATCATGTGTCTTGAGGAGTGGTGGAAACGCAGCCAGAAAAGTGGGATTGCAGTTTCCCACTCTTGAGTATTAAAATACATTGCGTATTCATTGAAGTATTCTGCCATTAACATAAAAAGAACAGTTTTGTGTGGGTATTGCACCGTGTAGAAGCAGGAATTTATCAAGATGAAAATTATTCTTTCCTGGAAAGAGGCACAAGTACTTTTTTTCCCCACAGATAGCTTTCTAATTTCTTCTTCTGACAAAAGATGCCATCCTAGAGCCATTTAAAAAATAAAAAAGTTCCACTTATGTAAACAGTGGGTTGAATTTATGTGCGGAATTAGTAGAAACAGTAAGTGTAGGAGGAATTGTTCAGTGCCTGTGCCGTTAAGTGGATTTTTTTTTGTTTGATTCACAGGACGGCATGGGAAACAATTTGTCACAGTGTTGCAAAGTGTAGTTCACATTAGCATTATTTTAGATCTGCCTCTCAGTAGTCTCTGTTTGTTTTCCTGTCAACTAGAATCTGGGGTTGCACAGGAGCTTATCACTGCTTTCATACCTGGTATACCTGTGTGATTTCTTTTCCCTATAAGGCCACTGTGCATGTTAATACTCTGCAAAACAAGAGCTTAAAAATATATGTATAAACATTAGTGTGGTTATTTGTATAAATGTATTTAAAAACTTACTGGGGGCTTTTCACTCTCCTTTTTGTTTTTGTTGTTGTGTTATAGACCTTTACATCTAAACTCTTGTCCCTTCATCCTACTTGATGGAAATTTCAGGTTTATAGTTTGAGACACTTGTAGATGTGGGATTTTTTTGTTTGTTTGGAAGGCATCATACCTGGAATACAGCAGTTTATCAGATCTTTGCTGTAATTAGTTTGACACTGTTTCACGTTTCAGATATGTTCCTTGAATATGTGTATGTTTTTCAGCTTAATGCTTCATCACAGTGCTGATTTATAACAAAATGAACCTGCTTCTGCAGGGGGGTTGGACTAGATGATCTTTAAAGGTCCCTTCCAACCCCTGCTATTCTGTGATATACAACAGGATCAAAGAGAAACTATTAGAGTCTGAACTGTGGACATTTAGAGTGGAAAGCTTTGGAAATTTTTAATGAGCACTTGAAATGTCTGTTTTCAATTTGTTCACGTCTTTGGCTCTTTGTTCAGTGGTATGGAAGTGAACACCAAAATCTTACCAGAAATATAATGAAGAGAAAAATTCTCCTAGTATATATTTCCAGTTCCAAAAAAAGATATGGTTAGCCAGAGAGTGAATTTAGGGGTACATGATTGTCATCTTAGGGCTGGCTTAGAGTGATGATGAACAGGCTGCCCGGGAAGGGTGTGGAGTCTCCTTCTCTGGAGTTTTTCAAGACCCACCTGGACGTGTTCCTGTGTGACTTGATCTAGGTGGACCTGCTTCTGCAGGGGATTGGACTAGATGATCTCTAAAGGTCCTTTCTGACCCCTACCATTCTGTGACTAACAAGGTAGGTTAGTGGAAGTCATGCTACTGTCACTGAATTGCTCTATACTGTGATGATAAATAGATGTTACTGGTTCTGTTTGGTCTTGCATGTGTAGTTTGGGACATTTTGCTCATAGGAGAAATGGTGTTCTTAAACTGTCGTGCTTTTTTTGTAAATGTTTCTATGATAACTGCTTTTAATTGTCTACTGCTGAACTTTTTGTGAACCTGTGACTTTTGCAGGAAAATATAGTGGAAGAAAGCTGATGATAAAATAGAAAGTACACACATTGTATGGCAGTGATATGCCAGCATTTCAGCTCCTCAAAGTCTTTGTTAGTGATCTGTCACATTTCACTTTTAGGTCTACTATTTCCGACAAGGTCATGAAGCATATGTTGTAATGGCTAAGAAGAACAAAATATATAGTATTAATCCCAAGAAACAGCCATGGCATAAAATGGAATTACGGGTATGACTTGTTTCATTTTTGTTTCTAGCCTAATATTAAAATAAAATTGAAACTAGCTCAGAGAAGATTCTTGAATACAGATCTTTCTATTGTTGTGCTTAATATTGTTAGATAAGGGGAAAAAGTCAACTTAATAGTCGAATGTAATCAGACCTTAAACTGTAATTCTTTTCTCATCTGCTTGAGTATATGAGGTGATTACACTGCATAGTAAAATCTTTTTTCAGACAAGTTAAATTGCGAGATAATAGCTCGTTTGGAAAGACTAATTTTCAGATATGTGATTTTGACATGTTCTGGCAGAAATCTGGTCTCTTTAGTATACCCATATTTTCATGTTTCAGAAAGTTACTACAGTCATCTTAACTTCAGTGGTGGTACATAACATTTTGTTTATTTCAGGAGCAAGAGCTGATGAAAATAGTCGGGATTAAGTATGAAGTGGGACTACCTACTCTCTGCTGTCTTAAACTAGCTTTTCTTGACCCTGATACGGGTAAACTAACTGGAGGGTCATTCACCATGAAGTAAGGAAAGCAATATTATTTTCAAATTGGGGGCTTTCTTGTTGGGGGGGGTGAGGTTGAAAGTTAGAAGATACCATTAATGTTGTAGCTTTTGCTATTTAAGTGTTAAATTCACAGTGGGTGTTTTCTAATGTAACTGCTTTATTTCATACTTTTGCTGTTTTGTCACTTAATAGTTGTATGTTCTGTTGTATTTAGGTATCACGATATGCCAGATGTCATAGATTTCCTAGTTTTGAGGCAGCAGTTTGATGATGCCAAACATAGGCGATGGAATATAGGTGAGTTGTACAGAAAGTTCTTTGGCTTGACATTGTTTGTATGTTTGTTTTTTTAAGTGTCAACTTATTTTCATTATAACTTATTAAAAAGTAGATTATGGTAAATCCTAATACTATGCTGAAATCAGAGAATAAGCTCTGTCTGTATTTGGATGTGAATTCTCCCATTGTCTTTGACTGAAGCTACAGCAAGCAAACAAAATACTGAAGGTGATCTATAAAAGAAATTGCAAAGAAAGAGCACGTTGAAAGTTCGTGGGTGGGAGTTTAAGGGACACGCTCATGTGGGTGATCCTGTTGTGAGAGTTTTCTATAGGCCACCTGATCAAGAAGAAGTACATGACACCTATAAACAGCTGAGAACTGCCTCACGATCACTCGTCCTGGTTCCCATGGCAGAATTCAGCCACCCTGATATTCACTGGCAAAGCCACTCAGCCAATCACACACGGTGTGACAACTTCCTGTCACAAGTGATTGAGGAGCCAAAGAGGAGGAGTGTGCTCTGGACCTTGTGCTAACAAATAGAGGTCTGGTTGGGGATGTGAAGGTTGAGGGCAACCTTGAGATTCCACTATGAGATGGGAGAATTCATGATCCTGTGTGGAAGAAACAGGACACCAAGCAGGGTTTTGACCCTGGACTTCAGATGAGCTGACTTTGGCCTCTTCAAAGACCTGCTTGGAGGGATGTCATGAGCTAGGATTTCCTATTTGCCAATACAAAGGACGTAAGAGGCCTACGTGGATGAGCAAGGAGCTTCTGAAACAAGCCTCACCTCCATCTCTGGGAAGGTAATGGAACAGCTCATCCTGGATGTCTTCTGTAAACACATGAAGGAAAAGATGGTTATCAGGAGAGTCAACATGAATTCACCAAGGGGAAATCCTGTTTGACCAACCTGATGCCTTCCATGAGTGCATAACCGGCTGGCTAGATGAGGGGAGAGCAGCAGATGTCATCTACCTTGACTTCAGCAAAGATTTTGACACTGTCTCCCATAACATTCTCATCAGAAGCTCAGGCAGTGTGGGTTGAATGAGTGGACAGTGAGGTGTATGGAGAGCTGGCTGAATGACAGAGCCTAGAGGGTGGTGATCAATGGCACAGAATCGAGTTGGAGGCCTGTGGCCAGTGGAGTTCCTCAGGGATCAGTTCTGGGGCCAGTCTTGTTCAACACCTTCATCAATGACCTGTATGAGGGGACAGAGTGTACCCTCAGTAAGTAGCTTGATGACACCAAATTGGGAGGACTGCCTGATTCCACAGAGGCTGTGTGAGGCCATTCAGTGGGATCTCGACCAGCTTGAGAGTTGGGCAGAGAGGAACCTCATGAGGTTCAACAAGTACAGAGTCCTGCACCTGGGGAGGAACAACCCCATGCACCACTACAGGCTGGGGATTGATCTGCCGGAGAGCAGCTCTGCAGAGAGACCAGGGAGTGCTGGTTGATAATAAGCTAAACATGAGCCAGCAATGTGGCCAAGAAGCCCAATGGCATCCTGGGATGCATCAAGAAGAGTGTGGGCAGCAGGTCAAGGGAGGTTTTTCTCCTCCTCTCTACTCTGCCCTGATGAGGCCTCATCTGGAGTCCTGTGTCCAGTTCTGGGCTCAAGAGGGACAGAGAACTTCTGGAGAGAGTCCAGCACAGGGCCACCGAGATGATCAGGGGATTGGAACATCTTTCTTATGAGAAAAGGCTGCAGGAACTGGGGCTGTTTAGTCTGGGAAGATTGAGAGGGGACCTCATCAACACTCATAAATACCTAAAGAATGGATGTTGAGTGGATGGGGCAACACTTTTTTCTGTAGGGCTCAGTGACAGGACAAGAGGTAGCAGGCACCTGCTGGAACACAGGACATGAACATGAGAAGTAACGTTTTCCTGTTGAGGTGAGGGAGCCCTGGCACAGGCTGCCTAGGGAAGGTATAGAATCTCCTTCTCTGGAGGTCTTCAAAACCCACCTGGACGAGTTCCTGTGTGATGATCTAGGTGGATCTGCTTTAGCAGGGGGTTTGGACTATAGATGATCTCTAGAGGTCCCTACAAGCTCTTACCATGCTGTGATTCTGTAAGAAAATCTCTTGTGCATTTGTAGAGAGGATTTAAGAATAATTTTAGAAATGTGTTGTTTGTTGATAAATGGTAACTCACTGTAGCCTATGTATTGCTTTTTTGTGTCATACAGTTGCTGGTTTGTCTTCTGAGGACTACTACTACTATCTTTTCTACTACTACTACTACTGTCTTTTCTTATTCCCCTTTTCATATTCTTGTTTCTATTATTGTTTGTTTCAGGGAAGAGTATTTGCTTATCTAAGATAGCTTTTAATTGATATTAAATGTATTTTAATGTATATATTCAATATATGTATGTATTTAATGTATATATTTAATGTATTTTAATTTCAGAAGCAACCAACTTAGAATGTTTGAGAACTCATAGCCTATTGATTGCATACTTTTGTCTTCTTATAGTTTAACTACAAGATAAATACTTCAGCTAAAAACTATTCCAGTAGGATACCTACAGGTTTAGCTGTATGTCTTACTGTGCATACCTCTGTCTTACATAGCAGCCACTTCTAAGTTCAACACACATCTTATATTTTCATCAAACCAATGTTATCCGGTGATACACAGTTCTGGAAAATCATACTCAATCCTTCTAATTGGAATTTTTGGTTTGCTCCTGGCATAGATGAGATAACACAGAGGAGACTGAAAAAACAGTAATGTCAGAGATTGTTCTGTGGGCTTTTTGAGTCACTTTGTTTACTGCTTTAGCATTCTGTCCAAAGGAATTCTGTGACTGTTGAGAAATCAGAAGTGGCTGCCAGTGTGCGCTCCTTTAAGTGCTTTTGATCTGCTTAACGTTCAGCTGCATGAAGGCACTCACAGTTGTATCTACACACATTTCTTTGTAAAACTGATCACTAGGAAGAGCCATATTGAGAGACTGCACACTAAGAGCTCTTCAGATTAATTTATTCCTTTAAAATAAAGCATCAGCCCTTGTTTACAGTTTTGATCTTACATTTCAGATATTTCTGGTATACTTGATTCTGTAACATTCAGCACAATTAGGACTATTAGTGGAACCTTTGTAATTCTCCCAGAATTGCTTACAGTACATTGGATAAAACTTCAAATGCAGAAAGCAGAACATTTTTTTTAGAATATATTCACTTCCTATTAATTTTGGATAACTGCAGCAAGCATTTGGGCAGAGTTGAAATAGAACAAACATTTCTATTGAAATAGAACAAACATTGCAGCAGTTGAGAAAGTGTGTGTATATTCAAGTCCTATGAAAACAAAAACGTGCTGGTTTTGGAATCAAAGGCTTAAATTACATTTGTTCTTCTATTGATTGAACTGGATACTTGGCTAAAATTGTTTCTAAATTCTGTGGCATGTGTTATAGACAAAATTATGATGGCATGTAATACACATTCTCACATGTAATTTTCTTTATTAATGTTTCTGACCTTTTTTTCTCAGCTAGGCAAATGCTTGGCAGTAGTGAAACCATTACAAGTCACAGTAAATTACTTGGCTAACCTTTTTCAAAGCTTTAATAAATTTTATTCTTTTATCAGTCGAATTTCCAGCATAGTAAAGGAAAAAAAAACCTTTGAGTAGCTGGAAAAGCACTTGAGAAACTAGGGAGGAGGAGCTGAGCAGCGTGTAAGATGTTCCCCATACAAAAGTGTCATGATGCTGATTTGTTTTAAGGTGACATGTAGTGTTTAATGCAATTAGATTTGAATCTTAAAGTTATAACATTGACACTTCTTCCCTTTATATGAAATTAAGAAATAATATATAAAGAATATGTAGGCAGATTTGAAAGATGTTATTTTTTTAGGGCTATATTAGCTTTTGTTAAAGGCAGCCTTCAGAAAGAATTGAGTAACTTTTTTAAAAGACGGAATGTGACTCATGTTTGCCTGTTAATGCTACAAGTGTTCAAGATTATTTCTGTTTTCAAGATCAAGCCAAAGATATCTAAAAGCTGCTTTTCTTGGGAGCAGTAAGGTGCCTTGTATTGACGAAATTATCTTGTGTTTCTTACCTAGGTGATCGTTTCAGGTCAGTGATAGATGATGCTTGGTGGTTTGGAACAATTGAAAGCCAGGAACCTCTGCAGCCTGATTATCCTGATAGCTTATTTCAGTGCTACAATGTCTGGTTAGCAAATTTATCTTCCATCTTTTATTTTCATTAGTTATTTTGTTTGAAGTACTGAGCAACTTGCATTCGTTAAATTGAGTCGTGCATCTCACTGTACCAGTTTATTGTAATACTCTGTGCTACATAAATAGATTGTACTACAAACATTAAATGTTGAAGCAATAATAGTGGATAATTTAAATGTGGTTATTTTTAAGCTGGGACAATGGTGATACCGAGAAGATGAGCCCTTGGGACATGGAGCTGATACCAAATAACGGTATGTTACCTTAATAATATAATTTCTTTTAAGAGTATATTTAAAGAAGAAAAGAAAATGTAGTATGGATTTGTCTAAATAATCCTATTTCTCTTGGAGAGCGAGGAGAAGGCTCACAAACCAGTTACATTTCAAGAACGTCCTTAAATCTCATTTACTAAATGAAAAGCAGATGAAGATAAATACTGGGGAAAAAAAAAATGTTCCCCTATACATACAACAAATAAGTGTTATGTTAGAAACAGACAGAAATGTTCCAAAAACTTACAACAGATGATGTACAGGTGAAGTTAACTTTTTGTACAGTCAGGGAGGATTGAAGATAAACCTGTGGCCTATGTCAGCTTTGAGGAAACTGCCTGCTCTGAGACCTGTCAGCATGCCCGCAGACATTCAGTGAACTGAGGACACAACATGTGCCTGGGAAATAGTTTGATAATAGTAGGATTTACTCCCTGCCTGGCCCAGCATGTGTGGCAGATAGATGTGCTACAGAGTGGACATCAGGGCATGGATGCTGTTCAAAGACAGGAATGTAATATTTCTTTTTCCCTCACTTAGCTTTGTGGGTTTTTTTTAAGTTATCATAAAAAGTCTAGTTAAAAACTGAAGTGGAATCAGCATCTTTTCCTTTTCTTCTAGGAAATGTTTGACAATATTTTCACTCATAAGCTGTAACCAGGTGGATAAATGGTGGTATTGAAATGGATGTGGTTTATCTTGATTCCATTAAAGCATTTAACACCATCTCCCACAGCATCCTGGCAGCAAAACTGAGAAAGTGGGGGCTGGATGATCAGATAGTGAGGTGGACTGTGAACTGATTGAAGGAAAAAAGGCAGAGAGTTGTGATCAATGGGGCAGGGTCTAGTTGGAGGCCTGTATCTAGTGGGGACCCTAAGGGATCAGTGCTGGGATGGCTGCTGTTCAATCTATTCATTAATGATCTTGATGAGGGAACAGAGGGCACTGTCAGCAAGCTCTACTGATGATACTAAGCTAGAGGGAGTGACTGACACACCATAAGGCTGTACTGCCATTCAATGAGACCTGGACAGGCTGGAGAGTTGGGCAGAGAGAAATCTAATGAAATTCAACAGGGGCAAGTGTAGAGTCTTGCATCTGGGAAAGAAGAACCCCAGGTACCAGTACAGGCTGGGGAATGAACTCTTCAAGTGTAGTGCAGGGGAAAGGGACCTGAGAGTCCTGGTGGACAGCAGGATGGCCATGAGCCAGCAATGTGCCCTTGTGGCCAAGAAGACCAACAGCATCCTGGGGTGTATTAGAAGGGCTGTGGGAGGTAGGTCGAGAGAGGTTCTCCTCCCCCTCTACTCTGCCCTCATGAGACAACATCTGGAATATTGTGTCCAGTTCTGGGCCCTTCAGTTCAAGAAGGACAGGGGCTGCTGGAGAGAGTTCAGTGTAGGGCCATCAAGGTGATGGAGTGGAGCATCTTCCTTATGGTGAAGGGCTAAGGGAGTTGGGACTCTTGAGCTTGGAGGAGACTGTGGATTGACCTCATTAATGTTTACAAATACATAAAGGGTAGTTGTCAGGAGGTCCTTTCCAATCCATGAGATTCTGTGATAAGGAACCACATGAGTAACTGTAGATAATTCTAAATTCATTGAAGTTGTACATATGGGCATTTCAGCTTCTTATTAATGTTCTTTTAATGGATACTACTTCATCATAAGTAAAATCCAAGAGTGATGACATGACTAAAATAATTAATTGAAATAGGGACATAGCCATATCTGAACCTGATTTTGCTGTATGCACAAACACTAACTTAAAAATATTATGAAAAAGGAGCACTTTTCATCCTTCTCTGAAAAGCTCGTGGTACATTTTCAATTGTCAAGGCTGTTCGATCCTCAAGAATGCAAAGGTGATGACATTTATAATTTGCTTGTTCAGGAGTTACGGTGTTAGCATTTCAACTCACAAAATTTTGACAAGGTGGAACCAATACCTGGAGATGTTTTAGCATGAACATCAAAGTCAATGTCTTTAAACTCCATGTGAAAATCACTGACCCTTCATTACCAAAATAATTTATCAAAAATATTGAGTGTAAAAACAAAACACAAACTTCATCTATGTTGAAGATGTGTCTTAGTATTAGCCATCTGGGAGAGGATAAATCTTGTACACCTAACTGCATTGTAAGGCTTTAAATTTATCATAGAGCAATATACAGAAAGGACACTGGATGCATCCAAAATGTGTTTGAGCAAAGCGGTAACTATACTTTTGCTTTGGTTAGTACAATGACGTTATGTGTCTTTGAATTACAGATGTATGTGTTACTCAAGATACAAAGATTTATGTTTTATTTAGTTTTCATGTTACATTCTAGCTGTATTTCCAGAAGAACTGGGAACTAGCGTTCCTTTAACAGATGATGAACGTAGAACACTGCTCTACAAACCTCTGGACGGAGAGTGGGGTTCCAGGACCCGAGACGAGGAGTGCGACAGAATTATTGCAGGGATAAACCAACTCATGACTCTAGGTAAGTCTGAAATAATACACAAAATGTTTTTGTGTGGTATTTTTTCAGACTATGCTCATGTGTACTTCTGAAATTAACACAATTATTATGATTACATACACCTTCTACCTCTTAGTTAACTGGGACAAAACTTATTGCATGTTTTAAAGTATTTCATATAGTGAGTACATACATACCCTAAATTTTCACCTGTTTTCATAGTTAACTAATACTTTTTGTTTACTGTAGCTGTCAGAATCTCTTGTTGGGATTAAAATTGCAAATTTCACGATGAATAGAATATTTAGCTATATTACAGGCAAATAGAAGAAAAAAACCTCACCTTATACACTTAGAGGAAGGATACCTGTGTGTCGATTTCCCCAGTATTAGCCTTTTCTAGTTCCTGTTTTCTCCCTCACATTGCCTTAGTTGTGCAAAATGATGAGGAAAAGGTAATTTATTAGCTTATGAAAAGCCACTTGCTATTTGATTGTAAAGCAACTACTCTTTACTGGCAGGTTCTGAAAAGGTAATTGCTAAAAGGTTTTAATGCATGAGTGATCAGTGATTTATGTGATCAAAGAAGAGTGTCTAAGATGGAGATCCATCAGTGTAATACAGGTTGAATCCTAAGCCTTTTGTATGTTTTCTGATGAGCAAACTGTGTTAAGTTAGCAGTCTCTGGTTTTGGAATAACAGTTGTCATAGTTTAAATACAGATGCAGATATTTTTTTTGTTTGTTTTGAAAGTACTTTAAGTAAGGTAAGACACTTATGTTTCAAAAGAAGCTGGAAAACTCTTACCATCTCTTGAAATCCTTATCTTAAAATAGTTCTGAAACCTAAATATCCCATATTACTTTTTTTTTTGTGAGATACTGCATAAGAAACTTCCCTTTGCTTCCACAAGGAAGGAAATATCCATACAATGTGGTAATCCACATTACAGAACTACATTAAAAAAAACTAGCAAGGAAATGAAATTTTAGGTTTTTTCTTTGTGTCATCATCTAAGAGTAACGGGTTTAGACTTGGCATTATGTTGTATGGCATACTGCTTAGTCTGGGATTTAACTACAACATGTGCAGTGCACGTTTGTACAAAGTAGCAGTTGCTAGGGCATTCGTGAGAGTAAGTAAACAGCTTTTAGAAGTTAAGCAGTCTGTTTAGCAACAACATATTTTCTGTTTTTAAAGACTCCTGTGGGAGACATTAAAGGGATTTTCTATGGTTTTGTATTATGGTATTTTCCCTTGAGATATAAAGTTAGAATGATGTGTCTAAGCACTTACGATACTTCTAAGAACAGAGGGGAAAAAGAAGTTTCGGTAGATTCATGGGCTTTAAATTACTCAGCAGTCTTCTAGCATTATGGTGAGCTGGTTTTAGAAAGCTTCTTTGCTCTTAGGTCGAGGAGGTCAAGAGACAGTGTTTCCATTTTATTTTGAGTGTGGATTTTCCCCATATCTTGATGAGGCTGAAATAATACTGTTAACTTCTACAGTACGAATTTAATGCGTTGCTTGCCTTGAAGATGGGAAGAGTGTCACTATAAAATGGAATTCAATAAGCCTGTGCTGTAAATAACATTACTAAATTGCATGTCTTCATATGTGTAGAACGTGTACATTTAAATCTGCTATTAAATGTGTTTATTTGCATGCATTGGCCATGTCTCTAATAAGTGTGATGTTTCTTGCACAACAGTAGGTAGTCTCTGTAGTGATTGTACTGACAGCATACACCTCAGCAAGCACTTTTATATGTAGAAAATCACAAATTGTTCAGAATGTCTAGGGTAGCTGTTATTTTTGGCAAAGTGATCTGCATTTCCAACATGAAGAGATCGTATATGTTGAGGAGGTGAATCTTAAAACTGCTTAGGGACGTTTGTGGTATATAATTGGGATTTTTTTTTTCTTTATTCTGTCTAGATATTGCATCTGCATTTGTGGCACCTGTGGATCTTCAAGCTTATCCAATGTATTGCACTGTTGTGGCATATCCCACAGACCTCAGTACCATTAAACAAAGACTGGAAAGCAGATTTTACAGGTTTGATCCAAGTCTTGGTTCCTGCTGTGAAATATTGGCAACCATATTTTTGGTAGCTCTTTGATAATATTCAACTAGGAGATGGGTACAGTTAGACACTTTCCATTTCCC
Source organism: Urocolius indicus (assembly GCA_013401255.1). NCBI lineage: Eukaryota > Metazoa > Chordata > Aves > Coliiformes > Coliidae > Urocolius > Urocolius indicus. The sequence goes on from WBNH01004509.1 coordinate 119,752, forward strand.
TCACCTTCTATCCTTGATCTAGGTTTCTGATTAGTAACACTGTAGAAATAATTGAACATCCATTCCCCAAAAGGTATTTTAAAATTTTATGTGATTCCTGCTTTTGCAAATGACTTGCTGAATATGAGCTTCAGATTGCAGCACCAGAGAACAGGTCAGAAAAATTACTTGCAGTCAAAAAGACTTAGTTTCCACTTTATAATTGTGGATTTTTTTCTTTTTAATTTATTTATTTATAAGAAAAATCTAAGAAACATGTCAAGTGAATTTTGTCCTAATGCACTTAAAGAAAGATCTTGCATTATCACTTAAGCTGCACAGAAAATAGCTTCTTAAATTATTGGCCATGAAATTCAAAATTGTTGGGCAGCAAGAAAAAGAAGTTGTAACTTTTTGACACTTTTGCTATTTTCTTAAACTGATGGACATGTTCCTGTGTGATCTGATCTAGGTGAACTTGCTTCTGCAGGGGAGTTGGACTAGATGATCTCTAAAGGTCCCTTCCAATCGTTCTGTGATTCTGTAATCACAATTGCTGGGTTTGGGTTTTTTTTTCAGTAAATATTACTTCTGTAGGAGTATGCTCCTGTAACTTGCTGCTTTGGTTCTTGGGATATTTCTGGTTTGAAAGTCAGTGTCTCTTGAATACTTGTTTTCAATAAACCTGGATAGTGTATTGTTTTGGGCCAAATTTCAAAGTTAATTTTAGTACTTTATATGTGCTAACTGAAGATTTCACTCTAAATTAAAGTAGCTTTTTCATTTTGAGAAAAAACCTCCTGGTTTTTATACATTATAATGTATGTTCATTGTGTGGTACAAGGAAATCCCAAGTTACCCTTCTGAAACGTACTGTCTTGTAATCAGAGGTAGTGAGGAATTTTGCTGGATTTCATTTCTCTTGTCAAAAGGGTATGCAGTCATTTTTTGTTAATCAGCATATTTTCTTCAGTACATCTGGTTTTATTAGTTCATAGTGCTGCAAGGCCTGATTAGATAATGAGCAACCACCTTGTGTTCTGCTTTCCAGTGATTTTTGTTTTTTTTCTTTACCTTCTGCAGATGAGCTTGTTCAGATCACTTTTGATTTTGGTAGCTCTTCCGGAGGCTTACCTTAAAACATATTTGTCTCTGAGTTAGGAGTCTTCGCATGTAATGTTGTTAAAAAATACCAAACAAACCTGAAAAAATAGGATCTTTCTAGTCACTTACTGTTGTTGTATAGAACTAAATGATGGACCCATAAACATGATTAAATTGCATGTAAATGCTTATGCTATCGTTACAATGTTAAATGATCCTCTGCTTCACTCTGCAAATCATTTTGCAGCTCTTTTCATCATGTTTTGCTGTTGTAGAATCATACCATCGTTACAGTTGGAAAAGACCTTTAAGATAAAGTCCAATCACTAACCTTACGCTGCCAAGCCCATCACTGAACCATTTCCCTCACCATGTCATCTATGCATCTTTTGAATATCTCTAGGGATGGTGACTCCACCACCTCCCTGGGCAGCCCATTCCATTGCTTAACAACTCTCTCAGTGAAAAAGTTCTTTCTAATGTCCAATCTAAACCTCCTCTGGCACAACTTGAACCCATTTGTTCTTGTCCTGTCATTCATGATATCTTTTCAGGTAGTTGTAAAGGGTGAACATTTCTCCTTTCAGCCTCCTCTTCTCCAGACTAAACATCCCCAGCTCCCTCACCTGCTCCTCAGACATGTTCTCCAGAACCTTCACCAGCTTCATTGCCCATCTCTGGACACACTCCAGCTCCTCAGTGTCCTTCTTCTAGTGAGGGGCCCAGAACTGGACACAGTATTCGAGGTGCAGCCTCACCAGTGCTGATTACAGGGATCAATCACTTCCCTGGTCCTGCTGGTCACAGTATTTCTGATACAAGCTAGGATGCCATTGGTCTTCTTGGCCACCTGGGCATACTGCTGGCTTATGTTCAGGTGGCTGTTGTTTAGCACCTCCAGGTCTTTCACCATAAGGAAACTCTCAAGCTACTCTGTCCCGAGCCTGTAGTGTTTCCTGGGGGTTATTGTGGCAAAATATTAAGAAAATTGAGGATTGTGTGTATTTGTAACTTCTGTCAGAGTTTTTATTGGAAATAATATGTGTCTTCTTTTTCATTGGTTTTTTTTCAGATTTGGATCTAATTTTTTCTGGTTTTTTGCATCATCTCTCACAATGTGACTGTTCTGTAGTTAGACTGTTAAATTGGAGCTACGTGAGGATACCTGCTGATTGTCTGTCTGTCAGAAAAATGTACTTTTCATAAGTTTTTATTGCTGTTTTGTTAATCCTCAGCTGTGACTAAGAGATGATATAGGCCGGGTGCTGTATATCATAAAAGAATAATAAAAACTGAAGCATCACAGCTGACTTTTCCCAAGATGTCAGGTATATATTCTTGAAGCCATTTGTGTGAATTATGGCAGGACATGAGAGCAGGAAACCTGAGGGAGCTGCCTTCTGCTGGGCACATGGGGCAGCAAAGTGTGCATGACTCTTCGTTTAATGTCAAAAAAAGATGAATGGGATAATACATTCAAAGAAGGATGTAAGGCTTTTTCTCCGTTTCATACATATTGCTTAGAAATTAAGTCTTTTTTTGTTCTTTTTGTTTTTTCCCCTTCCCTTCTTGCCTCCATCTATATGCAGGCGTCTGTCTTCATTAATGTGGGAAGTCCGCTACATAGAACATAACACTCGCACGTTTAATGAACCTGGAAGTCCTATTGTCAAATCTGCCAAATTTGTCACAGATCTTCTGCTTCACTTCATAAAGTGAGTTGCATAGTAGGTCTGTTGTTACTCCTGTCTCTTAACAAGGTATTTAGCCTTTCCAGATCTGAATGTCGAAGTGAGATAGTTCTGCAGCTTGAATAAGACTGTTGTCTGCTATTGGGGCAGGAAAGAATAAAGCTTGTCATGACAAAGAATGTGTAAGTTTGCAAAACAAGATGAAGTTTTAGAATGCATTGATTGGCATAGATTGGCATGGCAATCTATGTCATATTACTTTGCCATTCTGCTAAGTGACAAAAATGGGTCTGAGTATCTTCATAGTCATAGATGTATTTATAGATAAGTTAGGAGTTCTCATTTTTAGTTTGAATACTGACTGTTAAAATAATTAATGGGCATTTAATTCTAAAGTCTTTACAAGTTATACTGTCATTGAAAATCATATTTGATATGTAAAATAAAAATGAGAGGCTTTGTAGTCAACAGAAATAGTAGTTGTCTTTCAAATGTTCTTTTTTTGTTACTGTCTATAGAAAACCTCAGAGAAATGTTTCAGATTTCTCAGTCAGTTTGACACATCTGCAGACCTAAAGTTTGTAAGAAGAGCTTACTGAATCTCCACACTGCCTTGATTTGCTTGTAGATAGTGAATGCTGCTGCTTAAAAAAAAAAAGTGCTGCTATTTTTAGTGGTTTCGTTTCTCAGTGTTCAATTGTATCTTGTACCTTTTTTTATTTCACATTTTCTTAAAATATTTTAGAACACTATTATGTATTTGGAAATCTAGGACTTTGACTCCATACATGTATCTTTGTTATCTTCACTGCCCGTGCTTTCTGATACTGGCTGGAGAGTGAAAAATACTGAACTGTTTCAGATGTTAAAAGTTTTAGTGAAATACGCCTTTAGGAACAGATATGTATCAAATGGGCTTTTTTATTATTAACTTTGCTCTTTAACATCTTTGTTTTATGTGTCTTTCTTCTGATGAATGAAGCAGCTCAGGGTTTTTCAAAGTGTGCATTTTTATTTGGCTTAGTTAAGTTAGTACAACATAGATATTCTTATTTAATAATGGGCCACTAGCTTGTGTCTGTTTATATACTCATTTAAGTGAACTGACAATGTATATAAAGGCTAGACTTTTTTAGGATTGCCTTGACCATGCAAGGCAAATCCTTTAGCTCTAGTGAGAGTGAAATGTCTGGATGCCTCAGAGAATCTAGAGCTTAGGCTCTAAGTTACCCAAGTCTTAAAAAGCAGACAAGGGTGGGAGTGGGCACAGGAGGTAACCTTTCTTTTTCACCTTCTTCCCCTTCTTTCACCTTCTTCACCTTCTAGTGATAATTGCCATAGCCTGTATTACAAATTACAGTTCCAGTGTAGATATGCTGAAGGTTTACTCATGTTGTTTTTTTTTTCTGGTGGTTCATATTTCTACATAGTAGAACACCTTTGGGCTTTCTTTTGTTGGGGAGTTTGCTGGTACACAAGAATTGAAAAATCGGTGTTTGTTTTGCTGACTTAATTTTACAGGTTTATACAGTACCAGTATTAGTCCTTACATAAATAAAAATTACATTTCAAATGTAATTACATTTCTTATGTTGTGGGTGCTAATGTGTTAAATTGCACTTCTGTATGCTAAATCCACAGTGGTGTTTCTTGTGAAGCTAAATGGGCCCCAGAACCCTTTTTGTGCTATAGTATTATTTATGTGCTAATAAGTTCTTGGTAAAGGATTATGATTTGTATTCTTAGCAATGGACTATATTTGAAAGGCTGCAGATAATATTTTAGAGCTTTTTGAGTAGTAGATTAACTTTTCTTATTACTGCAGTCCTCTTAGTACTGATGTGTCACTAAACACTTTCTTGTTTTCCTTAAGAACGGCTTCATAAATATTCTCCTTGTCTTAGGCAAAATACAGTTGATTTCATATGTGAGGAAAGAAAATGAACATTAGTGTGTGCTTCTTTTTATGCAGAGACCAGAGTTGCTATGACATAATTCCATTATACAATGCAATGAAGAAGAAAGTGTTGTCTGACTCTGATGAGGTAAGTGACTGGGTCTTAGACTTTGGCACTGATAGACTGGAGAAATGGGACCATTGTCTCTCCTACTGGATACACAAATGCTGTTTTCAGTCACCAGAAGGGAGTGGGGTGTACTTCGCTGTCAATTAAGTGTTTGTTTTTGTCAGCTGGGAATGTGGATAGAAATCCAACCTCCTCTCCTCCTTTAGTGCAAAGCCCTTTAACAGCTTAGTGGCAAATTGAGATGTTTCTTAGTCTTCAGAGAGGTTCTCAAAACTGATTGTACATGAAATGCTTTCCAGGAGGAGAGAGATAGCACTGTAAAGACTCAGATTATAAGTGAAAAATAAAAGAAGTCACCTACTCATATATGCTTATATTTTTTTAACCTTTTTATGCGACTCATTATCTTGCTCAAAGGAAGAAGAGAAAGATACAAATGTGCCAGGAACTTCCACTAGAAAAAGAAAGGTACATTTTAATGTGGGTTTTTTTTTAATGATTTGTAGTGCTATGAATAACTGGAAATGCATTTGTAAACAAAGGAATATAAAACTGGGGGGAAAAAAATGTTTTTATTACCATGCAATATCAACTTTTGGAAGGTTTTGAACTTAAAGTGATGTGTTGTTTTGCTGAGCTGTTCAACGTGAGAGTGTTTCTGTCCATGCTGTTGCGTGTTATGAATTTGTTACTTAGACTCTCTGTCCTGCAGATTGCCTTTTCCATTAGATTTTGTAAAATCATCTAGTTCATTTAGTACATACCAGGCAATATTGTCATTTCAGGATCATCAGCCAAAGCGGCGGCTACGTAATAGAGCTCAGTCATATGACATTCAATCATGGAAGAAGCAATGTCAGGAGCTGCTGAATCTCATTTTTCAATGTGAGGACTCGGAACCATTTCGACAACCAGTGGATCTACTTGAATATCCAGTAAGTTATTTTAGAACAGGAAGGCCTGATTATCATCTACTTGGATGTTTGGGGATTTTTTGGTTGTGTTTTGGTTTTATTTTCCCAACTGTGACCATTTTTCCAACCTTTTTAGGTGAAGCTTCAGGCATCTCTATCGACAGAAGTTTTTTTCAGTACTTGGTTGTCACCTGATAATAATGTCTATTGTCTTTTTAAAGTGATTTGATAACAAATTGTACTTCTCTGTTCTCCTAAATAATTTAATTGCATAATATTTCATATTCAGGGAAGCCTATGTTGTTAAGTAAATTAGAGCTTCTGCAATTAAGATGTGTCTTTTTCAGTGTGAAAAATGGCCATCTATGAAGTGCAAGTGTTTGGTTGTTGCATGTGACAATTTTTTTTGATTTTCACTTCAGAAGTATAAAAAATAAGTCACTTTCATATCACAGTTATCTGGGCTTGATGCAGAAAACAGTACTCACTGAAGAGCTGTAGTGAACCGTTAACTGCAGCAACAATGAGCTTCCTAAATTTGGCTGTCTGCCTGGGTGACTAGACTGGCGTTCAGGTAGCCATAAGCAGCCATTTGTAACTTCAGAATATTTTAACACAAAAGTCTTGTTGCCTTGGAAGTCTTTTAGCCTTTTAGGCTAGTTTTACTTTAAGCAACAAAGCAAAGCTTTTGCATGCTTTCCTTCTGGCATATCTTAAACTTTTCTTTGAAATATCAGTCTAAGATGATTAATTTGGGGGAACTTAATCTACTCAATTAAAGAAAATAAATTCTTCTCCTTTGAAAGTCACTGGCTGGTCTCTCTTGACACTTTTGCAACTACTAGACACCATGGTTTTTGAAGTAACCTAAGCTTTATAGTAAGGCCAGTTACAAGTGGCTCTTTGTGAGATCCTCAAATGAGCTGATAGGCATGAAGTGCTGTCCTCACTGAAACCTGTTGAACGTTCAGAGCCACTCACACAGGTTCTATTTACTCAGATGGATTAAGTTAACTTTTTTGCTTAATTTTGGTATTTCAGGTTTTTGTCATATGGATGGTCCTGTTTCTTTCATAGCCTAGAGCAGGATCTTATTTAAGCCTGTGGAGTTTTCATTGTTTTAATATTACTTTCCAAAATTGTCAGGTCTCCATTTGGGAGACTCCTCAGATTTCAGCAGGGATGTGCTAAGCCTTTGATCAAATTCAAATACTCAGACTTCATGTTTTAAAGCTCATATGTGAAAACGGGAGTAGGCTTAGTACCAAGTTTGAGCTGTTAAGCTACTCAGAGAAAGCTTGTTGTCACACTCTCATATCACAGTTATCTTCAGGACAGTGTGTCATAACCCTCAGGAGACAAAATGTTAAATTCTGTATTTCAGTAAGTTTGTTTACAAAATGAATTGGCTCTTGTATGAGTTCTAACTTGTCAATTATGTCTGAGAGGATTTACCTTGTGTTTGAGTAGAAAAGAGAAAAATGTCTTTTGCAGTCTTCCATACCATTAAAGAGGACATTGGGTTTAAACAGGTTCATCGAGTGCATCCTAATGAAAATGATACATTGAGATTGGAGGGAAACAATTGTAATACACTGCTTTACTATTTTTTTACAGGATTATAGGGATATTATTGACACTCCTATGGATTTTGCTACTGTTAGAGAAACACTGGAAGCTGGCAACTATGAGTCACCAATGGAGTTATGTAAAGATGTGAGACTTATCTTCAGCAATTCCAAGGCCTATACACCAAGTAAAAGATCAAGGGTAAGACTTTTTCTTCTTCTGTTTGAAAGAATACTTGTATGTGAAAAATACAGGACGGAAAAACAGAGAGACTGTGTAATTGATTACTTAGAAACAAATCTAATTATTTCTGATCTTCAAACAATGCCTCTGAGAAACTAGTGTAGCTTTGTATCTTAAAGGAATGTATGTTTTTTAAATGCCTAAAGTTCTAATGTTCTGGAAGTGTATTTCAAAAGCAAGCATCTGAAGGGAAATCTAAAGGGAGAGCGACATTAAAGGAGAGATCTGTAGGAATGTGATGGTGGGGCCAGTAGTGGAATCTAGCTGATAATTTGGGGAAGAAACTAGATTTTCAAAACATGCACACACAGAGCCCCAGACTCCTGCACTTTGGAGGCTGCCCCAGACTGAAATATCAAGGTATGAAGAGCAGAGGATAATCAAATTCTATGCAGTTAATTATGTAGTGAAGCACACAGGATTTCTGGGAAACAGAACTGTTCACAGAAATGAACCCACAAAGCCATTCTGATGCATTACTGAGCTGATACTGAAACGCCCTGTCAGTGGTAAAGTTAATGCTTTCTCTCAACGTGAGTTGCAGGGGCAGTATCCTTTAGCTACGAAAGTTACAAAAGTGTGCTTATCTATGTTCAAATAGCTTTTCTTCTACTAATATGCGTTAGGTGTTAGACTAGAATTATGAACAGTTTTTATGTCTAGCTGTTCTAAATAGCAAACTAATCATCAGGACTTCATTGTCTTAAAACTCAGGAACAAATTCCTTAGTAGGTGACTAGCCAAAAGGACTGATCAGTGATTCATCTCCCTCCAGTCAGTAATAGACAATCCCACTCACTATTTGGGCAGCCTGAGAATCAGTCTCTTGTCTTTCAGTTGCATCAACTGAAGTTGGATTCTTTCGTGGGTTCTATTTCTCCTCTTCATCCTTTCAAACCACAGCAGGGGCGTGCTTGACATTATCTTGGCTCTGAGTGGTTTCACGAATTCTTCAGATATTTTCATATCTTTTGTAATGTTTCCTCCAAACAGACTGGCATGATAGAAAGCTTGTAGCTCTCATAATTTTACTTGGAAGTAGAAGGTTCTAATGTGAAGAATTTTAATATGACAGAGCCTATGTACTCTCAGTGCCTGCAACATGTACTTGTTCAGTGATGGTGTTTTCATTCAGTGATCCTTTTACATATTTTCTTATGAAATGTCTTTGGATGTCCTCTCCGGTAATGCATGCAGGATGTCACCCATACTGTTTAGTTTGGCACTCAGTTTATCTGGAGTCTTATTAGATAGGCAACTCTAATATTGTCTTTGTGTTTTCATATTCTAAGAACGCATCTTGAAGTATCTAGATGGCTCACTTCCATGGAGTTTTTGTTTCCAGAATTCATAGCAACTGTGCTCAAATAATTAATTGTGATCAAACCTGGGTTTAAGTGGTTCTCAACGTAACTCTCATGTACTTATCGTACCTGTTGCAACCAACTCACTGATAAATCAATTCATCCTTAAGAGGAGTTAGACTGATGTTCACATAGATTATAAGAATGCAACTTAATACACAAGAAAATTAGATTACTTGACGCTAGGTATGATACAGTAAAATTCCCATAAGGGTGTCTCTTTGTCTTTTCTGCTGAAGCTAGGAAGGGATGCTTTCTGGAAAGGCAGCTGAAGAAGTGACTTTGCCAATTTCTCCTTTTGTGTGGGATCTTCCGTCGTAATACGCGTTTCAAAACCACAGTTAAAGCAAACCTACACAGGATTCAGTGTCAAATTGTTGAGACAGACTGAAAAGTTCCTTTAAACATTTCTACATTAATCAATTTACTTTTCTAGCCATTGTTCACTGATAAATAAAATGATGCTTTGGAGAAGTATGAAACTGGCTTGTTTACTGGCTTTTCTTTTTTAGATCTACAGCATGAGTTTGCGCCTTTCTGCTTTCTTTGAGGAACACATCAGTTCTATTTTATCGGATTATAAATCTGCCCTACGCTTTCATAAAAGAAACACCATAAAGAAAAGAAGGAAAAAAAGAAGTAGAAGCAGCTCAGTCACCAGTAGTGTTGCATCCAGGTACATTGGCTCGTTTGCAGTGTTCATGAAATGCCGTGCATCTTTGACATTCCTAAACCATAGGACTGTGTGTGTGTTGGGGGATGTCTTTGTGTGTGTCCCTATATTGCAGAATGATAGCTTTGACATGCCAGTCTCTATGATATGGAAAAGGTCTGAAACTTTACTCAGAGCTATCCTAGTGCAAGTGCTTAAAATTCAAATAACTGCTAAATGTAAAATCATAGAATCATAGAATGGCAGGGTTGGAAAGGACCTTTAGAGATCTAGTCCAACCCCCCTGCAGAAGGAGGTCCACTTAGATCAAGGCATACAGGAACATGTCCAGGTGGATCTTGAAGACCTCCAAGGAAGGAGCCTCCACTCCCTCCCTGGGCAGCTTGTGCCAGGGCTCCCTCACTCTCACAGTGAAATAGCTTTTTCTTATATTTAAGTGGAACTTCCTATGTTCCAGCTTCATCTCATTACTCCTTGTCCTGTTTCTAGATACAATAGAAAAAAGGGATTGGCATTGTTAGGATAGTGATGGCATCATGTCATATAAAAATAACATTGATTGTAAATATTCACTTTTCAGAGGCTCACAGCTACATGAATTTCCACAGTAAATGGCATACTTTTATATTTTATACAGAGGTGATTGTTTTACTCCCACAAGCTCAGACACTAGCATGTCATTTTATTAATTCCTGTAAAATAAAGTAGTGGCCATCCAGGATACAAATTGTTACTCCTCTTGCAGCCCTGAAAGGAAGAGGAGGTTAATAAAACCTCAGCTGAAGGCAGAGGCCTCTGCCACCTCTTCATCTTCTGCACCTGCGCGGTCAACAGCGCTGAGACACGCTCCACCTCAGATGAATGGAAAAGCAGCTGAAACCTCTTCCCTCGTGCGGACTAGAAGCAATAGGGGGATAACAGATGTTGCTGTTACAGAGCAACCATCTACTTCTTCAGGAGCAAAGCCTTTAACAATAAAGCCTTTAATTACAAAGCCTAATACTACTGCAGGGTCAGGAAAGTCAGGCAAGTTGTTTCTTTGATTGTTTGGGTTTGGGGTTTTTTTTATAAGCTGTGAATATTTTTAAACATAGAACTCGCATTTTGGAAATCTGGTGTATTTCAGTTAAGACTATTTTCAAGCTGCTGGGCCTTTGAGGCTCTTCTAAGAAAAACTGACCAAATTAGGGCATATTATTTTATCCAGGAAGCTTTCTCACTTCTAGATCACTGATTGAAATTGTTTGTAGAAGAACATGTGGTATAAACTGCTAAACTCAGTTTTTTTCCTTTTATCCTTCTAGTACTGGAGAATTCAACCAAACATTCCAAGAACCAGAATATTGTATCAATCCCTAGTCAATCTGATTCCAGTCACAACACTAGGAATAACTCCACAAAAGAAAACCCCGAGAAAGAGAAGCAAATAAAGCGCAAAGTAAAATCTTCCACCGTTAATCAGCAAGGTACTGAGTTTCTATGGAACTTCCCCCCACAGTTATTGACGCAGTGGCTATAGTGTTGTACTTCAGCTGGGATCATGTGGGGTGGGAAAACAGTATGCGTTATGATTTAGCAGAACAGGGATGTCTAATGGAGCTGTTCAGTCACAGTTACTTTCCTTCTTAATAAAGGAACATGGTTTTGACTACTCAGCACCATCTCCATGATATGACGACTGTGTTGTCTAGCCCATGGTGCTACGTTAACCTGCCTGTACCTTCATTTAAATTATTACAGGGGTCATGTCATGAATTATCAGATTCCAAAGCAAACTCCCACAAGGTCACACCTTTAAGCCCTGTGAGTTTTACCTAATAAAATTTACGCAGGTTATATTTGGGTCAGTAACGCTGAGTTGTGATGACACTTTCCACAGCCAGGAGCATAAAGATCACAGCTCAACTTGTTTTCATTTTTTGCCGCAGGGAAATAGAACTATGTGTTCACTGCTTCCCTTTAGTGTATTTGTAAGAATTGATCTGACCTAGTTTCATGCAATCTCCTGACTAAACTTGATGGATCATCTGATGCTTGCAGACCTTAAAATTCATACCTTCTGTAGAGCCTGAAATAAGATCTCCTAGCCATTAAAGCTTTCCTGTTTACGAAGGAGCTTTGAATTGTTATGAAGCTACCATGAAGCAGCCTAGATGCACTAAGCATACGTCTTTTCTGAAGATGGAGAAAGTAGTGTGCCAATTGAGCCCCCACCTAATTAATCTGGTTACTCTTTGTAATCCTCTTCTCCCTGAGGATTGTATCTTCTTTCTTACTTCTGCCTGCTTCTGAAAAAGCAGCTTGTGTTCTGATGAGTTAAACCATCTGTGGATTCCTGGCAAGCTTTCTCACAAAGGCTTCAGTTGTTACCACGTTGTGTGGCTAAATGCACACCCATTACAGTGCTGCTTGTTTGGTCGTGTCAGAGGTATCTGAATGTTGTGGATGTGATCCTTTGTCCTCAACATCCTCTCATATGACAGTGGAGCCTGTGCAGAATAAGACACATTTGAACACAGAAGGACTGGGTGAACTCTTGTGGTAGCTATGAGTCTGTTCCTGGTCACGTTTTGGGCAAGGACTGTGCTATCAGAACATGTCCATAACTGGTCCTAGGACATGCCCAGGCAGTTGGGTACCACTAACCTAAGAAAAACTGATAGTCTGTCAAAGTCTCCAAGTGAATACCTTCTGCCATGTGTCAATGTGAGAAATCTGCAAATTGCATACTTTAGCCTCCCACATTTCTACACTTCTTGTTGTTTATTGTTGACATTACCCTGGTCTAAGGAACTGACTGTAAAGGATGCTACCTCAGTCTAAAAGAAACTTCTGCATTTGTTCAGAGATGACCTTCTCTGAAGCATTCTAGATCCTCACAGCAATGATTCTTGAGTAACTTTTTGCTGTTGCGGATACTAAATAGGAGTTTTTATCCACTGGTGGTGTATCAGCAAAAAAGGCTTGAGCATTCAGCTTCTTTCTCTCTCTTTTTTTTTTTTTACCTATTTTTTTTCTGTTCTTCAAGCTACACTGATCTAAACCCACCTACAAGTTTAGTCCTCGTTGCATAGTGGAACGATTGAGCTCTACTTTGAGTTTCTTAGGTTTTGACAGATGGGCTGTCACTGTGAATCCATTCAGGTGTTTTGGTGAGAGAGTTTTATTCATTTAAAAAATGACTTCAAATGCAAATCTGTGATGTGATGAGTGCTCTCTTTTCTTTACAGCAGACGGCAAGAATAACGTTTTGGCATCAGGAAGCATTCAGGTAAATGGACATGGAGGACAGCCTTCGAAACCTCCAGTGAAAAGAGGTCCCGGACGGAAACCGAAGGTGGAATCTAATAACAGTGGCTGTGAGGTGGTGCACAAGAAAAGAGGCAGAAAACCAAAAAAGCTACAGATTGTTGAACAGCAAAAGGTTGCAGAGCAGAACACAGTCCAGACCACGAGGGATATCCCAGAAGAAGCCTCTGCTTCTACCGCATGCAATTCTCTTTCGGAGAATAATATGAAGGAAGACTTGTTACAAAAAAAAGGCCGTGGGGGTAGAAAGCCAAAAAGGAAGATAAAGGCCCATCAGCCGGGCTCGGACCTCTTGGTTCCCACGAATGTTAAAATGCAAACAAGAAGCAGACGGAAAAAGACAGATGAGCCTATGGAGGAGGGGTCTGAAGAGCTTAAAGATTCTGAACCTCACATGAGAACTAGAAACCAGGGTAGGAGGACAGCCTTTTACAATGAAGATGACTCTGAGGAAGAGCAAAGGCAGCTATTGTTTGAAGACACCTCCTTAACTTTTGGAACATCTAGCAGAGGCAGAGTCCGAAAGTTGACTGAAAAAGCAAAAGCTAATTTAATTGGTTGGTAATTTTTACCAGGGGGTTTTACTTCAGAATGCTACGAAGCAGGTACAGTTAAGGAACAGCAGAACAGACTTCTGCTTCCCTGCTGCTATTATGGGTTAGAAGAATATGCTCTGATTTGGGGAGAAAAAAGAAAAATTAGCAAAAAATAAACTGAAAGAACATTCTTTGAAAGAAAATATATATTTTAAACTTTTGCTATTTATTGCCCTCCAAATAGGTTATGCATTTCAACAGTCATTTTCTCCACAGTTGAGAGTAATTGAAGCAATTTCTGACTGACGTACAGAGTTGAGAACCACTCTGCCCCGGTAGGGCGTAGTGTCTCTACACAGCTCAAAAAAACAGGTGGATAGAACTCTTTAATGCCACGAACTGAAAACAGAAGTCTATTTTTGACCAAGCAAGGTACACATTTGTTGTAAAGCCGAGCTGCCTGTGAAGGCAGATTTTGGCAGAGAGTGGCAGTCAATTTGCTTACATTTCTATTAAATACAAAAATACCAAACTTTGCTAATCTGAACGTGCTTAATTTCAGTTGTGACGGAACATTCAACTACAAAAGAAGCCTAACACAGGCTGCTGGTTAATCCAAGTTCTGCCAAACATAGCAAAAATGTAATCACAAATATATATATATATATATATCTCCACATTGGAAAAAGTTTGACTAATGTCTAATTTTTCAGACCTTGATTCTTGTATCAATCACTAAATCTCTGTTTATTGTGCCAAAGACTGAGAATCAGTGCAGTGGAGAGCCTTTTTTTTTCTTTTTTCCCTTTTTGAGTGTCAGTACAGCATACCATTTGCAGTGATAAAAGCTGTGTATTGTTTTAAATAGTAAAGTCGTTCACATTGTTCTGAAATGTATCCTTTTTGGTACTTTTGGTAGAAAATAATGCACTGGTGGGGTCCTTTGACAGAGATGTTTTAGGCAAGATGTATAATTGGTTAAAGGATTCAAGGAAATGACAGGACAGGTATGGAATTGTGATGTTTACTTTCTGATTCGGATCGTTTCTACAACTTTAGACGTGCTTAAGAGGCTAAAATGACCTACAAAGAAGAGTGTGTGTGTATATATTAATATATACATAAACACATAACCTAATATTACCCAGGTATGGATTTTTTTCAGGATTTTTTTAGATAGCACTAGAATTGAAAGTAAATTTTAAAATGTCATACTTTATAGTTTGATTTTAAGGGGAAGATTGGTTATTTTCAATTATTAAGGTTAAAAGGCCAAATCACTTTTTATGCAATCATGTTTTATACAGTGATCTCATTGCACATTGTGTTTTTCTGCACTTTTTATGGTATATCACGCTGACATAAGTCAATATACACCCTAAAGAAAAAAATTCCATTTAATGATTGTGCCTTGTATTCTATTATTTCTTGCATCCTTAGCAAAATTAAGTTGTCTATTGTAAATGATAACTATATGACTTAGGGGAATGTATTGTTATATGTACTGCTCTGGAAAAGAAAAGCAGTTATTTATTTGTTTATGGTACATTTAGTTATTTTATACCTTTACAAACAAACAAACAAACTTTAATACCATTTTCTATCACTTATTGTCCAGTTTTAAGGAGAGAAAAAAAAAATACAGAAGTAGTCATATTTTCTGAGATCTGGTATGGTACAAAAATGTAACTAACATTTTCTGGTTTTATGTTGATTTGGAAGTTTGGGTAGAGTGAAAGATTTTTTTTCTCTATCTCTCTCTCTCTGTGTGCGTGTGTGTGTGTGTATATGACCCTAACTTAGTTGAAGAAATAAACCTGAAATGAAACCTCAATTCTGTACACCCTTACTTAATAATTATTAGGTTTTCTTTAACAACCATCACCTGCAATATGTGGAAGGGAGGGCATACAGAATTAAGACCTTAAATTTGCACAGATACTGTATACATATTTGAGGCCTGGTTCTTCACTCTTTATATTCTGTTACAATTAAAAAAAAAGCTTCAAGTATCTGGCACCAAGAGGAACAGAAATACACTGTTGTGGATAGCTAATTAGTATCCACTAGGCCTAGTTTTATGTCTTTTGCTCCAAAAAAAAAAAAGACTAAAATATTTTCCAGATCCACTTTGAACAGTCACGGGAATGAATTTGGGGAGCAGAATTTAGTCCACATTTCGTTTGTTGGTGTATTTATTTCTTTTCTAACAAGTATTCCTTTATCATTCAGTTAGAATGGAGTCACTAAGCAGGTGGTAAGATAACAAGCTGTGGTTGTACAGTTGCAATACAGCTTCGCGATTCAAAGCTCGTGGAGTCTACGCGTTTCGTTTGGTCAGATCTCACCGATGAAGGCAATCAGTTGAAAAACGTGTAATTTCCTGATGTTATCTGCATTGTAATATATGAAATAGATTCTATCTAAAATTCCACTTCTGTATTTACTCCATTTGTAACATTGTTTTCTACGGCATGTTGATGTATATATTTATATATCGGAAGATACCTTGTATGTACGTTTCGGAGCCTGAAATAATGTGCTTTCCTTTTAATGGTAGGTAGGAAATTGTACATCTTAGTTTTACCAGAAGAGAAGGCCTTACCTGCAGAACATGGGTACTGCTTCCCACCCACTCATATCAGTGACTTGTAGCCAGTAATTTTTTTTTTTTTATTTCATTTTATAATTGACACGTCGGTGTTTTTCCTTTGAAAATGAATTGTGGGTAATTTGGGGCGATTTTTGTTCGTTTGTTTTTATAGAAACAACACTAAAACATTATTGGACATGAATACCAGATTTATTTAAAAGTTATATTTTTGTAATTTAATTTCACTGGATTGCAAACTTTATTTATGAGACTTTAGTCACCATCAGACTGTGTGTTTTGGTCCGGGTGGGGGGGAGGTCGTTGTGACATACCTGTGTCAAAGCAGAAAAAGAGGGTTGTTTGGTTTTTTTTAATTACAAAGTCTTAAAGGTTTTTAAATGTGAGCAATAAACTACTGGTCAGTGTTCTGAAGTCATTGAAGAACTATAGTTAATATGCATGTTTTATAATGCCATCTCAAGTACTTAACAACTGGTTCAGAAAGCGGAGTATCCAAATCTCCTGTGCTTGTTTCACACTTGCATTGTAAATAACATCGGCTCCAGTCACGCACACGCAAACGGTCTTGCAGACCTGGCAGCAATTAATGCAGTTCTGTTCATTAAATTCATCTATATTTGCCATGGATGTGAGGATACTGTTCCGGTCTTTCTATACTGGGAAATGTTAAAATTGGTATTTAACTGCTGAGTGGTATCTTAATAACAGTGTGTTCTCCAGCTACCGATGAAGAAATAGCTTCATTTCTGTGATACCAGTGCGCTCTAAATGTTTAACAGAGATCATTGTACCTGTGGCTACATCCTTAACAACTCCTTAGCCATTTTGTTTCTGTTGTTAGTGTGTTCTCTGGGAACTGAACTGAATTTTTACCACTATAGTGTTCATTACTGTCAATATTGAACTAGAGCTCTTTGTCACTTGGCAATGACCGGTGATACAGCTTTACAGAAAAATGTCTTCCTCCGGTGATGAGACTGCTGTGATATAGATTTACAGATGTTTATTTGTACAGTGTCCGGTTTGTACATGTGATCAGTTTGTGGATAGACTTGTAAGATTGAGTTGGTTGAGTTAAATATTCAAGACTCTTAATATTTGTAAAGCTATTCATTGATAAAGGACCCTGATGCAGCACGTAGGATATATTAATATCTATTAAAAAAAATGAAGTGTAGTGTAGAGACAACTTTTTCACTGTATTGCTGTACAAATATTTTTTCAAGTACCAATTCTGATTCCGTGCCAGAGGCTTTTTGTCTTACCAAAAAAAAAAAAAACAAGACTTACATCCAACACACAAAAAAAATAACTCTGTCCATTCAGTAACTTCAGGCTTGTTCCGATTTTTCACACCACATCGTTAAATCTTTTGCTCGTGTTTGTTGGATCGAGGACTACAAGTAAACGCTTCGGCGTGTCGGTGGAATTTAGGCACATGTGAAATGGTTGGTTCTGTAATGGCAATAGGCTTGACTGGATGGCACCCTCTCAGCCTGTGCTTGTGTACTGGTTAGAGGTTTTTAAGCTCGCATTCATCAACATTTTCATTTAATTTGAAGCGTGTGAATCTTGCTGAGGTAATTTCAATATATTGCTGGTCAATCAAGGTACAGCCATAGCATAATAATTACATTTTGTCCTGAGTCCTTACTTTGCTCTGAAGTAGCAAATTTTGTCCACAGTAGTTTTTCAAAGGATTTTCATTTGGCCTTTTCTTTTTTTTTTTTAAGGTTTGAATATTTTAACAAGACTTTAAATGGAACTCTGCAACAGTGCTGTGGTGTAGAAGGCAGAGAGCTTTAAAACCTCACCTAGAAACAGCAAAAGCTCATTTTCTGTTTACTACCTAATGAAGACAAATTTAACTGTGTAGAATTACCATATAATGTATTTTCTTTTGTCCCTGAAGTTCTTTTAACAGATTGGTTTCCAAGGGGACCGAGATATTCAACTGATAAAAGGGCTGTTAGTTTTCTGCTGTAAATTATTGTACATACATACTTGTTCATATGCAGAGGAAAGCGTATTAAATTTGATAACATTGGCCAAGGCTTTAAATGTGTTTCCAGTAGCAGATCTGGTATTGACAGCTTACGGAGTTCCCTGCCTTGGAATTTGAAACAACAGCTTGTATGTACCCTTTCTACCACATCTGGGAGAAATAGCAGAGAGCTCTCAAAACTAGAGCTCTTGCATTTGTGCTGATTTTTCACGTGGGGATTCAACCACATCGTTTTTACAGTGTGTTTGAAGAGGAAACATGCCAGAAAAGATGAATTAAAAGACATCTTAAATTGCAGAAAAAGGAGATTAACTTGCTTTTTTATTATTATCTGTTATTCTTCCCCAAGGTTATAACAGCCCCGAGGCACTCTAGGGTGAAAACTTACATGCTGCAATAAGATAAAGGTGAATAAACTTAACTTTTTAGGAGGTAGGTAGTGAGACAAATAGTGGTTTGGATCCTTTCTAATGCAGATAAATACATCAGGAAATTCACTTTGAATAACGCAAAGAATACATTTTAGGGAGGGAAGGTAGTACTATGCTACAAATTTCTACCCTGAAAGAACAAAAGAATGAGGTCATGCAAATGAAAGCTAGTAAGAAATGTAAGGACCTGTCATGTACACCTGCCTGTGTGATGTACATGTATTATTTTGTGCTTACACCTGCGTGTGTTGGGTTTGCCAGTGCATTGAGACCGTACAGAAGTTACATTTTTGGACCATACTAAACCTGCAGAAGTGTGGCGAACAACTGGATAATGGTCTTGGGTAAACTAAACGCTGTCACAATGTTTGAACGTGTCTAGAATGGAGCTCGACTTCAAGGGAATTGCCTAGGGAGGTTAATTTTTGAAACTGACACATTTTCAGATGACAAATTACGCTTATTTTGTACAGAGTTATGTAAAACACAAACCTGTTGTATGTAATGAGTAACAGTTTTGAAAACTATAATTCGTTAGCTTTATCAAGGGGTTGGGTTGTTTTTTCTTTTGTTCCTTCCAGAAGTCTGGATTATCATGTTATAACCTGAATTATCTCACCAGGATAACAGTGCCCTTTCTTTTTGTACATATGGATTGGAAATTTCTTTACTGTTATGTGGACACTTTCTATGTTAGTTTTGATGCATAATACTTTGAATCCTTTTATACAAACTAGAATGTACGTGTAAGAATTACTGTCACTGCAATGTAGTAACTACAAACTTATTTTTAAATAAATAGAAAACATGTTTTTCTAAGCTGTCCAACGATGTGTGTTTCTATCTAGTGGTTGGCTGTGTTACTGTGGGACGGTAGTTGCTTATGTGTTCTTCAAAGAGGTTTAAAAGCAACTCATTTTGATTCCTTGTGGTGTAGCTTGCTACAGTGTGATGTGGGAACAGACAAAATTACAGCCAAAGCACACTCTGATAAGAGATCCAAACTTGCTCTTTCATAGGGTTTTTTGCTAAAACCTGCAGCTCTGGAGGCAATGTAAAGACACTAACATCTTACGAGGAAAGGCTGTGGGAACTGGGGCTGTTTAGTCGGGAGGAGACTGAGGCGGGGATCTGATTAATATTTACAAGTATCTAAATGGTGGATGTCAGGATGCTGGGGCAGCACTTTCTTCTGTGATATCTAGCAACAGGACAAGGGGTAATGGGATGAAGCTGGAACACAAAAAATTCCATTTAAACGTAAGAAAAAACTATGTCACTGTGAGGTGAGGGAGCCCTGGCACAGGCTGCCCAGGGAGGGTGTGGAGGCTCCTTCCTTGGAGGTCTTCAAGACTTGTCTGGACACGTTCCTGTGTGACCTGATCAAGGTGAACCTGCTTTTTCAGGGGCTTGGACTAGATCTCTTAAGGTCACTTTCCAACCCTACCATTCTGTCATCTGTCATGTACAACATCCAAGACACTGTCATGTTTGGGTGTTTGTACCAGAGCTGTGCCCAGTCTGTGTGCATATCTCTGCTGCCCAGCAACTTTAGAAGCTGAAAACTGAGCAGCAAGCAGCCTCCTGTCTCCCTGCTGGTACAGTGCTGGTCTGCAGTCTAGTCCTGAAGGGATAATGGACAGACAGTTCCACATAGATTGTGTTTTCACAAGGGCTAGTTCTTGTTTAAATTTCTGTGTTTCTGCTCAATAGATGTAAGACAAAAGAAATGTTTGTCATTTCAAGTACTGCACCATGTGGATTCTGTTTAATTTCACGTGTTACTTGCTTTATCAGATGATTATTTCTTCCTTACTCCCTTGCCTGAAGTCCTGAGGAAGCACTGGCAGAAACCCCCTCCTTCACCTTGGAGGTGCAGGTATGTGAGCTGCTGAGCAGCAGGGTGGGGAAGCAGAACGAGTGGAGTTACTCCCCTCTACCTCTCCAGACATTCAAGACTTGTTTAGCCTATGAGGAAAAGTCCCTTGCCTCAAGTATCTGTGTGAGCTTTAGTAATTAGAAAAGTAGCTTAGAGTACTGAAAAATGCAACATGCTTCCTTCCACATTTCTGTGCAGTCACAGAGTGTTGTGCTCTTCCAGAAGCGTGCCACCCCACACCCAAGGGTTTACTTTTGTTACTCCGAAGAGTCTTCAGCAATTCATGATTTTTACTTGTTTGTTTTGCTTTGAAAAGGTCTTTTCCTGTCTATTTTTATACAGAATCACTAATATACAGTTGTATCTCAGTTCTCACTCGTGTGACAGGTGTCTTTTTGAAGCCTGCTGTAGCTATTTTACTTTGAGTAGGAATCAAGGGATTAACAAATGCTGTGAAATGTTGGTATCTGACAGCTAGATGCTGGCTCTGCCAGTGCTACTGCTTCATTACCTTGTTTTACTCCTGTTAGATCATAATGCTCATTAAATTAAGGAAATTAATGATCATTGAAGTTAACTGTCTTGTTTTCAAAGTGGAAAGTTCTTGTACCAAAACCCGTGTTCTTTCCTTGTTCTTGCAATCGATGTGAGCTTCGCGAAAGAGTGTTTGTCATTTTTCCTGAAGACAAATGAGCACGAAGTGTAATGGCCTTAAAAGTTAATCAATGTTTCTATTTGAAGCACATGTGAAAATACGGCAAGTGCCAGCAGCTAGAACCAGCAAGCAACGTAGAAGGTGACTGGAATTTAAATAGCCATGTAACTGCGTTGCTCGTACACAGAATTAGCATGCAAAATGTAATTTTTGTGGGTTTTACTGATGTGGACAGGAAACTCAAAAGCCATAAATGAAGGGGCATTGGTGTAGCTCAGAGAAGTCTCATGTTAGATCTTCATATCAGGCATAACTGACTCTTACACTACTCTTACTTTACTGCACGCTACAAGGGTGTAGTTGAGATTTACGAATCCCGTCTCATGCTTTTAAATCCCTGTGCGCTGAAGGGGGAGGGCAGAGCAGGGAATGTGGGAATGCTGTTTCTAATCTGATAACAGCTATATAGATTTCCTTTGTGTTTCCTTTCTTGGCTTGGAAATGGGGAGGTTTTGTCTAATCAAATTTCTGCAGAGGGATATTTCTGAAGATACTGACTTCAGACTAAATGTTACTATTCGAGGGCCAGGCAGCCTCACCTGTTAATTTTCTTTTTGCCTCAGGTCTCTGAATTTGACTTTGAATGAGGATATTCAAAATAATAAAGACTGTAACTTAGAATCATAGAATGGTAGGCTCTGGAAGAGACCTTTAGAGATCATCTAGTCCAACCCTTCTGCAGAAGCAGGTCACCCTAGGTCAGGTCACACAGGAACACGTCCAGGTGGGTCTTGAAGATGTAAAGCTAGTTAGAGTATGAGTAAAATGCTAGCAAGAGCTGTGTTGTATTCTACAGTAAAGAAATCTAGTGGGGTTATTTTTCTTGAATTCAGGCATGCCAATTTAGAACCTGAGTTCTCTTTGTTATTGAACAGGGTCATGGAAGCTTCCATGGCCTGTTGAGAAAGGGAATACAACTGCCAAAACCTGCCATTCACTGAGGTTTTGTGTTGAGGATATTGACAGAACAAGATAAAACAGTCAGCTCTTTAATTAGTGATCACACCAGTGTCTTTCAATACCCTGCATGTTTTTACCCATGGAGTCTCCTTCTCCGGAGGTTTTCCAACCCACCTGGACACATTCCTATGTGACCGGATCTAGATGGACCAGCTTCTGCAGGGTTATTGGACTAGATGATCTCTAAAGGTCCCTTCCAACCCCTACCATTCTGTGATTCTATGATGCTTACTGGGCTGGAAAGAAAGTGAGTTTCCCAGAAATAATTTTTTTCCATTTTTTCTGTTTAGGTCCTAAACTCATTCTTCTGTGACTGCAGTGGCAATGTTAGGAGATAAACAGGCATCTTCTCATGTCTTGATGTGGCCGTCGTCTGCCATAAGCTTATCTTTATGATCAACTGTTTCTAAACACCTTCAGAAAACTTAACCACTGTGAGGGTGGCAGCGAGCCCTCAGCTGTCATGGCAAGAGCCAGGAGCTGACTGTCCAGGGAGAAAGGTGGCAGGGCTGCTCCAGGCCACCAGCACCACTCACCTGCCCGGCGCTCGCGCTGTGCCCGTGGCTGCTGGAGCTGGCGTTAGATAGAGCAGCCAGGGCTCAGCAGCTTCCTGCAGCTGCTGCTAATGTCTGAAATTATCTGGTTTTCTTCTTCGCTGTTGTCTCTAAAGCAGGTAAGGCAGAAGTGAAAAATACAGTTTGTGGTAACCCTTCATTGCAAGCACAGATGTTCTTGTGGCCCTTACAACATTCTTTGGGCCTCCTTCAGCATTACTTTGTCACTTTGGCTACCTTTGCTAGGCAGTTTTCACAAACCTAACTTCCCACGTCCCCACGTGCTGTATATGTAACAGCAGCCCATTTTGGTTTGTAAATTAGGATAGCAAGAACTAGAAGCAACTCTTGAAACAGCCAAAACAATTTTGCCTGTGCTTGCAAGCTGAGTATTCTCTACTAGACCATAGAGAGTAGGAGCTGTACCAGCCACTACTGGAGACCAATGAGACAATGAGAAGGGAGAGGATGTTGGTGGCTCTCTGGACATTGCAGTAAACCTGTGCACTCTGAGAACACTTGTGTAAAAAGATCTGTGTCTCAAATTTCACCAGTTCTGTTTTGGAAAAACCTCTTAGAGGTAAAAAGGCAGCAAACGTGCTCCCTAGTTGAACTTGAATATCTTAATTTGACAGGGCTGGAGGGAAGAGTCATGAATGCCTTAATGCATTGGTAAGGCATGGCAGTTGCCAGTGGAATGAATGGTGATGTCAAATCCTTTTCTAATCTAGTGATGGGACTGTGGCACACGTTGTTATCATCTTGATATGATGTGATGCATGCCTTCAATTTGCAAGAAAAATCCCTTGGATCTGTCACATGCACAATAACTTCATCTAAATAGATTTTTCTTGATGCCATTAACCTGATATGTCAGATGTGTTTAACACACTTAATTAGATGATAAAGCAGCACAATGAACTTTGTTCATAGAGAGCAGCTTTTTATTACAAATTCTACAACCTTAAAACTTTCCAATGTCTTTTTTCTTCTTCTTTCTATGAGTAGATGAAAGAGATGCCTCTGTAACTTGTAACTAGATTTTCGTTGTCTTTGTCCTGTGAAGCTCTCTACTTTAGTCTTGTATTAGTTTTTATATATACCCTCAAATTTAATGCAGTATGATCTAATTTAGATGTGCTCTGTCTGTGACTTAAATGGGTGGTTACAGATTGTGTGTTACCTTGTAAACCAACAGAACAATCGGTAGGAAACTCTCAAGTACTACACAGGTGGCAAAGCTGATGGTGACCTTTGTTGTCTCTTTTTTTCCTCATTCCTCTTTTCAGAGTGGAGAGCAGATAATTGCCTTTGAACACACTCAATTCTTACTGGCACAGGCTGCCCAGGGAGGGTGTGGAATCTCCTTCTCTGGAGGTTTTCAAAAGCCGCCTGGACATGTTCCTGAGTGACCTGATCTGGGTGGACCTGCTTCTGCAGAGGGGTCGGACTGAATGATCTCTAAAGATGTCTTCCAACCCCTACCAGTCTGTGATTCTGTAGAAAAAGTCAGATTCTATCCATTTATACATGCACTATTGTATTTTAAGGTGACTGTTGCCTTGGACTCATTCGGGAAGGTTAAAGGGCTTGTGAGATTTAATTCTTACATATTAGAAATGCTTTAAAGGTTTTACCTTTTTTAAACCTTTAAATATCTTTTGTTGTTGATCCATGGACAACAATCAAGGGTGTCAAGTCCTCTAAACTGTGGAAGATTCAGACTTCTCTTCACCCCTAGGAAAACCTAGGGGAAAGGTGTATAAGCAGACAGAAACTGTGCTTGTCTTAGGTTCACCATAAATTGCTTAACAGCTTTGTGGGAAGCTCCAGACATATCTAAAGAGAAAGCCTTCAAAGACCAAATGATCCTTTGCATATTTGTTTATAGCTGGAGCTGCTTGAGTCTTCTGAATGTCGTAGAATATAAAGACTTGGTTATCCTAAAAATACAGTGATGTCTGAGACCTTCCAAACCTACTGTATTAGCTGCTGTTCTCAATAATGCAGTCTGGCAAGTTGGATATTTGCCCATTCGTGTTTCTGTTAAAAGGTATTTGTCATCCTTAAGTCTTCCTGCATACTCGAGCTAAGCCATTTTTTGGCACAATTGTGAAGCCTGCTCTTAGTTCCTTCCAGGCAGAGGGAAGAGAGTAAGGCTGGAAGAGGGAAGGTGGTGAACACTGCAAAAGAGCAAGGAGACTAGGACAACCTGTAATAGTTCTTTGGCACCAACAGGTTGCTGTCTGATATGAGAAGAGAATGTTCACCCAAATACATCTGTTCTTAGACTGCTCCTGTTACACCGGAGGCAGAAAGGATATTGGAAAGCTCCCCTCCAGTACATGTTCAGTTTGCTGCTTCTTCCTTTACGTTGTCTCTTTGTCACAATAGCAGTGAAAAACATAAGCCCAGTGCAGAGGGAAATGCTGTGCTTACTGTAACTTTAAGCTGGGACTCATTGCCAGACACCTCCTTGTCCATGTCAGTGTTACCCAATCTTTAAACATTTTACAAAAGATATTGTTAGAGTTCAGAATAATATTTGCTCACCTGCATAATGTAGATTAATTTCCCCTGATGTAAAAATTCTAATGCAACTGTGGAGTTACATATCCAAAGAAATTAGATTCACATTCCTTCCTTCCCATTGGAACAAAGTCCTTTGTCTCATCTATTCCTTAAAAGTGGGTTTTAATGTGAAACTCTCATCTGGGCTTCACATTGTGAAGAATTTTTTTATTGAAGGCTTTGCAGTATCCCTCTATTCAGACAGGTGCTTAAGATAGTAATAATCAGAAAGCCAATTATCCTAAAACTCATTTTCTGAAGAACTTGTTTGGAACTTGGGTTATTAATTTTACATTTTAGGAATTGGTACTTACTTAGAAAAGAAAATGAAAAGTGGTGGCAATGAAGTAGAAACCAATTCTTATTTTGCAGGTATTTGCAATTCTTTTGGACTTTGCTTGTGATATTGTTGTCTGTAAGGCCTTGCTATAGTGGATTTCTATGCTTACTTTGTAAATGGTAGTTTTGGATTGGGTTTTTTTCTCTCCAAACAGTATTGATAATGTTCACCAAGCAAAACAGAAAATGCAAAAGTCAAAGCCTTTTCACCCTGTGTTGCATAACTATCAGTTCTATGTACTAGTTCTATGTATCTGTTTTAATGTGCCCATTTTGTATCAATGTGTATGTTTTGTTCAGCCAGCAACTAAGCACCACCCCCATTCACCCCCACCCTCGTTAGGATGGTGGAGGCCTCAGCGAAATGGGAGTAAAAAGATAAGCAAGGTTGTTGTGGATTGAGACAAGGGCAGGGAGGGCTCACTGCCAATTACGGTTCTGGGCAAAACAAACTCCAGTGCTCAACTTAGAGAGGAAAGTAGGAAAGTTTATTCTACAAGAAACAGAACGGAATAAAAGCAAAAGGGAGTAGGATGATGAGAAAATTACACCCAGCACTTTAAGATCTCCCTCCCCCATCCCTCCTTTCTTCCCGGGCCCAGCTCACTGCTCCCNAGGATGCAGGGGAGTCCCTGCTCCAGCACACCTCCTCCTCTCTTCCCTCACTGACCTTGGAGTCTGCATGGTTGTTTCTCTTCCAACTCCTTACACCACCAACAGCTGGAACAGAAGGAAGGACCCTCTTCTTCTGGCTTCTTCCTAAAAAGTGATCATGGATGTGCCCTATTGGCTCAGCCCCAGAAGTGGGTCTGACTCAGAGCTGAGGGGAGTTTTGAGCAACTTCTTACAGCCCTTTCCCCATTACCAGAAATGGCTCCACACAAACCCATGACAGTATGAAACAGCAGTAGAGCTTTCACTTGGTTCAAAAGAGCTGGTTTAGATCAACTTTATTAAAGGAAAAAGAAAGTGTTGATCAGTCTGCTTCTGGAAAAACATTCCCTGCAATCAGACTGAATAGAAAAATTCTGTGCCATGAACCTGGAAGAAACTAATGGCAAAATCATCTAGCATATGGAAGCACTGGAAAGTATCATATGTAAGGCTTAAGTAACTGTCAGCATAAAAACATGTTTATGCTTTCCAAAACTCTGTCAAGACCAATATGTAATAGCAAGGGCATACAAACAGCAAAAAGTGTTTTCCTTAGTGGGTGCTGCTTTGTCAAATACCATAGTAATACTCAGGGCAGGAAGGCAGAGAACAACATACCTGTTCCCTTGTTTACTTCACCTATTAATCTGATTGTCTGTTCCCTCCTGGTAGAAGTCGGTAGAATTTCTGCCCAATGTTTAATGTACTTGATCAACACTTATCCTCTTTCTCTCTTAAATTAGAATCAATTCATATTTGCAGTCCAAAGCCTAAATGTATTCAGTTCACTCTGGGACAAGTTGACAAAAGACTTGGCTATTGGGCAGTCATCGTTGGATGGGATGTAAAAGCTCCAGAAGAATGGCTGCAACACCAGTTTCCTCCAGCAAAACAGGTTTGAATGTATTAAACTCTTGCTTTATTAGTACAAACACAGAACCACTGGGGTTAAAACCCCCTCCAAGGCACAGGAAGGTTTCCTGCTGCCCTGATGGAAAACACTGACTGTCCCCTAACTGTTCCACTGGCTGAACAGTGCCTCTGCCACCTCTGTGCTGTTGTCCCAGCAGAGCTTTGCTTTTGCACCCTTGATTGGTGCAGCTTTGCTAGTCAGGGTTGTGCTGGACAGGTTTCACATCAGAACACCCCACTTTTAATACACGGTGTTGAATTTAAAGCAGCAGTGTCAACCCACAACGGGTTTGAACAGGTAACTCGTGCCGTGTTGCTGAAGCTGAGAGGCTGTTTAATCTTTCTTCTGATCATCCATAATTGGTGACATCTGCATTGCACCTACAAAATGCAGTAATCCTTTGTGTTTAATCACTCGCACTTAGAAAGCAATGTTCTTGGGGATCTAGATCCTTGGAATGCACATGTGTTTAACAATGTGTCTTTGTTGGAATTCTTCAGTTTTTGATATTCCCTAGCCTAGGTCTGTGTTGTATTGGAAAAATCAGGTGCTGTATCTTTGTTGACAGTGCTGGTCTGATGACACAGTGCTGATAGCCTGTGGGTTGGCTACTGAGGTGCTGCCAAGGTGGCAAGAAGGCACTAATCAGTAAGTCAGAGAGGACTGGAAATGAGAAAAAAAAAAAAAAAGGAGAAACTTTGCTTGTAGCAGAGAATTCATGTTCAACTGAGGACAGATATTTAGTCCTGTTTTGTGTGGATTGTTCCTTCCCTGCTATATTTTTATCTGCCTGCTACTTATCTTTGGCTTCTAAAACACCTGCATCCTTGCTTGCTTTTCTCCTCTCCTTTTCTCCTCTCAGTATTGTCGTCACCAGCTGAACACCCATTGATTTCCCATCAGGCTCTCAGAGTCTTTATGTACCTGATGCTGTTCTGTTCTCCCATTGCCCTCGTGTTCATCTGCACTAGTTTTGTTTCAGTAGTGTTGACAGGTGGTTTAAGTGTGTGTCTTTTGGGCTTTTCTCACTTGCTTTTGCCTATCATGTTACATGCATCGGTGACTGCAAAATGCCTTCTGACCTCTATCAGGCAACTGCTCAGCCCATGCCTTGCAGATCCCCTCAGCCTTCCCAGGCCTTTTGCTGACTTCTAGTTCTTTCCTAAATGGCCAGCCAGAGGCCACTGCCTGTCATTGATCTCATGACCATAAGCCAGCAATGTGCCCTCGTGGCCAAGAAGGCCAATGGCATCCTGGGGTGCATCAAGAAGAGTGTGGCCAGCAGGTCGAGGGAGGTTCTGCTCCCTCTCTCCTCTGCCCTCGTGAGACCACATCTGGAATATTGTGTCCAGTTCTGGGCCCCTCAGTTCAAGAAGGACAGGGAGCTGCTGGAGAGAGTTCAGTGCAGGGCCACAAAGATGATGAAGNAGCTGGCTTAGCTCTGTCCATGCTTGGGACCAAGATTGTCAGAGGTGCTGTTGTGTTCTGGATTTGTCTCTTTTGCTTGGGTGTTAATTGTTGCCACTTGTGAAGGAAGAAGGGCAACTAACAAATTGTCATGGGACCTATGTACAAAAAAGCAGGGATACTCCTGTATCACCTTTCTTGCAAGATCTATGGGAGAAAAGGTTAATTAAGATCTTGACTCTAAAAATGTTTCAGCTGTGCCAAGAACTTCATGTATTACAGTTTTTAATCACTTTATATTTCCTTTTCCTTGCTGACATTGGTAAGATCACGAAGGTGACCTTGCTGTGTGCATACGTGGAGTGGATTTGGGTTCTGTAAGCCTGGTGAAGGTTAACTGACTACATACAGTAATATTTAGTCACCGTCTTCCCTTGAGGCTCTTCATTTTCTTTCTGTTTTACAGGGTCTGAAAGATATTCCTCACTATGGAATCCTAATTAACAAAGCAAATGGATTTGGCAAATCTCCAGATTACATTCCTGAGGAAGAGACAACAGTTATCATAGGATTAGAGGTAGTATTTCTTTTTTATTCGGTTGCAACTTGTTTGTTATCCTGTGTGTTTAAAAGTTGCCTGACCTTTGCCTTAATGAACACTATCTATTTTGCAAAGTCAACAGAACCTAATAGAGAAAGCAGACAAAGAAATTACTGCTGTACTTCCAAGTTTTTTTGGTTTTTTTTNGGTCAGACTATATGATTTTTCATGGTCTCTTCCAGCCTCTAAGATTCTGTGATTCTGTGATTCAGAAACTCCAGCTGTCTGCCTGTCCATCCACCTTTGTGTGTTTAGATGCAGGGTTCCTTTGGGCAGGAGTAGCAGTGAGCATGTTGGGACCCTGGCCCGTGCATTTATATATATATATATATATA
>WBNH01004509.1:149231-164352 GCA_013401255.1 Urocolius indicus
CGAAGGTGACCTTGCTGTGTGCATACGTGGAGTGGATTTGGGTTCTGTAAGCCTGGTGAAGGTTAACTGACTACATACAGTAATATTTAGTCACCGTCTTCCCTTGAGGCTCTTCATTTTCTTTCTGTTTTACAGGGTCTGAAAGATATTCCTCACTATGGAATCCTAATTAACAAAGCAAATGGATTTGGCAAATCTCCAGATTACATTCCTGAGGAAGAGACAACAGTTATCATAGGATTAGAGGTAGTATTTCTTTTTTATTCGGTTGCAACTTGTTTGTTATCCTGTGTGTTTAAAAGTTGCCTGACCTTTGCCTTAATGAACACTATCTATTTTGCAAAGTCAACAGAACCTAATAGAGAAAGCAGACAAAGAAATTACTGCTGTACTTCCAAGTTTTTTTGGTTTTTTTTTTGGAAGGTGATAAATGACTAAACCCAGGTACAGCCTACTTCAGAGTTTCCAGATGCCTGGTTTGTTTGGTGTTTTAGCAACTTGCCTTCTGTTATGTGGATTGATCTGGGGATTGACTTGCTGGAGAGCAGCTCTACAGAGAGAGACCTGGGAGTGCTGATTGATAATAAGCTAACCATGAGCCAGCAATGTGCCCTCGTGGCCAAGAAGGTCAATGGCAGCCTGGGATGCATCGAGAAGAGTGTGGGCAGCAGGTCAAGGGAGGTTCTTCTCCCCCTCTTCTCTGCCCTGGTGAGGCCTCATCTGGTGTCCTGTGTCCAGTTGTGGGCTCTTCAGCTCAAGGGGGACAGAGAACTTCTGGAGAAAGTCCAGTACAGGCCACCAAGATGATCAGGGGACTGGAACATCTTCCTTATGAGGAAAGGCTGCGGGAACTGGGGCTGTTTAGTCTGGAGGAGACTGAGAGGGGATTGCATTAATATTTACAAATATCTAAATGGTGGGTGTCAGGAGGTTGGGGCATCACTTTTTTCTATTATAGTTAGCAACAGGACAAGGGGTAATGGGATGAAGCTGGAACACAAGAAGTTCCATTTAAACATAAGGAAAAACTCTTTCCCTGTTGAGGTGAGGGAGCCCTGGCACAGGCTGCCCAGGGAGGGTGCGGAGGCTCCTTCCTTGGAGGTCTTATAGACCCACCTGGGCATGTTCCTGTGTGACCTGATCTAGATGGACCTGCTTCTGCATGGTCATTGGACTAGATGATCTCTAAAGGTTCCAGCAGACATGTCTTGTCACAGGAGGAATGCCTACAGTGAGTTGCTGGAGCTGTCAGCTGGGAAAGGGTCAGGATGAGCATTTTCTCATCCATCTCAGCTCTTCAGGAGATGACTCTGCCTATGAGGCTCCAAAGGCTGTGTAAGGGCATTTCACAGACCTTCTTTTGAACCTGCAGTATAGGTATACCATTTGTAATTAATCTCAACCAGACCACTGTCACAGAATCACAGAATGGTAGTGGTTGGAAGGGACCTTTAGAAATCACCTAGTCCAACTCCTGCTAAAGCCCTGTCCTCACGTCAGAAGTGGTGGTACCTAAAGCCATTGACTTAGTCTGTCAGCATGATTTTCCTGACTGCTTCTTTACTGTTCCTGCTGCCTAATTGGATAATAACTGGTGCAGATGGAAAACAAGCTCTACCAGCAACAAATGGGTGGCAACTACTTCAATAAGAAACAGTGCTGATGTGAAAACATCCACACTGGTGTAAATTGAGCACGTAGTGTCTCTGGAGATCAACACCTGTACTCTGAGAAAGCTGCTGTTCTGGTGGCATAAATGAGGTTAAGGTACACAGAAAAATCCCACAGAAGCTATGTCTGTGTACATTATGTGTTTGTATTTATTGCTAATTCTGATGCTCATCCAACTTGAAATGTTATCTTCTCAGATGCATCACCCTGATCTGAAAGCCCATTTCAGTGGATACGATGGATCAAAATACATCATGCAGCCATGGCTGGAAAAAAATCCATCCTCATGAGTGAGGTGCTGAAGTGTTTGTACATGTCATGCATGGCCAGATTTCCTTTTTAAACTTGAGCAAGTAGAGGATAAAACTCATGTATGTTTTTTCCTATGATGAAATAACATCTTCATAAGCATGTTTTAAGTTGAACAATCCATTTTGTCACAAGCAGACACACTGCCCATTCAGTTTACTATGACTCAGGATGGGGTTTGATTTCCTTCCAGATTTGAAAGGTTTAAATATGATGCAGTTTGAGCTAAGAGGACCAAAGGTTTGGGATGCCTAATATCTTGTCCTTCTACCGGGGCAGAGGAAGAAATGAAACAGTTAAGAACTGGACTTTCAGAATTAATTGTAATCTTAATTTTAGGGGAAAGAGTTACATAAAGGCCAACAGGAGGGCTGGAGAAAGTAAATCCTGCAATAGTTTGACAGAGCACTGAAATGGGCCACCCGGGTGAGTTGTTGAGTTTCCTTCTCAGAAGACATTCAAAACCCACCTGGACAAGTTCCTGTGTGACCTACTCTAGGTGGTCCTGCTCTGGCAGGGGAGTTGGACTAGATGATCTTTCGAGGGCCCTTCCAGCCCTTAAGATTCTGTGATTCTGTAACTCCTCTCTTACAAAAGCATGCACTGTGCTGCTTTTGTTAATCTACTTTTTTTTGCACCTGGACAGAGGTTAAGAAACATTCTACTTTGGCTCACTACATAAAGCTCATCCTTAATGTCCTCTCTCAACTCTACTGCACTCTTGTGCACTTTATAAGAATAAAGTAAAAAGAAAAAATAAACCCACAACCAAAAAGTTAGGAAAGCATATAAGTTTTATTAAGAAAATGTGTGGGATTTGAAAGCTTCTAGAGCAACTTGTTCCTTCTGTTTTCTTTTCCCCTTATCTCAAACACAGCAAAAACTCTACAAGAGGCATAAGCAGTGGCATTCTGGATTCTGTCTTGCAGAGTCAGTGAATCCGGGGAGTTTGACAGGTGACTCTCCACGTGGCCTCCCCATTCCTTTGTTTCTTCTTCTCTGATCAATAAAGGCTTTCCCAACGACTGGCCAAACAGGCGACAGACTTCTTGAGCTTTCCGCCGTGTGTTCCCAAAGGCGGCGACACACACCTGACGCCTGAGGGACACAAAAGGCAGCACAATGACAAGCAGGGCCGAGTGCTGTACAAGTATTTCTGCCAAGCAGGGTTGCTTTTGAACACCTGAGCTTTTGTAAGTGCAGAGATGTAAGGCTATGTCATTTTCCCTCCACTCCTGGGTGCTAGTTTAGGAGTTGGAGGGGATAGCGTGTGGAGAAAAGGTCACAGCACCCTCCATGGTTCCAATTCAGTACTCTAACACCTGAATGCTGTGGGCATCCTTGGTGTTTGGTGCACAGCAGGAGTTCAACCCTTACCCTAGGGATTTGGGTGACCCAGCTGTCAGGCACACTAGCAACCCTTGAACCTCACTGGCCTGATTTCCAGACTCCTGCACAGATATCATCTTAGAGACAGATCCACTTCTGATGTCCATTAGGAGCAGCTGGTTGAGCTCGCTTCCTGGACCAAACCTGACTTTTCTTTAAACAGGCAAAACCCAAGCCAAGATTAAACTTCCCTCTGCCCCTTCAAGGTCAATGAGATGCAGGACTTGGAATAGCTAATGCCTGAAATATCAACATTCCGTGTTTTGATGCTGGACAAGCACCCTCAGGTCATGTCAGCAGGTAAGAACAATGAGAATTGGCCAGGGTACTAGACCTGTGAAAGGTCTGGTGACATACCTGTACCTTCATGAAAAATAACTAATTACAGTGCTGATGTAACCAAAGTCAAATCCTGCTGACCTAATATCCACAGTAGATTCTACTTGCACTGGAAATCAGCAGGAAAATGCTTTTTATTACCCTCTGCTTTTGCACAGGGACACTGTAGAAAGAACAAACTGTATCTTCCAGGCTGGGTGGCAGTAAGTAATTTATGAAAGTTACATTTAAAACAAATACTGAAATCTTTGATCATAAATTTTAACAGGCTTGAAAGAAACTATTTGCTCCAGTCACAAACAGTATAAATTATGTATTCATATCAACTGAGGCTGTGAAATCTGTGGTCTGAGAGAGAACTTACCGAAGGGCATCTGCAGCTTCTGGTGTATGGTAGAAATGAGGTGGACTGATGGTCACAGAGGTTCCTAACTTTTCAATGAGTAGATTGCAAACACTCTGCATTTTTCCAAAGTCATTGAAGGTAATACAGACCTGGGAGTGAAAAAAGACATCACACAAGCAATTTTTTGTTTCATTTTTTTCCCCCCTCACTTTGTGATTCAACACTTGTATTGAAATCAATACAAAACCCAACCTGTACAAACATAGAAGTTCTCCAACATTTATTTATTTAGTCTCCAGGGCTATATAAAAGTGTTCTCTCTCAACATTTGCAACAGAATGAGGTTCTTAGAGTTAAAAATGGATTAAGAAATGCTCTTTTGTGAGGAAGCACAGCCTTCTTGGTATGTAGGCAACCTGAGGAATGGACATGCTCTCTGGGAGACATGGAATGAATCATAGAACGGTAGGGTTGGAAGGGACCTTTAGAGATCATCTAGCCCAACCCCTCTGCAGACTAGATCCATCCTGGCTCTTCCCTTTTTAGATTACTAGATGTTAATTATATAGAAGCCCAAGCAAAATGATGTGGAAAACATTGTCCAGGAAGGACAATTACATTTTAATTCCAAGCATTAGGTTGAAGAGACATAAACTATTGAGACTAAACTAAGTGTAGCCCAGGCCAGCTTGCAGCTGGCTATCACCAATTACCACAAAGCAATTAATGTACATGCCTTGTCACCCCTGGCAGCCTCTCACTGCAGCACCTCATCCTGGTTGGAAGCCTTACATTGGCTCTGTGGCTTTCCACACAACTGAGACCAAGCCAGGCTTGAAGCCTTAAGACCTGACCAAGATGGAGAGGCAGCTCAATCCCAGTGCTTGCAAGGACAAAGGATCACACCTGGTGTGCAAAACCATGCCAAGTCTGCACCTTCACCTGCCTGCCCTTTGTCTCTAACTTGGGTGTTGGACCACTTTCTGGATGGTGCAGTATCGATTTGAACAAAGACTGAAGATGAGATTAAACCTAGACTTCTTTTTTTTAGTGGGAATTCTTGTCACAAATGAAAAACTCACATCCTATTGTGCTGTTTTGCCAAAAACCTGTCACAGTAGCTCTGAAAGTCTCACTAGAAGGACCATCACTGTTTTCCAGATTGCTACCGGTATGCACAAGATTAGTTCCCTCAAGGGGATAAAAGAAAAGCACGATCAAACAAAAGAGCTGTGGGTTTTAAGCAAGAGATGAGATAAGCTGTTCAGACTGAGTTAGTTCTGGGCACTCAGCAACTTAATTGTTAAAACAGATCAGGTACCCTTGGAGCAGAAAACAACTCAGCAGTACCTGTGAATTTTGTCATTTTTGCTGCATAAAATCAGAGCTTTCATTTGGAGATAGATCCAATAAGTTCCACTTCTATTTACACAGAACACATGAGCATTAAAATCCAAAGCAGAACCCAATTTCTTCAATAAAGTTATGATAAAGGTCAAAAAGTGTGAAAAGGTTATATCAAGCTATGCAAAACCATCATGTTGGGTAAGGCTGTAAAAGAAAAGAAGTTGTGGTTTATAAGGGGGCAAATAGATTAAGAAATGCACAAACCCACCATAATCTTCATCCCATGAGATGCAATAAGTGAATGATTAAGTCATTATAGAGCTTTGCAGTCTCACATACAATTGCATTGCTCTGTATATTTTCCTTTGTTACCATTTAAAATTTACTTCCTTTCAGCTGAAAGCGTATCATGAATTGTTAATTACACCTTGAAACAGCAATTTGTCTGAGAGTTTCCTCAGTCTTCTAAACATTTGTCTTCTTAAAAGAGGGTTTATGGAATGAAACAATGCAAAATGAACTTTCTGAGTTCATTTCTGTTGTCAAAGCATGCAAACACACTGCCCAATGGAACTGCCTTGGTTTACGAGGCAAGTACATAGAGAAAGAGGGAAGCAAGGAGAAACTAATCTCTGCATCAAGAGAGACCACAGTGCTGCTTGTGTGTTCAGGGTAGCCCAAACTGAAGCAGTAGGGCCAGGTTTTTCAAGTCCTGACACACAGGTCCTAGACAACCACACAACTTTGGAACAGCAGATCCAGCTGGTTCAAGCTGCCTACACATGAACATCAAATCCATGTCACTCACTTTCCACATACAGTTTGGAGACCATTGGTGAAGTTGCCGCTCAGGAGTGAAGTTTTCAGCCTAAGCCCATCTGCAGCCTAAATAATAATTCAATGTAGTTTTATTGACATTTAACTCCAGCTCATCTAAAAATCATGGTGAATGGTGATTTAAGCTCTTTTGACAGTAGGTGCCTGCGTTATGAAGTTAAAGTCGTTCAGAATGTGACACTGATGCACACCGTTTAAGAATCTTAAGACTCATTTTAAAAGCTAAACTTTGTTCTCCACATTCTCAACTATTTCTGTATTTATTGCTGTTATTCAGATGAGAATATGCCTTAAAGCCAGCAAACTAAAGAGGCTGAACCCTGTTTTAGGGGATTGTAAATGACAACTCTAGAAAACAGTTATCATCTTATTGCAGGCTTCCAGGTCTACTTTGTAAGAATCAGTAAATCTGCTGGATAGTGATAAAAGTCAGATGCTCTCAAAAGACACAGACTGAAAACACATCATTTCCTCCAGTGAGATGTTTCCAGTAGAGCATATTTCTTACTATAGCATGAATGTGCAAAAATACTCCCTTGAGGCGCTTCTGAAGTAAATGGGATTATTCCCATAACATTTAGCTTTCACACATCACTTTTTACCTACAGAATTCCAAGTCAATTAGCTAGGAAACAATCTGCTTTGCTTTACTTGCAACAAGCTAATGGCAGAGCCTTAGAAGAGGCCAAAGTCCAGGTGCTGCTCAACTGTGGTTTCAGCAGATCCAGATTGGTGCTGCCAGGCCACTGTTGTCACCCATCCACTCTTGCCTTCTGCCTTGCATTGCCTCCAGTTCAGGAAGCTAAAATAATGGATAAAAAGAAAAGCTAATCTAGGAAAAAGCTATTAACTGGAGCAGCTTTCTGAATTCATCTATTGCCTGATCACCTAAGTACAACTCCTTGCAAAACGCAGAGGGCAGGAAGGGCTGGGAGGGAGGCAGGAGAGTGCAGAATGGTGGGTTGTTTTACTCTGTCACAGAATGACAACTGTAGAGCCCTCAACCAAATTTTCCCTTCTGTGGCGTGGTGCAAGACTTAAAAAACATCCATTCATCTGAAAAGAAAAGAACTTTTAATGTCACAGTAGCAGAAAACACGTTCTGCACACAATGGAAGACAGCAGCTGACCTCTACTTTCATCTGCTCCTCGGCATGAGGAAAGACACTGTAGATTTTCCTTGGTCATTCCCACATTTCTTATCCTATCATTATTATTATTACTGCTTTCAGTTAGGTTGAATACATACCTCTGCTTCCATTTGATAAGTATTTTCTACTCTACTGAAATCCTCTGTAACAGTCATATTTTCTTCCTAAAACAAAGCACATGAATACAAGAGAGAATTGAAGCATCTGCTGGAAGATATGTATGTACCTTGTGCTGTAGAAGTTGGACTGTTTTACCAGGCTGATTACTTATGAGTTAGCAACAGGAATCTGGAATTTTCCATGTAAATCTCAACTGTTAAAAACCAGTTGGATGCTAAAAGACTTTTTGACATTATTTAAAGTAAATTATACAGTAGCTCTGTAATGTAATTTCACTACTATTCACATGAAGAGAACAATTAAGTCTTAAAAGTGACTGCTAGCTAGAAGCTCTGTGTGTCAGTGTGTAACTTTAAGTTCACTCAGTTCCAAAAACCAAAAGCTTCAATTCCTCTCAGAAGATTAGGATGTGAAAAGATGATCAGAGGACTGGAGCATCTTCCTTATGAGGAAAGGCTGTGGGATCTGGGGCTGTTTAGTCTGGAGAAGAGGAGACTGAGAGGGAATCTCATTAATATTTACAAATATCTAAGTGGTGAGTGTCAGGAGGTTGGGGCAGCACCTTTTTCTACGGTATCTAGCAACAAGACAAAGGGTAATGGGATGAAGCTGGAAGACAAATAGTTCCATTTAAACATAAGGAAAAACTATTTCACTGTGAAGGTGATGGAGCCCTGGCACAGGCTGCCCAGGGAGGGTGTGGAGTCTCCTTCCTTGGAGGTCTTCAAGACCCATCTGGACACGTTCCTGTGCGACCTGATCTAGGTGGGACCTGCTTCTGTAGGAGGGTTGGACTGCATGATCTCTAAAGGTCCCTTCCAACCCTGCCATTCTATGATTTTTTGAAAAGTGCTTTTACAGGCCCCTATTTTAAAATATTTTAACAGCAGCACCTTGTAGCGAGGTGATGCAGGCAACACCTCACCAGTGGTTATTCTGGCAGGATGGTAACCCTCACAAGGGGCTACTCCACCTGTGACTCTTTGGTGTCAGCAGCAGCTCCCTTACCCAGCACAATGGCTGCACAGAGCACTAGTAAACCCTGTAAGAGTCAGCATATGAACTAAGATACAGAATAACTCCATTTATGCCCAAACCTTCGACCAGCCTGCTCGTAGTCTAACAATCACATTTCTTTCACTCACTTCTCCCTTTGGTAAACAGCATGGATAAACAACTTGTTTTAAGATTACTCTAAGACAACGAAAAGCAAAGTTTACAATGTATTTGTAAATGCAGCTTTGCATTTAATAGCCAGGAGCCATGGGGAAGCAGATACTCAGCCTTCTGACTACCGGGAAAGTTTTACTTGCTAAATTTATTTGCATAGGAAAATAGTATTTGCTTTCAGCGTTGACACATTTCAAAAGATGTTTTGCATCACAGCGTGTCCTACAGAGGTTCAAATCTTCAAGTTTATCATGTAGCATGTATGCGTAAGTTTATAGAAATGACATGAATCACGAGAAACGCTTTCTTTTACTATACCACCTGGAAAGTATATCCATCATTACCATTGCACAGCAGCCTATGACAAACAGAGTTTGAAATTTCAATTTTATGACTGATTTAGAAGTGCTCAAATTCAAGCTCAACAGTACTGTTTTTGGATAACCTCTTCTAGAAAGGGCAAGGACCAGGGCCAGTTAGCCCTCCAAAAACCTATTTCCCCTTTTGCGGTCACAGGCCTGTACCACTAGCTGTGGTTTGCTAAGGAGTGCTCAAGTCAGAGCAGCACCAACAACTCATTAACAAAATGGAGCTATTTGTGATAGAATCCCACTATAACTGACAAGAAAAGGTTTTTTTTTTATCCTAGAGCACTTCATAACTTACAGAAATAAGGACGCTGAAAGATTTTCTTCTACAACTCACATAGAACTAACTATACTGTAATAAAACTTTAAAGACAAAGTGCATTTGGTTTTCCCTGTCCTGGCTCCTTAGTCTTTGTAAAAAGTTCTCTTTCCTGCCAAACAGACTGAAACCTTCCAACTTGGCTCTGCCCGCCCCAGGCTCCTCTGTATTTCAGGACAGTGCCATCCTGTGGCTCCAGGCGCTGTTGCACCATCAGTGCAGTCTGAGCAAAAGATCGCTTCGCGCCATCTATTACAAAATTCTCTTCACAGTTAATTTTTACCCCACTAGACTTGACAGTGGCTGTATGTTTTATTGAAGATGAATGGAGAAAACAAACACTGAAGTCACAACAAGGTGCTCTCCTGTGATGCATCTTCTGTTAATACTTTGTTCCTGCTGGGGAGTGTGTTTGGACAAAGATATGGAAAAGACAGGTAGGTGATAAAAGATTTTTAAATTGGAGTCAAGACTTTGACTACATCAAAAGCAAAAGGCTTTATTTTCTTACTGCTTATGTCTGCTGTTCATATTTTAGCTGAGGAACTATCTATTTGATTGCAAGAGCCAGAGGGAAAAGAGTCTTCACTGTGACTTAGGGAAAGCTATACTTGCGATGTGTCAGGTATTCTGGACTTCTGGAATAACTTTTTCCCTGTTTTGTAAATCTGTGGGTGAAGAATCACAGTAGTAAAACAACATTTATTGTTATGTGATACCTCAATTACCCTAGAAGCCATTGAAAGATTCTGAACAGGACTACACACTTGCATTCTGCTTATACAGCTTATTTTTTGAGACAGTAGTGACATAAACCATCATTGTTGCTGGTATTTTG
The DNA here is from genome assembly GCA_013401255.1 of Urocolius indicus. Classification (NCBI taxonomy): domain Eukaryota; kingdom Metazoa; phylum Chordata; class Aves; order Coliiformes; family Coliidae; genus Urocolius; species Urocolius indicus. The sequence continues at coordinate 159,436 of WBNH01004509.1, forward strand.
AACATCAAAATAACAAAGACAATATCCCACAGAGCTTACAGTTTTAAGTCTAGGACTCTGCTTTGCCTTGGATTTTCCTTATTTTCAACAGGCAAAAAAATAATCTTACATAGCCCTTCCTCCTACCTATCTGCTACTTCTGAACAAGTTGTTTTTCATGGGGCCATCACGTCCACTCTCATGACACTATCACTATTTACAGGAATGATTGCTTCTTTCTCCAGAAGAGAACAGGGCAAAAAATAAGGAGGTATGTTAACAAAAGCACACTTCAAGGAGACAGCTATGTAACAACACAGTATGAGACAATCTTACGTGCAGATAAAGTGTTCTGCTCCTGGTTATGGAGGTAACACGACTGTGAGACTGTTTCATGCAACACCAGACCACTGTCAGTTTGGAGAAGTGTTTATACAGTTTGGAAAGGTACACTAATGCATGGTTGTGGTTAAGTTACCCTGACACATGTACCTATAAATAAAAATGATCTGGAGACACCTGCAAATGTCTCTTAAAATGTACTTCTATGTTTGCATTGAAACAGCCAATGTAACTTTCCATTATGAAAAACAGAGATATTTAAACAACCAAAGAAGTTAGCTTATTCCACCTGAACACAGCATTTTTGTTCTTAGTACTAAAGAAATGGGCAATGAGAGTCTTGACTTGTGCTCCTGGCTCTTGACAGTCCATCCACCACGGTGTTCCCAGAGAGTTAAGGACAAGAAGCCCTGACAGTCAGCACACACCCCATCGGGTACCTGTGCTTCAGCCTCTCCTTCCCTCACTGCCTGTTCTGTTTGGCATTAGACAGACAGAACGACAACCTCATGATCTACGGTGAAGAAGTTTCTGCTGCTTAATGTCTTGTCAAGAAATAACAGAAGTACACATAACAGTTTAAGAAAGATAATCAGATTTGTACTCAGCAAATGTAAGGGTACTTTGGGGATACCTAAAATACGTGGCAGTCTAACAAAGGTGATACCTGACATGGGTTTCTACATTTCTTAATCAACGATACGTTGAAATAGGAAGATTCTGTGACTCCTAAATATGGAGAATATTGCACATATATCCAAAGATATATCCCAGTAGAGACAAACTCTAACCAGAGCTCACTGGATATAGTTTGTGAGACGATTTGTTTTGTTAAATAACATTCTGACCTGTACAACAAATATTATTACTGTTATTTTAAATGTGATGGCCAATGAGGATCATTAGATACCATGATTAGTCATCTTCACACCACTCCCCAAATAAATCCTAAGTGGTAAATAGAAAATCAATTTGTTTCTAGAGAAAGAGAAAAAAAAAATGGTTTTTTTGAGCAGCTGGGATGAGTAAGAGAGGTTTCCCCATTGATTTTACTTTCCCTGCAGCCTTCAAAGCGGATTCAGTGCCCTGAAGTGCTGCATACCCTTACAGAGCTTTATAAATAAATGCTACTATGGGCATTTATTTCTGATTAGAATCCTGTGTAAATATATACAGAAATGAGGTGCTGCCCCCCAGGCATCCTGACTAATGCCAACTCCTAAAGGTTATGCACTCCTGATCTCCCACACAGCCTACGACAGCAACAACAAGGGTTAAGGAAATTGTTCTATGGATTAATTAAAACTAAATACACAGAATAGCCACGTGATTTCTAACGAGGCTTTAGATAAGCTTGCAACAACTGGAACCCTGTGGAGATTGTGAAGAAGTATTAATTTTACAGAGGTCTAGAACAGCATTAGCTACAAGTGATGTTAGCAAATGCGGTTAAGAATAAATTGCCAGCAGGGAGAGTTGTTAGTAGAAAAGCTACAAGGCAAATAAAAGCTTCAGCAGTGGAGTGATTTAAAACTGGATGGAATAAAGGACTAAAAATGATACTGCAGGGAACTGCTCTGAAAAAAAAAACCACCACGAACTTCATGTTGTTTTTCTTGGAGTTCCCTAGAGCTAAACACTTTGCTAACACTGAGAAATGCACAACTTAAGCAGCGTTTCACAGTCTCTCCAACAAGAATTGAACCAATATTTCCATCCTCCAATGCACGGCATATCTGAAACAGCAAAAAGATTATTGACAAATTATTGTAACTACAATGAGAGGCTGTAAAAACAGACGACTCTGCACCTGGGTGACAACACCACTGCTCACCTGCTCCCACTGCATTTCCAAACCTGACTGCATAAGCCCAAATACAACCATTTGTTTGTCCAGGTCATACTTCATTTTGCAGTTATTTTTTTTCTAGCCTGCACAACCCCCCTGGATACACAATGACTTATTTAACACCCTGCTTACCCTTTTTGTGGTGCCACCCACCATGCGTAATGTCCTACCCTACCCTGCTTCAACCAGGCTCATGCAAAACTGCAGGTCAGATTCACTGTAGAATAAATAGCTGGAACCACCTTATCTAATCTGTCCACGTGCTGAGGAGCTGTTTAATTGGAGCCAGGATGAAAAAATACCCCGTGATCTGATAGTTCAACACGATGGTGGGTGCAGAGCATATAATTTACTTAATAAAAAGAAAGCATGAGGAGTTGTCTTGTCTTCTCCCATTCCTCTCAAAATCTACCAGACTTCAAACTCTGACTGATTTAATAGAAAAATGCACTGTTTCTGACTCAAACTGTCACTCTGATAGCAAGGAAGTTGTGTTCCCCATGACAGACGTGCACTCAGACCCATGCAGGGGAAAAGTGTAGGGAGCAGGATCACATACCTAGCCCACAGCTGCCTACACATCTCCTTGCCATCTAGTCTCGTAGATGCAATATGACCTTTTCCTAAATCACAGGCATTTTTATTGTCTTTTCTACTCCAGAACAAGTGCTTTATTTATTTACTACGGTAAAAAGACAGCATCACTACCAGTTTTAAAAGAAAATGGGAAATTCTACTGGTTTTCTTTTGGTAGCAGTGAAGAAATTGGTGTAAGTGCTTGTCTTTAAATGCACACAGCATTTGAGACACAGGCATGCCCTTTCACTGGAAGCACATCGCTCTTTCAGGCGCTGCATTTGCCTCTCTTTGCATTTACTAATACTGAACTTCACAGAATCCTAAGGTTTGGAAGGGACCTCGAAAGATCATTCCCCGTGACATCAATGTGGCATCATGAAATCCTTCTGCAATTCTTTCGTCGTTACTACACTTGAATAACTTGGTGTTGACAGCAAACACTGCCATCTCCCTTCCCCCCTCCAGCTCATTTGTGAATACACTAAAAAAGGCACAAATTTCCTAGGGGAACTGCCTTTAAAAAGCAACAACTTAGTCCACCAAAGATGGACTAAAAAGATGGACTCTTTTTTTTTTTTTAATAATTGTTTTGAAACGACTTCCTGAGGCCAAACAAAGTTTTACGGTAAAGGCATGTTTTGAGTCCACAAGCAGCTTTCTGATAGTTTTTTTTTTTCCTGGTAACTTTTTTTTTTCACTTTTCTGATAGCTTCGGCTATCTTGATCACATCTCACCTTTTTTTTTTTTTTTTTCACACCCCTCTAACTTACACGGAACGAGAAAAAGTGCAAAAAAAAAAAAAAAAAAAAAAGCTGTGTAGGCACTCAACACTAAAGCTACAGCGATCGCACGGCTGCAGGGAAGCAATTTAAGGTGCAATTTCAGTTCCACTGCCGCACCTTCCTTTGTCAGTTTCACCCGTATGCCGTGTCACACCAACAGGTGACACAGCTGGAGCAGGGTGCTTCTTCACACGCTAAACAAGTCGGCAGAGCCCGAGCAGCGGGTTCCACCTTTGCCGCGGTGCTGCCGGCTCCCAAGGACGGACGGGCGAGGTTCAGAGCAGCGCACGCCCCGGGCAGGCAGCTCCGCGCCCCGGCACACTCCGCTCCGCATCCTTCCCCGTCGCCTGGCGGCGGCCGCTCCGCCCCGCCCCTCGCCCNCCCGTGCGCCGGCTCTCACCGGGACGCCGCGCTGGCGGGCGCTGTGCGCGATGTAGCGCAGCCGGCGGGACACGCTGCTCCGCGCCGCCGCGGCTTCCCCTTTCCGGCTGCTCAGCCGCAGCGACACCCGCGCTCGGTCCGGGGCGGCGCACAGCTCCGCGCTGCCGCTCACGTGCACCTCCCGCCCGGGCGGCCCCACGCGTCTCGCCGGGCTGGGGCTGGGGCTGGGGATCTGGGCCGGGATGAGCTCGGCGAAAACGCGGGCGGGAGGCGGCGCGGGCAGCGCCATGGCGGCGGCGCCCCCTCCCAGCACCCACCCTCCACCCCGCCCCGCTCCCCGCGCCATGGCAACCAGAGCCCGGCGCGCCCGCGGCACCCTGGGAAGCGGCCGCGTCATGGCCGCACGGCTGCTCTCGGCCGCCATCCCGCGGCCGCCGGAGCCAGGCAGCTTCCCCGCCCTGGCGGCGCTGTGGCGGGAGAGGTGTCGGCGCACGTTCCCCACGCGAGAAGCAGCTGCTTACCCTTCACGTTCTGAGCGGTTATTGCTGCCCGCTGGGCGACTCGCCCCTAGTCACGCACAGTAGTCATGGTTTGCACAATGCTCTGCGGGCGGTGGTCTCCCGCATGTCCAGCGCACGCCACCGGCACCTCCCGTGCTCTGTTTACACACAAAAAACATAGAAGTATCCCGTATTCCGTTACATGGTGGTGTCGTTTTATTTAGCGATCGGCTAGCAGCCCTTCGCCTGGCATGGGAATGGGTACACTGCTCAGTTCACTCTCTTCCTCCTTCTTCTTTTGGGTCTGGAGTATAAATTGGGTGAATGGTCTGTGAATCAGTGTGTGATAAATGATGTCCCCGAAACAGGATTCTAATTATTTTTTTTTTTGGAATTTATTAAAGGAATAAGAGCAAGCAAACAGCGCTGGGTGCGCCGAGAGCCTCTGCTCTATCCAGACGCACACCCGTCACATCCCGAGTTCGCATTAAATAGGACAGGCCT
>WBNH01004509.1:164608-215917 GCA_013401255.1 Urocolius indicus
GACCTCCTGTGTATATCTATGCAAAGTTGGTCCAAGCTAATCTTATCCAAACGTCTGCCAAGCTGCTGTTACAAGAAGCAGAAACACCCTCCTTATCAAAACCTGGTTTAAGTGAGTCTTACCAAAACTCCTGTCAAGCTACGAAAAGCAAGAACAAGTTACGCAAGAGCAAATAAAGCTACAAAAAATTACCATCCATATCCCTTATTCCACATTGACACGAATCAAAGAAACACATTTCACACGTGGTTGTACCTTCACCTGCCAGAATTGCTTTTCCCCCTAGTTAACGCACCACCTAGCCCTTGGGCTTCCTGAGGCAGAAGGTTCCCTCCTTATCAGTTTCTAATCCCTCTTCAAGGATGCAAAGGAGTCAGGTTGACACAAGGGAGCTGCCGATTCAGGGTCATCCTAACCTAAACAATATTACTAGGCATTAACCCCCTCCTTTCTAATCACCAGAGCCTGTTTCTCAAGGTACTAGTGTAAGAACTAGTGATGCTGTTTTTGCAGGAATAGAGTCCAAGCAATTAAGACAAAGAACTTTTGTCGTTATCCGTGTCCTTGTAGTGTGAACCAGCTGGCTGATCTCAAGGCTGTTATCTGCATCTCAAGACTGTTATCTGTTTCTTTGTAATGTTAACTAGATGACTGATGGGTCCTAACTCTTGGGACTGTGGGGGAATGGGTGACCATTTACAAGAACCAGACACCCCCTGAGGGGATTCTGTAGGCGCCTCGGGAAGATGTAAATCTTGGAGTACCTAATCAATGGGGAAACAAGGGAGGGACCTTGCGGCAGGGATAGGGAATAAAAAGCCGAATCTTGTACCTATCAGGTGTGCCTGCTAGCTAGGACACCCGCTCTTGCAAGAACGCTTAATAAAAGTGCTTCACTGCAGAGTCTGGCCTGAGTCTTTCGCGGGAGAACTTGTTTTGTTTCCTACACTAGCTTCCTTGCTTAAAGGAAAATTCCGTTCTATGAGGTACATCATTATCTTTTGTCATCATGTCAGCTTCTGGAGCAACCTGCAAATGTGAGGAGTAGTGCTGGAAAAATGGCCCTAGTCACTGCTTGTGGGGGCAAGACTGGGTTTTGTTGTGATGTGGTCTGTCTGGTCTTGTTTATATGAGGATTTTTGGGAGGGACTCTGGATATGTTGTTACTGTTTACATTTATGGTACGTTGTGTTTTGATTACTTGAAATCTGGAGTGTGGCATAAAGGCTGGACGGTGATGATATTGTATATTCATACAAAGTCTTGCAGCCTTCAGAATTCACGTTGCAAACATTGGGCAGTCCTGTGTGACATGCTACACAGAAATATTGCTGTACTCTCCTTCTAGACAAAAACATGACAGGTAAAGACATCAAGACCTGATTTTACAAGTCAGATGCAGATTCCTTTGAGGTGGCAGGAAAGAGAATGTACTTCAAGTTACATCATTAGGGAGACTCTGTACAAACCTCCTTTCTCATCATTACTTTCACATCTGCCTTAAGAGGTATCAATGACTTTTGCATGCCTCATGACTTTTTGAATCTCCTGCCTTTGAATCTGATTTTCTCTCCAGATTTGCTGAACACTTATAGCTTCAAATGAAATGGATTGAACCTGTTAGGTATTCATTACCTCTGGAGGTGATGCTCCATGTTTCTCAGCATGGATAACTAAAAGTAGAAAGAGACACATAAAATTTTGAGTGGAACTGACTTTGATCAAAGTTACATGACAAGGCAAAGAAGCAGCTTGTAACAGAATCCAAAAGTGTTGGCGCCTAGTTACTTAACATAAATCTGTTTGAGAGTTTACGTGAGTAAATTAGTAGAATTAGTAAAAATTAGTAAAAAAAGTTTACATGAGTAGCTTTAAGTAATAAAATATAAAAGGAAAATTAACATAGAGGAAATTATAAATTAATATTCCTCGGAAAGAAAGCATTTTACTAAACAGAAAGTTTAAAATGTTTTTTAAATAGTCTGTCACAGCAGTACTTTTTGTTTGTTTATCCAAGATGTTTGTAGAGGATTTACTTACATACATAACATTACCAACAGACACACTAAGTACTGAAAGCTGCTTATCAAGAAATTACCAATAAAGCTTTTAGAAAAGTGTTGGATAACGTAATGAAGTCAAATTGGGTACTCTCCAGGTTGGTTTTGTGTGTTCAAGACTGTTCTGATTTAACCTTTGATCAGAGTGATTGGCCTTTTTATGACAACCGACCTGTATCAGACAAAACCTGTGGTAGTTGCCCACATGTATCTAGATGTGCAATGAAAATCTTAACACGTGTTACACGCTTCATGATTCAGTGCTGTGTGATCTTAAACTGCTCTGGAAACACAGCGTGTCTTGTAGAAGTACTACAAAAACGTATCATAGTTCAGAGCTTAATTGGATGGACCCCAGAAGTCCTTTTCAAAGGCCAGTTATAAAATTGCCTTAGATGTAAATTAATATATGAAAAAATGCTTCTCTGTGAACAAAGGTCAAGTGTTATTGAGTAGTTAGCATGCACTATTAAGAATCTCATACACTAAGGATAGCTTAATAACTGTAGACACTTTTTTTACTTTGCAGTCACTAAGGGTACTTTGCAAAGCTCCAGTTTAAATATGCTGAGAGTCTGTCACTCAGAATTTGAATATAAAGCCGAATCTATAGGGTAATAAGCTTTTCCTGACTTAAAGTTCGAGTAGGAGGTATTTGTTGAAAATGATGGATTAAACTGTTGTTCCAGATTTGGGAAAGCTAATTTACTTGTGAACTAACTTATTGTTCAATTAAACATTTGAAAAGTTAACTACAGACTATGAAGAGATGGAGAAGGTGCTAAATTGTGTGTGGGATTTGTTTTTTTACTTAGGAAACAGATGGTTTTATGTTTTTTTTTTTTTTGTGTGGTAGCAGTGAAGTGCTACATTGCTTATGACTTTTAGCAATGGAACGGATTTATTTAGTGACGTAGGAGTTTTGAGGTTTGGAATGTGTGTGACAAGAAAATCTCTATTAAAGCTGCTGCCAAAGGCTTTTTTTGTGAAAGGACATGTGCAGTAGCAGTGTTGGCTGATGTCCTTCTGTTACGTGTCTCAGATGCTGACTTCCTGTGCTGTGAAACATGTACTGAATGGAAGCCCTATGTCGTATTTATGTGTTACTTGTGGTTATTCCTTCCAGTGTTTTTAGGCAAAGTTGGTTTGTCATAGAATCATTGAATGGTAGGGTTGGAAGGGACCTTTAGAGATCATCTAGTCCAACTCCCCCTGCAGAAGCAGATTCACCTAGATCAGGTAACCCACATCTTACATGGCATTGATGATCACTTTGTAGGCCAAATAATATCCATTGTAAGCCAGATTTGTGACCTTTTCAAAACCACACAAGAGTAAAAATTGAGAAGATTAGATACAAGAAAATAGAAAATTCTTCTTCAAAATTTAAAATAAATTTGTCAGAGTTTTAAATTACTGAGTTCTTAATAATGATCACCAAAGAGTTCCAAACTTTGGGTTGAGCATTTTTTGTCTTTTAAGAAGAAACATGGATGCAAGAAAGAGACAACAAAATTAGTAGCCCTGCTCTGGTGGTGTTTTGTTGGAAACAAAAGATCAAAGTTTACTGGGTAAGCTGGAGCTAATGTAGAGTCATAGAATCAGAATGGTAGGAGTTGGAAGGGACCTGTAGAGATCATCTAGTCCAACCCCCCAGCAGAAACAGGTCCACCTAGATCAGTTTGCATAGGAACGTGTCTAGGAGGCTCTTGAAGACCTCCAAGGATGGGCTCCCTCACCTGAACAGTGAAATAGTTACTCCTTATGTTTAAATGGAACTTTTTGTGTTCCAGCTTAATCCCATTACCCCTTGTCCTGTCACTAGATATAATAGAAAAAAGTGATGCCCCAACCTCCTGACACCCACCGTTTAGATACTTGTAAATATTAATGAGATCCTCCCTCAGTCTCCTCTTCTCCAGACTAAGCAGCCTAAGTTCCTGCAGCCTTTCCTCATAAGGAAGATGTTCCAGTCCCCTGATCATCTTAGTGGCCCTGTGCTGGCCTCTCTCCAGCAGTTCTCTGTCCCTCTTGAGCTGGGGAGCCCAGAACTGGACACAGGACTCCAGATGAGGTTTCACCAGAGTGTGTCCTCTGGAGGCTTTTTTCCCCCCTCTCATGTACTAATGAGAGTAACTGAGACTTGCTGAGGCTTGCAGGGAGCACACTGAGGCTCACAGGAGGTAAAGTTGATGAAGATTTTAAAGCAAATCAAAGGTTTTCCCTTTAACAACGTACAGAAATCTACAGAGAAATGCCTCCAGACTATTTCTGTAGTTCAGGAGGTTGGTCAGTGAGTCTCTGCTCTAGATGTTGCTTGTTGGAAGACACATTGCTATCATTAGAATTTGCAGCTCAAGTATGGAAAGTGGCAGTATTGCTGGAAAATATGAATGGATTCATCGCATTTTTACTTTACTTTAAACAGCTCAACATCTCACAGATTCAGAAAAGACACCTGTCATCTCTTTTCCTCCTAAATAATGAATTGACAAGATAAAGTGAGTTTAAAGATAACCCCATAGAAAAACACTGGCTCACACTGGGCTCAGATGTGACCTGATTTTTTTGTAGTTTTAGATTGATTCTGTTAATAAAAACATTTTTTTTTCCTCTGGTTTTCCAAGTCAGTTTCAGCATATAATGTGAGCAATTAAACTGTTCTCTGTTCTCCAACTGTAGCTGGTAGATTTAATCTACTTATTGAAAGCCACAGTACAACAAAAAAGCATTGCAACATCATTATCGACCATTTCTGTAAAACTGTAAAGAACTTAATGCAGTTACTACTGAAATCAGTTGAGAGTTTGTGGTTGTCTCTGGTCATGACTGAATGAAACCCTAAAGCATGGAACATACTGATAGTAATAATAATGCTGTCAGAGAGAAAGTTGGATTGAGATTATTAGAAATAAGATTAAATCTGTTCTCTGTCGTAGATATCAATGAAATATTCCCATGTGCAGCACCTAAAAGTGAAAAAAGTCACAGTCTCTGTCCAAGGATATGAACATTACAGAAAGACTGAATGACTCCTTGAAGAAAAGAGCCTGGAATTGTTCTCCTTAAACAATAAATCTTTGCCGAAGTTTGTGTCAAAAGAAGCAATATTTAAAAAATACACTATAAATATATTAATAAGGTAAGGATAGTAATGCAGGATCTGAACATTACAGTGTAATTTAAGATACTGTAACCAATTCACGTGCTTGGCAATTTTAATCATAGGATCGTGTCAGTTCCTTTAAGATCATAGGGTCCAGACATTAAATATTAAGTCTTGATTTGTTGTTATTTAAAATGTCATCTGAAGTTTCTTGAGTTACGAAGGAAATAATATATATTTTCTCCAGTCTGTAATTTTCTGTTTTCTTAGAAGTTCACAATAGCTGTGAATGAACACACATGTACACTTCTCTGCTAACATTTTAACTGCCCATGAATACCCCTTTTTTAGCAACTCAGTATACCTCTGTAATTTGACAACAAGGAACCTGATAGTTACAGCAATTACACTTTCAGCACAAACGCTTCCAAAGAGCTTTGTAGGGGCAACCATGCAACTGGGGAGAATTATGAATGCTGGATTTTAAGGCCAAAAGAAATCCTCGTGTCCTGATCCCTGTAAGAGGCCATACAACTTGCAGAAGTTTAGAAGTGAACTGACCGTACTTTCAGAAAATTGTGTCATCTTGATGGAAAGTTTTCATGTTATGGAGAGCGTCTGGCTGATTTAGGGTAGATATTTATTGATTAATTATTATGATTGCTGAAAAGAGTGAAGCAATTAGATTAACAGAAAACTCAAATTTGAAGAGGCTAGAAGTTAACAAGTGTATTCTTTTTTTACCAGTCCTTATCAGATTTTAGGCTACTAAAAGCCCCTCTGATGTTAGAGATGCAGATGCTGGAAGTGTGAGACGTAAGAATAGCTATGGGAGGGTGTGACAATTCAGAAATTAGCTGAGATAGGTCATGTAAAAGTTTGGATGAGAAGCGAAAGCAGAGGTGGGAGGGTCAGGCCAGAGCAATTGACAGCAAGAGGCTGCATGTGCTTTCATGTACTCAGGGGAATGAAAGTTAGAAACAGATAGTGACACTCTGACAGTGGTGAAAGAGTGAAACAATGTTAGAAATATCTTCTCAACTTTTGTGCCAAGACTTTTTTCATACATAAGAAGTTACTGGAAAAGGCAAGAGAAATTGATGTTTTCTCCTCAATTTTTGTCAAGCTTTCTTTCGTTACTCCTCAGGTTTCCATGATGAGAGTTCAAATTCTTGCCTTTGAAGACCCTGAGTTTTGTCTATATCCTGTGGGTTTTGCTTCCTTCCTTTTCCCAGTTCATTCTACAAAATCCAACTGTATTGTTTTTCACCTCCTTGTCTACCTTTTACAGATTTCCTCGAACTTTCTGTAATTCTTTGGAGGGCTAAATTTACGATGTTACCACTCTCCGCTCCACATCCTTCCTCAGAAAAGGTTTTCCTAGAAATCCTAACCCTGTTCCCTGTGAAAAGTTAAGCACAGTCAATATTAAAGATTTAAAATTGTGCTCAAACTATACTCAATGGACTAAAACCCTGTAGTGACAATACCAGTGTTCACTGCCTAATATTAATCTTCCTGAATGCTTTTTTTTGGTATATGTTTATAAAGGCAATTTCTCTGGCAGAAAAGACAGTTCATCATAGTTTCTAAATGCAAGGGGAAGTTAGGTGCTTGCCACCAAAAGCTTTTCTCCCTATAGGTTATAGCCTATAGGTTCATATAGGCTCTCTGCAAGGGACCACAGCTCCTGCCCTGAGCACATGCCCCAAGTACCACCCTACATGACACAAATGGAGACGTGATGTCCGGTTGTCAAAGAGTATTTAAGGTATCTTTATGCTCCTGAGTCTAGAGCAGACTCTTGGCACAGCAGCATGATTGCTCCCAAGCATGAATGCTTGTAACAGCAGTTACCTGTCACTGGGGCACTTTGATGAGGCAGGCTGATAGCTGGTCTTGAAACTGTGCAACTGCCAATGGGTGGAGGAGCTGGGAACTATGCCTCCTGGTTTTATTTTTTGTTAGTGGAGAAGATTTTTCTAGAGTTTGAAACAGAAGTAGTATAATGTGACCTGTGAGTAACTAAACACACAAAGTAGATCACTTACTAACCGAGATTTAAAGAAATGAAGTCTCAATAGTTTTGCACGAATGTCTGAGGTGATAGTTTTAGAATAGCCACTGCAATTGCGGTAGCAATTAAGTTAGTGGAAATAGAAGTGATACAGCAGGAGAAAAGCCAAATGGCAGTTCAAAGATCAGCCAAGAGAAAATGTTCACAGGAAGAAATGCCTAAAAAAAAATGCTTTTGAAGAGCTCTGGGGGCTCCCTAATAAAAAATGGCTAAGTGCCAGAGTAAGAAAATGGAACAGGTAAGACCTGCAGAGACAGTAGGACAACGCATAGCAGGTGCCACAAAAAGGGATGACAGAAGAAAAGCTGTCAAAGCAGATGGTATCAGGGCAATAGTTCTAGCAAGGTAGAGAAGTCAATTATCTGAAAGCTGTATCTCAGGAGAACGTTTGTGAGCATGCTTCGACTATAAATCTGGAGATCCACAATATTGCTATTAAGGGTAAAATTAATTTGGAAGTAGAGGTGACTCATTTGTAAAGAAACTTTCAAGCAGTTGTGAAGTAGCTGTGAATTGGAGCAGACTGGCAATGTACTTAGTGACCCTGAGGGACTAACATTTTTAAACACTTAATTTAAAATAACAAATAATCAGGATCAGTTCAAAAGCCTTGCAGGACACATAGAAAGAGATGGATGCTTTTTTCCTTTTTTTTCTTTTTTTTTTTTTCTTTTAAACAATACATTATATTTTGAAAGTGCAATAAAGACACTATTTTTTCTCTGTACTCTGAAACTTTTTTTTTTAACCTAAAATTTCCACAAACACTTTATGCAGATCTGGGGATGTACAGAACACTCTTCAGCCTCACAAATGCGTTGTCTTTGGTTTAGAGTATGTGTTTTCTTGCTATTGAAGTTAATCTGGCAAGTTATTTTATTGAAAGTCTCTGTACTATAATATCTATGGACCTAACTTGAATCTGAACTCCCCTCTCTGTCCCATCAGCACATAAAAATATATGTATCATATCAGGCTGAGATAGTTGGGTTTGTTTAGCCTGGAGAAGAGAAGGCTCTGGAGACCTTATTGTGACTTTCCAGTGTTTCAAGAGAGCTTATGAAAACACTGGGGACAGACTATTTAGTAGAGCCTGTACCTATAGGGCAAGGGATAATGGTTTTAAAATAAAAGAGGGTAGATGCAGACTAGATATAAGGAAGAAATTTTGTATAATGAGGATGGTGCAACATTGGGACAAGTTGCCCAGAGAGGTGGAAGATGACCCATGGCTGGAAACACTCAAGGTCTGGCTGGACAGGTGTCCGATCAACCTGGTGTATTTGAAGATGTCCCTGCTCATTGCAGGAGAGTTGGACTGCATGACATCCCTTCCAACACAAACCATTCTATGATTTTATGATATTACATTTTGTTTTAAAAATTAAGGGTTCATTTTTTATTTTAATATTAGCTGCACTTCATATCTGCCAACTGTACTTCTCTGCAGTATTCAGAAAACCACTGTTATCAGTGAGAAATAAGTTAGCCGTGTTAACCCACTCCAATTTTCTCTATATTTACTCTTCTTCTTTTTGTAGTAATGAGATCTTTAATTAACTATGTTTAGCTTTGGGTGGAAAGCCCCCACCCACCAATATTTTTAATGACCTTGAGTATGACTCCAGTATCCCTTTTTTTTGCAGTAAGGTCCCTGTTTTGTACCTGAAACAGGGAATTAAGTCTCATGTTTAAAAATTCAGGCCACAGGGAGTTGTACAAATACCAAGGAAAATAGATAATTGCAAGATTAGCCATATGGTTCTGTTCATAGCAATCTTGCATGTTTTGGTAGTTTTCAAGGTTAGATTCTGCACTCTTTCTCCTTGCAAGTAAGCAGAAAATGGGAACTTAAAATTATTTGGATTTGCCCACACTGAAGTATGCCACAGAACAGAAGGTTGTTACAAAGGCCAAATGATGTCTAGGAGTGGAGGATATCACAGCAGTTTGCCTTTGGTTTTTGAGTAATGTTAGTCTCTCAGGAAACTGAGCACATAAGAAGAAGATTTTCCTTTTAGATGGTAGGATCCCACTGCATTAGTTGATTCTCCTGTGAATGTCTTATTAAGTGAAATACAGGAATTGTTGCAGTGTTAGGGAAAGCCAAACAATGAAATACTTTCTAGCTCTCATTTGTTTGCATTGTCATTGAGAGTGATCACTGAAGTGTGTTTGAAAGGAGCACATTCTGAAAAAATCAATACTAATGTTTGTTGTCTTGCAACGCTGTGCTTTGGGATTACAATAGCTGGCAATGGTTGAAGTCAGTGAATTTGATGAAAATGGAGTTTATATGGCATAAAATGTGAATTCAGAAATTTCTGTGAATTGGAAGGTTTGTTTACATTGTCTGTACTGAGAAGCTGAACTCTCTTTTAATTTTCATCAGTGCAGCAACAAGAAGAACAAAACAGCTGAGTGGGAGGGAGTGGGAGAGAAATGAATTGATTTACTCTAATATATCAGCCACAAGATACTTTCTTTACTAAACTCTAATCAATGTCTAAAGCAGACTTAAAATGGAGTGTTTTTTACAGGTAGTACTGGGGAAAACATCTTGACTAGTTGATAATTTATTATAGTTGATGAGACCAGAAAAGCAGAAAACCCACTTTAACTTTTAATTTAGGTTGATTTTTTTGTGCTCTGCTGCTAAGGTGCTAAGCAGCATGCCTTTACCCTTCAACTGGAAATTTGATGAGGAATTCAAGACAGAAGACAGCCACAAAAACTCAAAATGTCATTTAGAGTACTTTTGAGGAAAAAAACCCCAAACCTGTTTTAAAAGTAAAGCTCATTACAGACCACCATTTTTTCTTCTGACTTGTTTTAGGTGTTCCGTCACTTAAGGCTGTTTAAATTAGCAGTGTTTGCAAATTATTTTTGCACCACTAATGTATACTGTGCATTTGTTTTCACCATTTATAGGTGTCTTTTTATGGAAGGAAAATTATAGGCCTATCTTCATTTACTGTGTAGTCCCTGCATGGTACAGGAATGGGAAATGCAGAGTCAATCAGTGCAAATGATAATCAGGCCACATGTTTGAAAAGCAAGGTGAGCTTGATATTAGCCTTCCTAACACAATCCTCAAAGGTGCTGTTGGTTCTCGGTTCTCATCAGCTTCAAAGAGAATTCAGTGCTCACTATGTTCTTGCAGGATTGGGGGTGCAGAAATGAGAGCCAGATGATAATGAGATGATAGGATGACAAACACTTATGAAATGAAATTCTATATGTGAGAAAGCGTTTTGGCAATTTTTAGTATGTCACCAGTTGTGCAGTGACAAAAAATGGCATAAGATGGCAGTAAGAGATTGCAAAATATAGTGGTTTGGAGTGACACATTCTAGCGAACAAAGCCTCTGGCTTGCAATAAACATGATTGTATAACAAGTGACAAAATGGGAGTTTCTGAGCTCCTCTAGGTGCCAGTGTCTAACTTTTTTTTTGCATTTCTCAGAGGAAAATCTCCAGTTTATTTGACATTCATACTTTCTTATCTGAGTGTGGGAAAATGGAATAGTATTTCACATTGCATTGCCATCTGTGTGAAGGCATTGGAAATTCACTGCTCATACTTTTTAATCTGTGCTGTATGAAAACGGCTCCAAATTTAGAGTCATATTAAATATGCCATCATGCGCTGATAGGAACAAAGTAGGTTGAAACAACCATGTCAATAATGCACAGGCATCTTTACAGCCTTCCTAGTGAAGCATACACAATGTGAACAAGAGGCTGTTAAGATCACCCACTGCTAAACTCCAGTGTTCAGGACAGGTTATTGTGGGCCTAGATTTGTGTTGACTCAGTGGTTGGCCCAAGGAGGGCAGAGCTGGTGAGCCCTGAGATAGTTTTGTTGTGTGCTTTTGGTGGCACCTAGGCTCTACGGTCTTCTCATAACCTTTCAGTCCAGAGTTATGATCTGGAGATACACCACTGCCTTTTCTTGGCCAGAGAAATGAGTTTTGGAGATGAACATAATTACTATTTGTAATAGTAGATCCTGTTTAACAAACCTGATCTCCTTCTATGACAAGGTGACGCGCTTATTGGACGAAGGAAAGGCTGTGGATGTTGTCTATCTTGACTTCAGTAAGACATTTGACACTGTTTCCCACAGTGTTCTCTTGGGGAAATTGGCTGTTCATGGCTTGGATGGACACATACTTTTCTGGGTGAAAAACTGGTTAGACGGTTGAGTCCAGAGAGTCGTGGTCAATGGAGTTAAATCCAGCTGGCAACTAATCATGAGTGGTGTCCCACAGGGCTCAGTACTGGGGCCACTCCCATTTCACATCTTTATTAATGATCTGGATGAGGGGATAGAGTGCATCCTTAATAAGTTTGCAGATGACACCAAGCTGGGTGGAAGTGTTGATCTGCTTGAGGGTAGAGAAGCTTTACAGAGAGATCTAGACAGGCTGCAGGGCTGGGCCAAGGCCAGTTCCATGAGTTGCAATAAGACCAAGTACTGGTCCTGCACTTGGGCCACAACAACCCCCAGCAGCACTACAGGCTTGGGGAGGAGCGGCTGGAAAGCTGCCAGAGAGAGAGGGACCTGGCAGTGTTGGCTGACAGCAGCTGAACATGAGCCAGCAGTGTGCCCAAGTGTCCAAGAAGACCAATGGCATCTTGGCCTGGATCAGGAACAGTGTTGTCAGTAGGAGCAGGGAGGTGATCATTCCCCTGTACTCGGCTTTGGTGAGGCCACACCTTGAATACTGTGTCCAGTTTTGGTCCCCTCTCAACAAGAAGGACATTGAGGTGCTGGAGAGGATCCAGAGGTGGGCTACCAAGCCAGGAAAGGATTTGGAGCACATCTCCTGTGAGGAACAATTGAGGGACCTGGGGCTGTTTAGCCTGGAGAAAAGAAGACTCAGGGGAGACTGTACCGCTCTCTACAACTACCTGAAAGGAAGTTGTAGCGAGGTGGAGGTCTGTCTGTTCTCTCTAGTGACAAGCAATAGAACAAGAGGAAACGGCCTCGAGTTGCACCAGGAAACTCTCAGGCTGGATATGGGAAGGAATTTCTTTGCTGATTCTCTAACGATATGAAAAGAAGATGGAGAAAAACAGAGGACTATATTTCTGGAGACTGATTCTAGTAGGATTTCTGCAGCTTAAGCATTGCTAAAGAAGAGAATGTATGGGTTACTTGAAAAATAAAGGTGTCTAATTTCTCAGTTTCAATGATTCAGTTAAATCTGTGTCGAAGTTTGCAGTAACAACTTCACATTAGTATTTAAAGCTGCATTCTACAGCCTTGGTGCATATTTTGTGCTGCTGTCAAAAAGGTTCACATCTTCTGAATTCCTGCAGTGGAAATGATAATATAATTTTTAGCTAGTGCTTTTCATCCTTAGATCTGTAGATGCCCTATAAATGCATTTGCCAATAAGAGCTTTATGTGATCAAATTAAAATTAGCATAAAGCAACAATGAACAATAAGCATTTTCTAAAGTGACTAGCAGTATATTGCCTAAGCTCTGCTTTAGCAGGGCAAGGTAGATGTGGAAAAGGTTTTTATGTTGCCTAAGCTCATGATGACTTTCACCTAAAAATCTGATTCTTTTCAGAATCTACATTAATGTAATTGCTAGGGAGTTATATGGTTATGAGTGAGTTTTATCTGATATCTGAGCTAGAGGTCAAACCACAAAATTGGCATTTAGAAAGTTAATGTGGATTTGTCCTACTTCCTGAAAGCCTTGGTCTGTAAGCCAGGAGATGGATTACAGTCAGATATGAGTATTTTAACCTTTGGAGTATAAGATCTTGTTCCATTGTAGTTCATATGCACTTGATTTTAACTCTTCAGGAAACGAATATCAAAAGTTAATTGTTGCTTGGGAGGTGTAGCACAGAGAAACCATTCTATTCATACCTGTATTTTTGTCTTTTCTCTAAACAGTTGCTATGCAATGCTGTTGGAGACAGGTATTTAAGCTAGATGAAGTGTTCTGATATGACAGTATCTACTGTAAAGGACATGGACTATTGTACTGACAAAAGCTAGGCAAGTCTTTTAAAACTCAGCTGCATGGCACAGAGTGACACAATATTAGAGAATCACAGGCTACAGAATGCTATGGGTTGGAAAGGATCATCTAGTCCACCCCCACCTTCTAAAGCACTGTTAAGAAGTACTTCACAGTTACTTGGCTAGGTTTAAGTCTTAAATGTTCTTTACAAGAGTGGTAATAATAAAGAGTCCTATTTGAGATTTAAATCATCCCTTTACTCCGCATAGGTGAGAATGACAGAGCAGCTTTAGAAGTATCTTACCGCTTTACATTCTTTTTGCTGAAGTATTTTATTTGGTGCTAACTTCCACATTGGACTGAGAGATTTGAGTATTTATGGTATTTTTTATTGCACTAGTAAATGCATGGCACTGCATAGTAATGAAATTACAATAATGATGCATTTTACCGTGGCTGTATCTTGGTGATTCTGATGAGAAAGTGATAAAGATCCCTGGGTTTTGATTTAATGATGTAAAGAATATCAAGGTTTGATTTAATGAAGTTCACCTTGGTCTCTTTGACTCACATAGATTCATATAGACAGATGCATAGGAGCACATGCATTGGTAGATATACCAATAGCTATACCTGAACTAAAAATACCTATTGTTTTCCTTCAGTCTGCTTAGAAATTACTTTAAAATATGTAAGAAATATTTTTATTTATATAATTTCTTCTTCTTCTTGTAGGTTTTTGCAAGTCCAAGTGCAATGGTGCTTTTTATTCCTATTCTTTTGAATCTTCAGAGTTGGAAGTTCTCATGTAGGCTTCTATAGTTTTTGAGGATTTCATTGTTTACTTATCTTTAGCCATTCACTTCAGGTGTGGGCCACTTTTGATCATACCTTATGAACAAACTTCCAGTTTCAGATTCTTCTTCTGATAAAAGCTGCCTTCCAATTTTTTTAATGTAATGAAATCAGTAAATGATCTGTAAAATACTTTTGTTTTTCTCATATATGGAGAGAGAATGGATATGCTCAAGTTAAGGTCTAATTTTTGGCCATTTTTATTTCATTCAAGTGCAGTCCCATGACTGACAGCTTCAGTTTGCTGTGAACGCATTTCCTGGATTGTTCTATGTTCCGGCTCCTCTTCCTCTCAGTTCTGAATGGTGCAGGCTATTTTAATGCATAGCACAAACTATTTTTGATTTCAATAAGAAATTTTTTTGCACTAATCTTAGAGTGGAACATCTGAGAAAACTGTCATAGATGCAACTGCCACTAAATGCAACCTCTTCTCTAATTGCTTTCTTTTGATCCTGCTGTATGATACCACGACTAGTTGACTCTTTGTGTGCTCAACTGATCACATTGTCAGTAGAGGGAAAAAAAATCGGTTAGTTAATCATGGGATTTTGCCTCAGTGACATGCATGGTCATATTTAAGCAACAACATTTTTATACATTATCCCAATCTAATAAAATTCTGATTAATCCTTACTAGAAGGAATTCTACAGTTCAAGCTGAAAGTCTGTTTTTCATCGGGCTGTTGCAGAAAGACCCTTTCAATAGAGGTTTCTGAGAGTCTTTCACCTTTCATTGGCCTTTCTGTTGGCCAGAAGTGAATACCAACCATACGGAGCAGTTTTGATGCAGTTTATCAAGTTAAGTATGACAGCACAAGATATGAGGTTAAAAAGCTGCTGAATTTCTGGACTGAATGGAGCGGATCAATACATTGGCCCTGTCTTAGAGATTCAAGGGAGAACTTTTACTGCAGAGACTGGAACACATTGAGTGTTGTTCTGTAACAATATTGATGGCCATCTTTGCCCTTGTACTGCTTTTCCCTTAAGGTCTGATCCAAGGATCATTCACAGCAAAGAGGATCTTCCAGTGGTCTTTCACCCAGTTCAGAGACTGAGGTCAGATCAGGCATCCATAAGCTTGACAGCAGTGTCAAGAAAGGGAACTGAGACCCAAAGACCACAAAGGTGAGGAAAACTCACCAAAAGTGAAGTTTCAGAGTGCAGTGAAAAATGACACTAGGGCAGGATTCATCTTATCAAACTTAGGCATCTAAAAGTTTCTTGTCACATTCTCTTCATAGCCATAGGACAAGAAAGAAATGAGATAGTGATTCATTGAACCTGTCTTCGATATCTACTTTGGGATGAGATGAATTGCCTTCTGGAGATGCCCCTTTCTCTTCTTTGACTATAAAGGAGCCCAGGGGACCAGCTGACATTTAGGCAGCTGTCTTTTAGATGATAAAGTTAGAAAATCCCTGTCAGGGGAATTTGTAGAAATAGCTGTTACTGCTGCTCTCTCTTGCTCTCTCCCCTTTCCTCCTCCTAGCCATTAAGACAATATTGCAGGTAGGTGTGCTGGCTTGAAAAGACACCCTTCTGATTCTCTGGTATACCTAGACTACGCTTTCCCTAGGAAATCTAACCTAGGGAACAGATGTCTAATCATTTTACTTGAAATAAGTTCTCCTTTCTCTGCAAAGTCAGAATTTTCCAAATCAAGCATAGTAATTCTAGTTGAATAAACTACTTAGCCAGATAACTTGCAGCGAGAACATGGCTCAAAGTTCAACTGCACCTCTGTTTTCGTCCTGAATAGTTTAAATATATGCAGTTATTATTTTCACTCCTTCTAACAATAAGTTAGCATAAACTCAAATACAGTTTCCTTGTATCCCAGCTGCTGCTCTTACGTCTAGATTAAAGGCAACATCTAGGTAATGCATTCTTCTTGAAATCGAAGATGGATAAAGTTGACTTAGATTTAGTGCATATCTTTAGAAATCTAGCCAAACATTTATTCAGATTACATACATAAATAACATAATTTCTTTCCTTATATTGTTATAAAGAACAAAGTATAATTGTGTCCTTCACACAGAAGGAGAGCATTGCAAAACAAAAGGTATCTTCTATTTGCTGCTGTAGAGGAGAAAGACTGGTACTTAATTTGTTCGGACAGCTTACTTATTGAGTTGGTCTGAGTTTGTTTTTCTCACATTTTCAAAGAAAAATTTTTTACTAGTAACTGGATTCTTAAAAGTATTTAGCTTCGTTAAAAAACAAAAAAAAGATGTAGTTGCATACTGGGAATTTACATAATACTGCATTTTCAAGGACCCAGATCTTCATACTGTACCCTCAGTGTCATAGATAGTCATTGACATTTAAGCTTCTCAATGTAATTATAAAATACATTTGGGCTACTAAGGTGGTTAATCCTTAGATGCTTTTGAAAATTTAGACTTGGATATTGAATTAATTTATGATTTTGTATACAGTTTCAAAATAAAGTTATTCTATTAGAAATACTGTTAGATTAGTGGACCATATCTTTTAGTTGAAATTCTACGTTTTAGTTCACTGCAAACAAAAATTTCTCAGGAAATTAGTAGTCCAAATGGAAGCATCTTTTGTAAGACACGACGTGGTCTATTTTGGAATTGATTATCACTTGAGACACAGACTTTGGTTTCTCTACATTTTTCCTTTAAATTTTTTTCTTCTCACTGAGAGAGAACAAAGTGTTTGTTACAGCAAGGCAAGAAAAGAGAAAAAATAACTGCAAAGAGATCTGTTCATGAAATACTGTGAATGTTATGGTGGGACATAACGTAGGTTGAAGTTAACAGTTGTTTAAAGATATATGGAGCCTTATTTTTCTCTAGAATCAGATCTGTAAATGAGAGTCACTTTTGTTGCGGAGTTGAGTCCTGCCAATACTGGTTGTCTCTGTGACAAATAAAACTACTACTTTTGTTTTAGTTACATGTTTAGTGTTGGATTCTGCACTTATGAGTATTTAAAATAAAACTGCTACTTTTATTTTAATTACATATTTAATGTTGGATTCTGCACTTATGAGTATTTAAAAAACATACAGTAAGCCAATTGTTATAATTGCACAGACGTGTTTACTGAAGTTAATATGAGCTGTCAACAAAGTGTGAAAGCAAAATATATAAAATCATAAAATATTTTAAATGTATATAGAAAAGACACACTGTGTATTGTAAAATATTTAAAATTATTATTATTAATTAATTACATTGCCTATTACTAAAAACATTTTCCAAATAGAGAAATAAGTAGACTTCTTTTCAGTGCAACTCTCTGCTGGGTTAGCCAGAATTTTAAGCTCTTGCAGAATACTTTACTGTTAAAATATGTAAAGGTAAATTTTTCTTTATCTGCTTGGTTGTTTCAAGAAAATGCCTAGATTTCTGGTCTTCAGAAATATTTTGACTGGTACTCTTAAAAAGTCTTTCATTATCCTTTTTGAGTCACTGCACTAATTCCTCTAAAGCTTTAGAATTAGCTTGACTTAAACTCAGTTCTGAAAAAACATTGTTCTTTGTTACTTATAAACCTGTCTACAACCATTAATCAAAACCAAGAATACCAGAGAAAAATTAAAATCCTACTTCACATGTTTTCAGGAAGAAAATACCTTCCCTTGTCTCTGAAGTTGGTTTTGGGGCTTGAGATTCTCCTCAGTGAGGAGGATTCTCTTCCCCATAATCCATGTGGTTTCTGAGACTGAGAAATACAGAGGAAAGAGGAACATATTCCAGAAATTTAACTCTTAAATTTACATACACATTTCCCTTCTTAGATCTAAACAGGAAGCTGGGCACACTTTATTGTGAAACAGCTACATCGATTTCCAGGTTGATTTGTCACACTTCACTTTTGGTATAGCTACAGCCTATAGTTCATGTCATGCCCAATGAAAGGATTTAAAGAGTTTATGTCTGTGTCTTCATGGATTTGGACCACAAAGACAAATATGTGATTCAGATATAGACCTGGCACATATCCCCTGCACAAAGAAAAATGTAGTTGAATTGATTATTAATAATATGACTATACAAGGTAGAACTGATAGCAGATGGTTTTGTAAACTACAGCAACTCAGAAAATATGTTAAATGAAATGTGCTATTCATTACTCACAGTAGGTGAACTAAGTTATTAAACATGAATATATAGGTTAAAAAAGTTATTATGTATATAATTTTGATCTGCTCAGGATTTTAGGCTGTCTATTATGCTGAGTCATTGTTTTAATGCAGGTGCAATGTTCTGGTGAGATGGATATCAGAGTGACTCTGCTGGCTCAATTTTTGATCTCAGAGTGATACAAGCAACCCTGGTTTGTCATTTAATAACTGGGAGTAAATTTGCAAAACAAGATATCTGAATATTAGAGCTATAAACTCCCATGAAACACACAATTTTTCTTGATGTTTACAAAAGCTAGGTGTGAGTTTGCTGGATACAATTCATGTGAGCAAACATAGTCACCCAAATACATTCATGGGGCTTCATTTTGTGTCCTTAGTGAAATGCAGGATATAACTCCAGAGGTGACTTGACAGATGATAAGTTTCAGCATAAATGAGTGGTTCACTTTCTGAAGGTGAGAGGAGCTGAGTTCCCATGTGCTGGGAGCACATTCAGGGCTTTGAAATGCAATTCTCATCTTGGAATGCATAATACAAAAAGCATCTCTTTTTTTCTTCAGTGATGTATATTTGACCTTTTATAGACCACAGGCTGCGGACTGTTGCTCTGTGACTTCTTGATGCCAACTTGGGTGCCTGATTTCAACTAATTTATGCTATTCTTTTGTAGATTGTCAAATCCAGATGTTTGAATAAAGATTTATGTGTTTGGCGTATTTTATTTATCACTCTTGAACTGTGCCCTGTGTTAATAAAAGTGGTTATAACATCAAGTTTCCAGGAGCTAGAGAAAGTCCAGTAAGGAGAACTAGGTAAGGGATTGTGTCATTTACAGCAACTGATCCTGTCTGGTTCTGACTTTGCCCATCCAGGAAGATATCCCTCTGTGTACAGCTTTTTCAGGACCTCTTGTTCTATGAAGTAAGAGAGTTTGTGATGGGCTGACAGCTTGTTCTGAGATGGTATTGTTTCCCCTTCCCTTATGACTGTATTTTCTGCAACTCATGGTCTGTGCACAGGGCTTAAAACAGTGCTGTGCCAGATAGCCTAGATGAAGGACTACTCAGTTTCCTGAGCAGGATAGCTGGGACAATGTGTGAGCTGTTCTTCATGAGGAGCAGAATATTTAGGCTAGGTTAGTGATAATTATGACCTTGCTGTTTCCAGCGAACAGGCTAGGTTGATAACTTGGATATCATGTGCTGAATTGTGCTGTAGACATACCCACCATACAGGATGGTGCATGGTGCAGCAGGATCCTCAAACATTACCCGTGTTAAAGAGTGTTTTATGCCTTAACATCCCTGAGATTGTACTGCAATGAGCTAACAGCTGGTTGTTGGGAGGGTTTATTACCACTGGTTTGTAGGTCTCTTTCTTGAATCTTTGGCTCTAGACTGTACAGAAAAGTGATCAAAATTGTTTTCTCTCCCTCTGCCAATAGACTTCCAGTCAACAGACCCTCCAAGTTCCTTTCCTAATAATGATATTGAGTTATAAAGCAAAGAAATTCACTTACGTGGTATGAATCTATTGCAATGCAGTGAGCAAATCCATCTCAATGTGAATAATTATGCTTATGCTTCAATGACTGCAGGAAATCCTATTTGGAAATCCAGAGGTCAGTAGGTTGTCTACATGATAACACATCTAAAGGAATGTCCTATCTGACTATGAAAGTCAATGCATTGAATATGCGGTTGCTATGGCTTCTTTCATGGACTTTGCACTTGCTATCTGTAAAAACTATCATCAGTACCTATTTGTGATCCTCACACAAGGTGTCTCCAGACTCCTAGGGAAGTGATATTCAGAGATTCTTTAACAGGCCAGGCACTCAAATTCTATACCGTGTTTTCCACTGGACCGAATGTTAAGTACTCGTTCTGGAAATACCATTTGTAAGCTCCTGCTAAGGACTTAATTTCCCTCTGAATTTAATAGAGACCCTTAGGCATCTAGGATTGGTGTTAGCAGCAGACAGCCCTCAGGAGTACATTGAAACAGCCTGTGGAAACAGAACTGTCTCACTGCCTCCCCATCTTCTTGATGCTTAGGTGAGAGTGGCATTTGCAGCCTATTTCATTGACTCAGGTGATTAGCCTTTGAATAGGAAACTAATTTTCTTATTGGGGAGTAACAGAGATACTTTTCCTTTTTGTAATAATTCAGCTCTCAGCCAAGCAAATTGGAAAGTGGCCTCTGCTGGGCCAGTAACAACTCTAAGGAAATGCTGTATGCAGTTGTCTTATTGCAACTGTATCACTGGATAGCGACGATTGGAAGCTTACAGGGACCTGACACTTTTTTGTAGTGTTCAAAGATATAGTTTAGGAGAAAAAAAGGTGTCATTCCTATCATTGTTCATGCATTTTATCTGATTGCTTTCTTGTTACAAGTGCATAAATATTGTTGGAATAGAAATGAATACCTAGGACTCTTGGTCTTTACTAAGTGTTACTTTAGCTGGGTTCCCTGGGATTCATGTCATAGTGTTGCTCTTGACATAAAACCAGTGCCTGACTTGAAGAACACTGATTTGAGGTAAGATTCATCTATCCTAATATTAATTACTTTGACATTAGCCATTTATTAAGTGATCTAGGGTCTTAATTAGTGAACAAAGAGGGAGCTAATGACTCAGCCCATCCTGGAACACGAGGTGATGATGAATCACTGAGCAGAAGGATACCTATGTCAAAAAATATCCCATTGAATACAGAGGGAATGGAGAAGACTTGCTTACCCTAACTGCTGAGCTTGTGGACAGATGAAGTGGTGAGAGACAAATTGCGCTCTAGGTCTACTATAAATCAGAGATTGTGTTCAAAGTGAATTACACCAGGAGTTCCTTAATATGATTGATTTTGCATCACAGATAGGATTTCAAAGGAAGAGTCCAGTTCTGTGAACATGAATGTCCATCCAGTCTTCCTCCTGTATGTGCAAATATTAAATGATTAGATATTATATTAGATAGATATGGAGGAGTTACATATCAAAATAGCCTGTACAATGTGGTGAATAGTAACTCCTTTTGTATATACAAGGAAGCTGCAACTGAAAGCACAGGTGGCTTTCAGACATCTGGAGAGCCTTCTAAAATGTTAGCCCTTCATGTAAATTTAGTATTTGAGGTGAACAAAGCCTTTATAAATTTTGTTTTATTTGTATAACTTCTCTTCAGAAAGGCAGCAGAATTTTAGGAAAGGGGATATGCTGTGCCCACAAGGGGAAAATCTTCTTGTGGATACCTTCTGTACAGGCAAGGACAAAGCAAGTCGTCTGGCACACATATTGCAAGGCACAGTGCCTGTGGAAAACTGCAAGTTTAATTGGGTTTTTCTCCTGCTGTTTTTTTTAAACAATACTGAACCTGTCACTATGCAGGGAACTTTGTATATGAAAGATGTCAAGAAAAAGATTAAGATAAGTGGCATCCCAGTGAGTTTTTTAATGCTCAGGGCACAGATGGCAAATCTCAAAAGACCATGGCAACAATAATATGTGAGAAAACAAAGGAAAAATTACCACACAACATGGTTTAGTTATATGCAAATCAGAGACCATTAAATATCATTGGCCAGATAATTTTTAGAAAGACAACACAGCACTCACAAAGACTATTAAACTGCCTGGCCCCAGTGGTGATAGATATCGTTTCCATCCCCATGTGGCATCAGCAGCAGTAATGCAGGTTTGTGTATGTGCTACTCATTGTGTGTCAGTCAACCTGAGGGCTTCTCCAGGAGACACACCATGATGACATGAGCCTAGGCTCCCCAAAAACATTGGGTGGTGGAAAGCTGAGTGGCTCTGCATATAGCCTACTGTTCTCCACAGCGATGGGGCTTGCTTCTCTTGTGTCCGTCAAGTGGTGGGTATCTCACAAGGAATTCATGGTCAGCAATTGGAGGGGAAAGTTGTCTCAAATCACTGAAAAACAACTGGGAGTAAGCTTCTGTCTCACATCTTCATCCTTACCTGGACTCATAGTGATCTGACCTATGCCTCCAGGAAGATGTTTCTCTCCAGATAGGCTGGAGTAAGTTGTTTGCCCCAGAATTTTTCTTCAGAAGTGGAGCAGCAGTCATCTCCTGTAAGACACAACCAGAGAAAGTGCTACTGTCTTCTTCACATGTAATCTTTACTGTGTAATTCTAAGTGGGCACAGTATTTCACGTGGGATGCAATACACAGAATCACAGAATCACAGAATCACAGAATGGTAGGGCTGGAAGAGACCTCAAAAGATCAACTAGTCCAAGCCCCCTGCTCAAGCAGGCACACCTAGATCAGGTCACACAGGAACACATCCAGGTGGGTTTGGAAAAAACTCCAGAGAAGGAGCCTTCACACCCTCCCCAGGCAGCCTGTGCCAGGGCTCCCTCACCTCAACAGTCTTTCCTTATGTTTAAATGGAACTTTTTGTCTTCCAGCTTCCCCATAACCCCTTGTCTTGTCACTGGATACAATAGAAAAAAAGTGATGTCCCAACCTCCTGGCACTCACCATTTAGATATTTGTAAATATTAATTAAATCCTTCTGCATGAAAGCCAATTCCATTCCCTTCTCCACCTGAAAGGATTCAAACCACTTCCCACCACCTGAGTGTCCCAGCCAGAAGGTATAGATGTTTTGGCCCACATGAAAGAGAAGAGAAGGGAGAGGGGCAGAAGAAAAAAACAGCTGCTATTTACATGTCTTTTAAAGGTTGCCCAAAGTTGAATGAGACTGACTTAAACATTCAGATATTTCTGTAGCCCTGGGGTCCTGGAAAAAGCAAACCAGTATGCCCTCCACCCCTGGGGGTTTCCAGCCTGGGGCCTGCCAGCCAGGAGGGTCACTTTTGCACATAAGGCAGAATTCCTTTTATCTGCTGTAGTTAACTGAAAACTTGTGAAACACGTGTTCTACCTCACAGCTAGAGATTGCCAGAATTAAACCTCTCCTTTGACAATCCTTCCACTTTTCTGGCACATGTTACTAGGAGATAAATGCTGTTTAGGTTTCTTCCCTAACCTTTCTTTCCCTTTTTTCAGAGTGGCTCTGCTGAAGCTTTTAGCTATTCTTCCATTCAATGTGTTGTCTTTGATTTCTGTTTATTCCTGGTAGCATGCAGGGTGACATAAACTGCAACAGTGTCACTGAACAAATCCTTCCTTCTAAGCAGCAGATATATCATGTCATTGGACCTGAATAAAGGTATCCTTCCTTTTGCAGGACCCATATGTTCAATGTCACGTCTGGCCAGCTAATCTCATAAGGTATGTTCCAACCACTACAGGAGTCATGGGAATTGCTCTAGATCATTTATTTCTCTTTATGAAGTGCCAGGACCCTCTAACAAAAACATTTTTGCAAGTCTAATGCTGAACTAAAAGAAGTGGTGCTAGAAACAAAAGTAAAGTTTCAACTTTTGTTTTAAAATTCTTTTATCTGTCCAACGAAGTGACTTTTCCTTTACACTTTTTATATCTTTAGCTGTTAAGGACAAAAATTTTCTTATTTAGTTTTTAAATACCTGCTCTGGGTCTCTTAATGCCTTTGACTTATCTACAGACCAGGTCTTACTGATATGGTAGATATGAGTAACCGCCAGTATGTTTTGCTCCTGAGAAGTGCTAACTAATGCTGAAGAGATAACGTGATGATATATGTGTGTCTGTACATGCTTTTCCCCCTCACTACTATTGTCAAATACTTGAGTGTGTGCATGGTCAGAGATGAGCAGAACAGTAATTTTTTGTTGTTGACAGCTGGGTGGTAGCCAGGTGATTAACCACCTTGGTGGTTGGTTGTGTGAGGCAGGGGAGACAAGGAGCAACCGGGCAGCTCAGAATCAACACAACTACATATGGAATTCTTGAGGGGGCCTCAACCTGTTTAAAACCAGAAATTTCTCAATAGAAATCCATAAATATATCCGAAAAGCTCACCATCATATCTTTTAAAAGTGATGAATAAGGTTGCTGCTAAAGTTAATAGGTGTAGACACAATGCTGCTAGAAAACATTTACTCAGAAGTAACAAGAAGAAAATGCTACTGACAAATATTTGGGGATGCTGAATTGTGAATAGAACTCATTTGTCAGCTTCATCATCAAAGCAGTATCTAGTGTTGATATCTGGTGAAAGAAAAAGTATTATTGGAGGGAGATAACACTGTTTTTCCTTCTTGCAGGCAAGCACTGTAATGGTGATATTAATTTCAGCCAGGGTATTTTGTGTAGTTTTAGAAGGATGGTTTAGTGCTTTCAATCCTTTCTACTGGTTCGCTGTACAAATGACAGCTTAAATACTTTCACAACTGCAGATGAGCAGAGGGCATATTCCCTGGAGTCTCTCAGGCAGGAAAAAAATCACAGCATGTGGCAGTATAAATATGACATTGAACATTTGCTGTGTGTTCAGAAACCTATAATAATGCCAGTTGCAGAAACATAAATCGCCCTTCTGCATTTAAGACTGTGGCTAAATAATTTAGTCTAGCCTTCTAATTTAAATAGTTTTGTTGGGGTTTGTTTTTGCATGGGGGAAACAACTAATTTACAGAAGAGTAAAAGTGTCTTGAATTTATTCTTTGTGCTATTATCTTTCATCATTGAGGTTGTTAGATCATCTGGGATGGAGTATTTCCTACACTTGAGTATAGGATGCTATAAAACTTGAGGCTGTGTAACTGATCATGTGTGGGCAAATAAGGTCCCTGTTTTCATTATTATTTATTTATTTATTTAAATCTATTTAAGCATAAGACTCAGAAATAGACAACTTGATCACGTTAACATGCACTGGAAAAATAGGAATATGAGTAGCTTTCTACCTGTAATAGAAGTCTAGAAATGAAGAGGTATGAACTAGAGCAGCTGATTTTAAATTAAGATATTGACACCTCAGACTCAGCAGACAGGAATTACAGGGAGCCTGGTGAAAGTAGGCAACTAAGCTTAAAATGAATTCTTTTCATTGACATTCACTGGGGAAAATGTCCTCCTGTAAAATCTTCCTTTATAGGGAGCAAGCCTGAGGAACTCTCTTAATATGAAATGACACCAATTGAGGGTTTAGAAAAGCCTGTGGAAGGAGAAGAATCAAGCTGACGACATCAGGCAGCATGAGCCCAGTATGTACTTATTGAACTCAGGGCTGAATTTGCTGAACAATTAATTGTAGCTTCCAGCCTATTGTTTATTTTTCTCTTTTCTTTTAAATGCTTGGGAAGTGGCAAATGTAACACCAATTTTTATCAAAGGGCTGCAGAAAGAATTTGAGGAACCACAGAACAGTACCAGGGACTTTTGTGCAGGACAAATCAGTAGAAGCTGTAACAGATGACAGAAATGAATAAAGAGGTGAAATACAACATAAGGAAAAGAGTGAAAGCAGATTTCATAGACTGAAGAAATTCCTCACAAATCTAGTTCTTTGAAGAATGTGTGAGTAAGGGTGATGCAGTCAGTAACAGCTTTCCAAAAATACTTTTGACAATGCTTTTTGCCAAAGGCTTTTGATGAGATTAAGATGTCATGGATTAATAATTGGTTAAACGAGAGAAGCCACGGGGTAGGAGTAAATGGTCTCAATTTCACAATAGAGAGGAATGTCCACAGTCCCAGACTCTGTGCTGTTTATTATATTCATAAATGCTCTGAGAAAGGGGGTGAATGATTTGGTGGCAACTACTGCTTAACCAGGCAAAATACTTCAGAACAGCCAAAACTCAGACCAACTGCAAAAAGCTTTAGAAGGATTTATTAATATTAATTGATTTTAAAATAAAAATGGTAGATAAAGTCTGGGGCTGATATACTCTTAGTAATGCACCTGATAAAACCAAGCCTCCATGTATGGTAAGGTGATAATTTTGCTATTAGCAATAGCAATTTGAAATTATTATACATAATACTCTGAAAAAAATGTTATAATGATCAATGATAATCACAAATGGAATATTAGAAGTTATAAGGAATGGAAGATTAAATATCACTTTGGCACTGTTACATACATGGGGTGTTGAATAGAGAACTCATTTCTGATCTCTTAATCTCAAAAAAGGTATAGTAGAGTTAGAAAAGATGCAAGGAAGGACAACAAGGTTAACTAGAAATCTGAAATGGCTTCTGCACGTGGAAAGATTGAGTTACAGCTTTTAGCCTGGGAAAGACACTATTGAGATGGATGTGGTGTAGTTCAGTTGAGAATGATCATTCCCCATCTCTCACAGCTTGTGCAATATGGGCAGTGTAATGATGCTATTAGGCATCTGGTTTAAACAAACAAGAAATACTTTTCCACACAGCCTATAATATAGCTCAGGAGCTCACTGCCATATGATGTGTCAGATGCAGAAGTAGAAAAATGTTGAGCAAATTGGATGGATTTGGAGAAGAAAGACCATCAAGAACAAACTCTGGCACAGTGCAACCTCAACAAACTCTGGCACAGTGCAACCTCAAACACCTGCTTTCTGGGAAGATCAGCTGTGGTCAATAGGGCACTCAGTGTGGCACATTTCCTGGCAGCAGCATCTGCTGAGAGACACAGCCAGGGACCAGCTACAGGAACAAATGGACCTTTGGACTGACCATAGTGTCTTGAAATATTTATACTCATATCCATTCAGTCTGTTACATGGAATTAATCCTGTTCTTCACTCTTGACTGAGTGACCACAGGCTAGCCTGGGCCAGAGGACTCAGGTGGCTGTCATGACTCAAGTCTTTTGCCAGCAGGAGGTTGTGACTGTTGAGACAGCTCTCCTTTCACGCTTCACCAGCACTTCTGCCTCTGTCTCTGTCTTGGACTTTCTTTTTGGCACTCAAGACTTGAATTTCTTAAAAGTTTGGTTTGAACTTTTGTTCTTTGTAAGGTTGAGGAGGCACATGGGCACAATTCCAGCATATCTGTATCTTGGTCTCATAATAACAAGTCTTGTTGTGTTCTTACTCAGCATGCAGTAGGCACTACGTGCTCTGCTGTCAGGGTCCTTCCCTGCCTGTTTGGTGTGGAAGAAGGAAAGGTGTCCACTAATGAGGCATGTGATTCATTATCGTGTGAAAAAGACTGCATATGACTATTTTGCAAATAACTTCTGTCTGGGTTTCCTAGCAGACAGGTGGAAGATTATTATTTGCATGCATTGATGACACATGCTTATCAAAGAGTGGTGATGCAATTGACTAACATGGCATTTCCAGTATTAATATGTAAATTACATGCCAAGAGGAAATTATCAATGACTCCTTAAATACAGCAGATAGCTGTATTAACAGCTCTAACTGTACTAACACAATTCCTTACCCTTCAACGTTCTCTGTGATGTAGACAGATCTTTTCCCTAAATGAACATCTAAGGCTTTCATTTTGTCCACTTCTTCATGTTAAAATATTTCAGGTATGTTTTTCTCCTGTTTATGTGCAAATAATGCTTTATTGCACCTCATAGGAGGCTAACATGACCATTGGTTTGCTTTGATTCCTTAGAAATACTTGTAGGTTACTCCAAGCTTGGGAACAGCAGGTACAGTACTGAGGTGGATTTCCTCATGAGAAACCATGCCAAATAATCCCCTTTTGCAAACACATCTAGATCTATGTCTTGGAAACAGATTGGGTTTGTTGTTGTTGTTTTTGTTTTGTTCCTAGTTTTGCTTTTGTTTTTTCTTTCTGGAAATCTGTTCCAGAATCTCAGTGTGCAGATGGCTGGAAATCTCATTTCTTAGTAGCCATTTTCTTC
The DNA here is from genome assembly GCA_013401255.1 of Urocolius indicus. Lineage (NCBI taxonomy): Eukaryota > Metazoa > Chordata > Aves > Coliiformes > Coliidae > Urocolius > Urocolius indicus. The sequence continues at coordinate 192,569 of WBNH01004509.1, forward strand.
ATATGCTAACACTGTTTGTGAGCTTGGAAAGTTCTTCACTTGTGTTTTCTCCCTGAAGTATTTGTAGCACAATTGCACCCTGTCTCAGGATGTGGCATTTTTTTTTTTTAAATGGGATAAGTAATTTTGTAATAGTGTCTCTTATAAGATGAATATCCATTTCTCCAGTCCTCTAACTGGTATTGCCTGAACATGTACCAGTGTAAGTTCCTCTTTCTTTAACATAAACTATTAGGAAACGTGCTGTGTGCTTTGAGGCCTTCGATGTCAGACCTTAACCCAACAATACTGCTCCTCTGCTGCTGTATATAAGAAGTAGGATAGCTATGGAGACTATAGAGACTTACACAAAATATCCTTCCAGATCAAACATCTCTGAGCGAAAAGATTCTGATAGAATAAAATAGAAAAGAATACCTCAATATTCAAAATAAGCTACATGAAGAATAGCTGGAGCGGGGCCTCCAGGAACTTGTGTAAGACATTTCAGGTTCAGCCTTGCTCCCGTCCAAGGGACTTCTGTAAGCCCAGCCCCTGGACACCTGACATAGTGTTTCTTGGGTGACTCATGGCTGGAAGTGTGCAATATTTATGATGCCTTTTCCTCATTAGAGCTAGGCAGAAGGATTACAATGAGGCAAGATCCCATTCACATACTCTTTTTAGCATCTGCTTCTGTTGACTGAAGGAGTGAATTGCAAACAATTTCCCAGCTCCAGTTTTCCTTTGCTTGTTTGAGTTTACTAATAGCTGACAATACTGGAGAAGGAGCTACCTGGTGGGTGAGACTCAGCAGGAACCTCCTGTTTCCAGAGAGGGAAATTTGTGTTGAAATCCCTTTGGAACTGGCTTTATTTATTTATTTTTTTTAGATGATATTAAGCTGAACCTAGCACTGGAAGGAGTAAAAGTTAGTTTTAGAGAGCAGGTTCCTACATACAAGTAGGAATGGCAGTTAACCATTGGCAATGGCAAGCAACAATTCCTACATGCAAATCACCTGAAATGCTCTGACAACTTTCACTTTATGAAAATGTGATGTACTATTTGTTCTCACTTGCAACAGGCGTGACAGTTCTGCGTAGTCATAGCTGTTCAGAAGAGTAGATTTGGTTACACTTGGCTTGAGAAAGTTTCATTTTTAAAGCTGTCTAAAACGTAGTCAACAAACTCATCTCTACTCAATGCACTCATGTTTACTCTCTTAATTTTTTAAAGATGTCCTTTAGACTGAGACACAAATAATTTCCTGTGTTTTAAAGTCCCACTTCTGAGCGTGGAGAGTGCTGGAGAACGCTAGGGAGGGTGTTTCATTCATCAAGAAGCTAAAGTGAGAGTTTAGGTGATCTCTCTGCCTCTGATGAAATTCATTCCTTTATCTGGAAGCTCTTAAATCATTCCTGCCAGAGGTGACATTACAAAAATAATTCTGAAGAACAAAAGTTCTCACCCTTGAAATACACTGCATTGCACCAAATGGCAGGCTTTTATTACATTTTTCCTAGGGAGGCTACAGGAGTTGAGAGAAGCACAGAAACTTTAGTTTCTTTTAGATTTCTTTAATCACTTTTTGCTAGATAGAATAGAATTTTTCCCCCTCAAACAAATACCTCGTGAAATAAGCTACACAAAATATAACCAGAGTGGCAGCTGGTGAACCCCAGGGACTTGCTCAGGACACTTCAAGTTCATCCTTGCTCTAGTTTAAGGGGCATAGGGGGACCCAGTCCCAGCTTACTATTCACCACCTCCGTGGCAGCACGTGTCTAGGGAGCACTGCTGCTCTTCCCATGTATTTGATTGCAGCAGAGAGTGGCACATGTTTATTTAATTGTACATGAATATTTGAATGAGAATAAGATAAATCCTTTTCCTATGGCTTATTCTTTTGGCAAACAGATGCACTCTGGGGACCCAGACTTTACTGAAAGATAGTAGAAACAGAATGTTGTGGGAACCCGTGTGAGTTATGAATGTCTAACACGTCTCAAAGTCTCCTCTAGGGAGGGAGAATCTGTGGGGTTTGTTTTCCGTTTGAATGGCCAGGAGATGGTTCTTCCTTCTGATAGCGTAAAGAGGTGAAAGCTAGCATACCCTTATATTAATTGGCTCTTAGAAGAGAAACAGTTTGACTTTTCTCTTTTGGACAGCAAAAGCAATACCTAATCTGTGCTGAAGCTGAATTATGAGCATAAGGATATATAGAAAGCCTGCTAGTTACAAGAACACTAACATCTGTACTTCTCTCTAGATTATTAGGAAAAATATATCTATCCAAACTCTAGGATATGGCAAATAAAGGATGAAGGTGGTGAGTTTATGCCATTGTCATATGTCAGACTAATTCAGTCTGATTAGAGTTACAGTCTAAATGCACAGATAACGTGATTTTGAAGTAATTTCTGTTATAGTGATTTTTGAGGATATACTTTGGAATGTCATTTGTTTTATGTTTTATTTCTGGAGGCATGTGAAGTGTGTTTTAATAAGCTTGTTTAAATTCTGGTCAGGAGCTTTTGTACCATATTGTAACAGAGCATTTGAACTCTTCTACTATGCAAAATATTTAGCACATGGGTGAGAACTTTGAGTTAGTCTGCAGTTCAGTGACAGTGGTAAGTAGTTTACTGGGCAGCATCTCTTTTCTGTGTCACTAGGGATGGAAACAAGCTTTTGGGTGGCTTTCAGCTCAGGGAGTCTGAAGTGCCAGCTCAGGTTTTAGTCAGGGAGATGAGACACTCTGTAGAGAAAGTCTGCAGCTTAGCCAGCACAGTTGGCTGCAAATACACTACGTGATCCAAGAAATCAGCAGACAACTAGAATAAAGGCAAATGGAAAGAGGTGAGCTTTGACCTTTCTCTATGCTTTTTTTTTTTGCAAGTTTCTCACCAAACTTTAACTTGCTAACACTTGATTTCTATAGCTTTTATATATTTTAAATCATCGACTTGGTGCAGCTGTTCCAGTTTTAATTTGAGTGTATTGCAGCAATTTCTGCCATGTGCTTTTGGTACTGTTTTCCAGAATACCACAAGTGGCTTGAAACAGGAGCTGAGGATGGCAATGTCTCAGCCACAGCAGCTACTACCATCCTCTGATCAGCTGCTTCATCTGTGTGACAGTCTAGGGCTTCTACTGAAAAAAGCCATTTTACAGTGTACACCTGATTTCTTAGCCTAATTTAAAGAAGATGATGAGTAATTCTTTCCTTCAGATTGGTCCTGTGACATAGTAAGATGTCTGAGGGCTTTCCAGAACCAAAGGTTTTAGTGTAATTTTCTATTTTGTAGTACAGTGTTCTGTTTAGCACAACTCAGCTTTACAAATTGGCTGTCTCTGGCCTTGATATTGTCTCATATGAACCACGATAATGGTGAATTTTGAGAATGCTCCTTGTTACCTGATGAAGGAAATGCTATTTGGGACAGCACAAAACAGAAGACTCTCCTCTAGGAGACAGCTTCTTGCTGTCTGGACAGTGTGAAAGTCACTTGTGAGTGTTTTTCAGGCATTAGGGAATCGATCTTTGTTGAGAAAACTTTCATATAGTATGAAACCACTGCATCAACTTTTACCTCCCCCCTCAGAGTCCCATGGCTCAAAGTCCTATGGATGGGCAAAGTCCCCAGGTACCAGGGTGGCTTTGAAAGGGGTGGAAAGTGAGGCTACTCAAATGTGTGTGAGGTTGTGAGCAAACAGTTCCAAAGACTTTCTAAATCTCTATTGTAACCCCTGGATCAGACTTTTTCAGCTCCACTCCACTGCTTTTATTAACTAATCAGCACAGATGCAGGATTCAGCTGGATGTGAAACCTTTAAAGAGCTTTTGTGAGGGGAGGGAAAAACAGTACTGTGTTCAAAGGTGGGACCAGATGTCTATGAAGCCGCTATCTGAAGTTTTAATAAGACAGGAGACATGCTGCTCTGTCCTTTATGTTCAAGGCCAAAGCATGAATCTCAGCTGATGTTACTCAGCACTGTAGAAGAGTCACTGACAGCCTTTTAAAGAAGGACGAGAAATTGGGCACCCAAATGGAGAAGTTCCTAGTCTCAAGTGCAGTAGGCTGTATATAGGGAGCAGCCTGGTGAACAGTGTGTTGCAGTCATGGGTGAACTGGAAGCTTGCTGTGTGATTCAGTAAAGCTGCTCTCAGATACACCAGCAACTTTACTGGAGTCACCTGTATTAATGGGGCCAGAATCCTTCCGTACTCACTCATACAAACTTGTTAGGATACTGAAAGTTTTCCATCTCAAATGTGATAAAGAGCTGGTATTTCATTATTGTTTATGTTTAATTTTTCCATTCAACAGTGTTACTGGTTGCAGTGCTCAAGACAGGTAATCAAACTGAGACCCAGGTCTATGTCCCAGCACGGTGGCCTGGATGGAGTGACAGTGGCAAAGCTCTAACTGATTTCAAAGAAGGTTGGCTGTCATCCATAGCAATAAACAACCCTTGTCCCTAGCACTAATAGCTTAAACCCATTTTCAGCTTAGCTTGTCATGCTTTACCTACCACTTTATTGGCAAATATCTTTCATATTGTAAGCAATTCTACAAGTATATGGCGATAGTAAAACAAGCAGTAATTCTGTAACAAAATTCACCTAGAATGATGACACATTTGGTTTTGTCTTGTATGACTTCCAAGGGAAAAAAAGGTATTAAAAGTTTTGTGTTTGAACATTTTACCTTAAGGAGAGTTCTTCTGACACATGTAATCTCTTGTTTCACCTTGCTAGGTGTATTTAATTTCTCAAGCAACATATTTACCTATATTTAAGGGAACTAATTCATATCCCTTATAACCAAATATTCTGCCCACCAGATACCAAAAGATACTTAAGAGAATTTTGGCTTGTTTACTTTTGGTTTGTAAGATTTTTGAACATAAATAAACTGTGAGTCATCTTGTGCTTGGAAGCTCTGCTATAGGAAGGGCCAGGTAACTTTTCTGAGAACAGAGAGGGTTTGTGTAGAGGTGTGTGTGTATATATGCATATGTGAATATATATTTATAGACCCTTGCTGTATTATATATGTGTATAGGTATGTATACATAGGTACTCACATGGATATCAATGCAGAAATTCAATTGCAGGATTAGTGCCATCTATCTGACCAGCCTCTGGAGGACAGGATCTTGTAAAAAAATGTAACAGATGAGTTTAAAGAAGAAGGATGCGGTAAAGGAGGAAAGAAGACGAGGATGATATCAGAAGACTGTAGAAATCTTCTGCAGGCCCAGCATGGTGTTTCTAAATCATTAGAAAACACAATTAATAAGGAATGTGGGTTGTCTCTGGCTGCTGTTAAAATGTAAGGATCGTTATTTGGATGATGGATGTCACAGCAGAAGCGGGTCTTGAGGAGTGATTTGAAAGAGAAGATTCCCATCAGATCTTTTTTTCAAAGGGTACATTTCCTCCTTTAAATCAGTTGGAGTTCCCAGAGATGAATCATTAATAAGCATCTTTTTTGACGAAGTTCAGAGCCCCACAGCACTGGGAGCAGGGTGAAATTAAAGCTTGAGAGATTCATCATACACACAACCATAAAAAGGCTCATTCTTCCAGAAGTTGCCTCATGTTTTCTGGTGAATTGTTGTCTGTAAATGACACATGCCTATGCAATATAATTTTCCTGATCAGCATTTCCTGGGACTGTTTTTCAGGATTACATGGGACAGACTGCACTTGAAGGAGTGACCTAAGGAGGGTGGTGCTGCCAATCCTGGCAATCAGAGGACTGAGGAGGTACAGCAGCTTGCCAGTCCTTGGTCCTGGGCAAAAGTCTTGAAGTACTTTAAAAGGGAAAACACTGTGTTGATAAGCTTAATTTCTCAGCTCTGTAAAAAACCTTTTCTTCTGTTTTTGGCTGCGATAGAGTTAATTTTCTTCACAGTAGCTAATGTGGGCTTTGTTTTGGATTTTTGCTGAGAGCAGTGTTGATAACACAGGAATGCTTTAGTTATGGTGGAGAAGTGCTTGCACAACATTGAGAGGTTTTTTGTTCCTCATCCCACTCCACCAGTGAGAGGGCTGGCGGGGGACAAGAAGCTGGGAGAGGACACAGGTGAGACAGCTGACCTCAACTGACCCAAGGGATACTCCATGCCATGTGACGTCATGCTAAGCATATAAAGCTGGGGAAGGAAGGAGGGGTGTTTGAAGTGATGGTGTTTGTCTTCCCAAGTCACCGTTATGTGTGATGGAGCCCTACTGTCTTGGAGATGGCTTGAACACCTGCCTGCCCATGGGAACGGGAGAATTAATTCCTTGTTTTGCTTTGCTTTACTTGCACGCACAACTTTTGCTTTAGCTATTTAACTGTCTTTACCTTCACCTATTAGTTTTCTCCCTTTTTTTTTCCTCTGACCTGTCCTAGTGGGCGAGAGTGAATGCGTGACTGTGCAAGGCTTACTTGCTGGTGTTAAACCATGATACCTTTTCAGAGGACATGTATGCTTCACAGAACCAAATGATACTGTTGCTGGATTATATTTTAAGAAGAAAAGTTAATTTAGTTCAATCTTTAGATCCCTGTCAAAGCCTTGAGTTTAAGGTTGAGGTATTAAGTTTTAGTTAGAAACAGAACAGGAGGAGTTCCTTATTTGTCCATTTTTAGGGTTTGTGTTTTTATCTCATTTACAGAATCTCATCTATACAGTTTTAGGGATAACAGTCTCAAAAGCAAATATCTCCATAGTTTCTGCTCAGTCCAGTTCAAGGCAGATGCTTACTTATTGAGGACACAGATATAAGTAACCACACTTGTTCTTTTCTGTGGGCAGAGCCAAGAAATCCTCTTGGGCTCATATGTAGCTGTTTATAACCTCACTTATGTCATCTCAGGCTGCTGAAGGAAGGATTTATGGACATCTTTTTTTTGTCACTACAGCAATCACACAGTGGAAGCAGGAGCCTTTTCTTACACCCCTGCTCCATGGAAGGAGAGGCTGAATTGAGCATTGCAGTCTGAGGGAAAATGAGGCTCCTAAGTTTAGATGTGGCTTACTAGGACTCGCTCACTGCAAAAGAGAATTACTCATATGCTGCAAAGTGTTGACGTGACCAGTCTGGATTTGAGCATTGAAATTCAGCCTGCTGAAAACTCAACGTGATACAGAATCTGGTACTAATTTGGCCCATTTCTAACTAGGATGGAACTCTGACTTACACATTTTTCAAACAACCAGCTAGTCGAGATTGAGCTGAATTATTAAGAAGATAATGAAATGTGATAGAGATAAATTTCATACAGGCCAGCAGCTAGACACTGACAAAAGCTAGATTTGTGTCAGTCACTTACCAGTCCTCCACAACCTTCTCCTTTGTTCTGATTCATACAGATAAGCACAGTGAGGTAGCCAGAAAGAAATTATGAAGCACTCCAGTCTGGGAAGGCTGCACTGTGAGCAGTGGTAGCACTCAAACACATTTTTTTCTGTAGTGTTGTTCTGTTCTGTTGTCTCAAGTGACAGCACAAGGGGTAATAAATAAAAAACAGGACAAGAAACAGTTCCACTTAAACTTAAGGAGAAACTTCTTTCCTGTGAGGGTGAGGGAGCCCTGGCAGAGGCTGCCCAGGGAGGGTGTGGAGTCTCCTTCCCTGGAGGTTTTCAAAACCCTCCTGGACACATTTCTGTGTGTCCTGATCTAAGTGGATGTTCTTGAGCAAGGGGAGTTGGACTAGATGATCTTTAGAGGTTCCTTCCAGTCCCTACCGTTCTGTGCTTCTGTGACTTGCAGCCTCCTTGTACCACTGAAGTGAAATCAAAAGAAAGGCGAGGTGACAGAGGCTGCTGCAATGCTGGCAATTGCAGTGTTGCAATTGCTACATATGTCATCAGCCAGCTCACCTTCCCCATTGCCTTCTCTCTCTCACACTGTAACCTTTGTCTTCTCAGACTTTGCTTCATTTTTTTCCATCTCTGTAGCTAATCTCTATCCAATATCAGGTTATCTATCTATCTGTCTGTCTATCTCTCTGTCTCTTTAAATATCTTAATAATTTCATGTGTAGTCCCTCTTCATTTTCCCCCTCTCCCCATCAATTAACTCTGCAAATAACTGGTGTGCCCAACTTTTACTTCAAGGGGTTGGTTTTTATTTCAGCCTGGTTTTTTTTCCCCTGAGCAAATGAGAATTAGGAAAACATGGTTCATTTGTCTGGCTGACTGTAGATCAGTTGTGCACAGTCCTGTTAACACTGGCCCCAAATGTTTGGACNTGTCTCTTTAAATATCTTAATAATTTCATGTGTAGTCTCTCTTCATTTTCCCCCTCTCACCATCAATTAAATCTGCAAATTAACTCTCCAACTTTTACTTCAAGGGGTTGGTTTTTATTTCAGCCTGTTTTTTTTTCCCCTGAGCAAATGAGAATTAGGAAAACATGCTTCATTTGTCTGGCTGACTGTAGATCAGTTGTGCACAGTCCTGTTAACACTGGCCCCAAATGTTTGGACAAGAGCTGATTTCATCCAAGCTTTTCAGAAAGATAAATATATAAGAAAAATAATAAACCCCTACAAGCTTTGTAAAAATAGTTGTTCAGGTAGAGAAGGCAGAATGTTCATACCTCAACAGGGGAGAAGCTGATGTGAAGCCACGTTGCTTAGACATCAGAGAGTCCAGAGGAGAGAACAGTCTTGAGATAGAGATCTGCAGGAAGCCAAGTTTCATCATCTCTGCTACTCATAGAACTAGGCATTTAATCTCTCTCTCCCAAGAGAAACATTGAACTGTTCTTTACTCCCAGCATGTCATTGTTGCATTTGAACCTTTTATTTATTTAATTGTTTATTTATTGCACTGTCAGTTATGATTAATTTAGGCTTTGCCGATAGTACTTATTGCATAGAAGACTTCTGACTATGACCTCTACAATGTGGAGCCTGTCACCTGAGTTTTCTTCACTGTCTGTTTTTAATGTCTGTTTGTGTATCAGAGGGGAAATAATGGCTGTCATCCTAAATGGGAAAATAACTACATGTGGATCAGGTTGTGTCACATGTGAGACTGAGATAACCAGCTGTAACAGGACTGAGGTTCCCAACTGTAACCACAATAAACCTTCTGAAATTTATTGGTGGTAGAACTGAAAGTCATAACGCAAGGAGGAAAGTAATGGTGAGATAGACTCAGATTGACTATGGAATAATAGTCCTATTCTTTTTTATTCTTTTCCTCTCTCAGCTAAGAAATAAACCTTTAACATCACATCTTTTTCAAGACATTATTCAAAGACAAAAATAAGTGATTTTGTTGACATAACATCTATTTCCACTGAGAGTTGTATCAAAAGAGATCAAGTAGGTATCTTCTTTCTGGAAAAGATTAAAATCTACTGTCTGCCAACGTCCTTCCAAATGGCAGAATGTGCTAAAAAGTAAGACTTTCTTTATTCCTTTGTAAGTAAGTGAAGTTAGCTAAGAATTTATGTGCTTCCTTTAATAAGGTCCCTAACTTGTGCTTCAGAAAACGATGACAGTAGAGCTGTACTATATCAGACTTATAGGGACACATCTCTCTGGTTTTCATTAGAGAAACTTTTAGTCTGCATGATCTCAGATTTAGTAGGACCAATAGCATTGAATATCTACAATTTTCATTAAGTTTCGTGGCTTTAAAATGCTGCAGTAATTACTTTCTTTTGTCTCAAAATAGTCACGGTAAGTTTGTAATACATTGTCTATGGAAATGATTCAGCAAGAGGAACATGGTGACTCCTCCTGCACAGCAATTTACTAATGATCTGAGTTCATCCTTTACTTCTCTCATGTAGTGTTTTTGTAGCCAAGCTTTTTTAGGAAATCTGAAGAGATCGAAATAGAAATAGGAAACCTTCTGTATGCTAGTGTAAGAAAAGGTAAATAACATGGCTAAAGCTGAGAAGAGCAAATTAAATAGAATAGTTTCATTGTGTTTTGAAATGTTTTTTATTTCCCTGAAAAGCCATTTTGGAGAAAATATATGAGACCATGTCAAAACATGCTAAAACACAACAAAAAACTGTTGTGTCCATCTATGACTTTTTGTGTCCGTTGAACCAAACTAGTCAAAACTCAATTATCAGAGCAGCAAAAAACACTTGAGAGACAAGTAGGATAAGTTTCAAAAATGTTCCTTTTGGTTACAATGAAAAATTAAAACCTCAAAATTGTTTGTCATTAAACTTCTTCAGAACATACAGCTCAGGTGAACATATGGTGTTTTTGTTTAAATTTCAAACCAAAAATACTTTGAATGCACAAATCGTAACTTTTTTCCTCAAATAAAACTGTACGACTAATTGAGAACTTTAATTTCCTTTCTTTTTCTTCCTTTTTGATCTGAAGCAAGCAATCAGGGCTAGATCTTTTCAATAAGAATTTCCAGCAAGTCAAGATTTGCCACTGCTTAGGTGGGGAACAATTAATTGAAAATGTTCCCGTCTGCTCTACAAAGAAGTCTTAGATGGCTTTGATTGCAATTAGAAAGAGCATTCTCTGAGATGGGTGAGTTGTGCCCTCCGCTCCTCCTTTCATCTTGATCAGAATGGTTACTGCATGCTCAGAGCTTCAAACAACCACTGCTGTCGGTTTTAAGAAAATATGACCAAATGAACTGCATAATTTATCAAGATGTTATAAAAATTTCAATACTAGATTTTTGAGGAGTGCTTTGACATATGGCCTCTCCATTATGAGCTAAGTTTAAGATGATATTGAATACATGTTAAACTACTTGGTGACAAGGTAATAAAAAGTTATGGATTACCTGGGACTCTGCATGGCAGAACATGTTTTCCTCTTAGATAACTTCTGGCAGTTCCATTATGAACGGATAATTGCCAGCTGTGCTGTTATATGTCTCAATTCTCCATTGCCCTGGTGCTGCTCAAAGGTGGAATGTTGCCAGAGAGGAAACTGAGGGGAGATCTCATTAATATCTAAATTGTGGATGTCAGGAGGTTGGGGCATCCCTCTGTTCTATTGTAGCTAGCAACAGGACAAGGAGTAATGGAGTGAAGCTGGAACACAAAAAAATCCATTAAAACATAAGAAAAAAATATTTTACTGTTGAGGTGAGGAAGCCCTGGCACAGGCTGCCCAGGGAGGGTCTGGCGTCTCCTTCCTTGGAGGTCTTCAAGACCTGCCTGGATACATTCCTATGTGACCTGATCTAGGTGGACCTGCTCCTTCAGGGGGCTGGACTAGATGATCTCTAAAGGTCCCTTTCAACCCCTACCATTTTATGGTTCTATGAAATTTATCTGGGTTTAAATAAACACACTAGCAAAATAACGTTTTTTTTTTTTTTTTTACCTTGAAAACTTTTTTGACTGTTAATAGCTTGGAGGATATCTTTAAAATCTCAACTTTAACAATGAAATCAAGCTGATACAAAAGTTTATCACCTATTGTGCATAGAATCATATAATCACATGGGAATGGTAGGGTTGGAAGGGACCTTTAGAGATCATCTAGTCCAAACCCACTGCAAAAGCAGCTTATTCAGAAGGCTTGCTTCAGTAGTTGTGGGACAAGTATAAATGTACTTAAATCTGTATAACTACCGTGTTGATGTATTAGTTGGTACCACCTATAAATGTATTAGTACCTTTGTGTTGATATAGCTGTGGATATAGCTGTGTGTGCCTGAGCAGGCTGCAGTAGTTTAGTTAAAGCAGTTTTGCTATCAAGACACCTAAATGAAGGGGTGAAAGTAAATGCTAGATACAGAGAAGAGCGGGTAATTTATGCCACTACTTGAAAACTGAAGATTTTTGTGAATATAATAGGTATTCTTACAAAAACTGCAGTAAACAACGTGTCATGTCTATTGATAATGATGCTATTTGCTCTAGAGAACTCTTTGCTGTTAAAAGAGTTAGTTTAGAACTTGAGTGTTCTCTCTCCATCAACCTTATGTTTCTCTGCAATGAAGACATTAACTGAGTCCTATAAAGTTAAAATTTAAGGATCTTGGGGATCATTCCTTCAAAATTTGGCATGAGCTTGTATCAGTATCAGTGCTCTTTGTTGAGATGTACTGGCAGTACAAGACAAGTATGTTTTTCCCATTAGAAACAAGGAATCCTTAAATTCTTTTCTTTTTTTATTCTGCCCTTGGTAGAATACAATATTGTCTAGGCTTTGTGTGGGCTACATTTTCACCCCCCGGGAGCTCCCAGACCTGCAAAAAAGAAACAGTATGACACATAATTGAGTTTTCTTGTTTCCTTCAAGTTTCAGCATCGTGACTCTGCTTGGGCATCTGGATGTGACTGTTCTCACTCCTGCCAGGGGATCAGGTCTCACATGCTATTTCTTCCTTCACCTCTGCCCGCTTCCACTTCACCTCCCTCCCACAATTTTCTTTTCTTGAGGCTCAAGAAAGCCATTGGCTCGTCCTGCTGTTCTGAAGGCCGTTAGCTGGCTATCTTTGCTCTCAGAGATGTGTGACATTTGCTTTTTCTCACAGGCTGGTCAGAAAGCAGCAGGCAGAACTGGTATCTTCCAGATGAGTCCTTTGCACCATCCAGAAAGGCAGAAGAGGTGTCTCCATGTTGTGTAAGTAACACACAAGCACAGCTGTGGAGGAGAGAGCACTGACAGGAGGTAGTGGAAGATGGAGCAACTGGGGCAGAGCTGAGGCAATCTGCAACCAGCCTGCTCAGCTGAGGAGTGCAGTGAAAGACTGTGAAATCTCACACTGGCAGAGAAGGGGAAAGGCATCCAGCTGGTATGGCTGTTCTATCTCTGGAAGAAAATACTATAAATTACAGTTATGCTTTGAGAATGACTTTTTGTTACCCTGCTTATTAGAGGCATTTTTTTCTGCCTTCAGTAAAAATATTCCTTGTTAAGCAATTTGTTTCTGATTTGCCAGTGGAAACAGGTTGCTCACTGAATCATTTGCACTGCTCATTGCATTAGGATAATTCTCCCTGGTTTCTGGGTGGGAACATGAACGGTGCTCTAGTGGTGATTTACCCTTATATGTAAACCCACCTATTACTGTTTCCACTCAGGTTCTGGTAGGAGGGTTACAAAATGGCTCATACAACTACAGTCTGGCCTGGTGTCTATCCAGTACCTGTTTAAGAGGTGATAGTTACCACTGACTGCTCAACTGACGGAGATTCAAAGTGAGAAATACTACCAAACTGATGATGCCAGTCTGTGCTAGGGTAAGGTGTTTGGAGTCAATCAGACAACACCTTGCAAGGTGAGCTGTTCCTTGCACCTAGTCCTGCTTTACTGAAAGAGAAGCTTCAGTGAAACAGCTGCAAAGTGTATGTCAATGCCCTTGACAGAGATGTAAATCATGGGTTTTATTTATTTTTAATTTTTCATTAAATAAACAAAAGGATGTTGAATTTCTATGAGAGCTTCTAAACCTGCTTAGAATTTCAAAATCAGTTTAAGATTGAAGATAATAAATCCAACAATGAAGGGAAATATGCAAATCCTCCCCCCCACCCCTTCCCCGAATAAAAGGAAAGAGGAAAAAATGATATGTCACTTTAACATTAAAGTTAAAAGGCTTTGATGGTGCAGAGAACTTTGAAGAAGAGAAAATGATGGGGGTGACAAATCTTTAAAGAAGAGAAAATGGAGTGCTATTTTAAAAAAATCTTTTATTCTTTTCAGATTGTGGTATTTTACTGAGCATTACAGATGACAAAGCAGCTGCTTCCCCTGTGCTTGACTGAATGCTTTCTCCACACACCACTGGGCTGGGGATTTTTCTTTTTGTGTCACATTGATCTTCTCTTGTTGCGCTGCCTCTAACATGCCATTAGGTGCCTCTGGCTGCCGATAGTGAGAGAGAAGATTAGGTTCTTGTGGGTAAACCTCCATTAGCCTCTTCCTGACATGACTTATAATGTTATGGTCCGTGTCTACTCTTTTAAGATATTTTCAGAGGTCGAATCACCTTATTATTGCTTTTATTGCTTGTACTGGAGGAGTTTCTAGGGGCCCTTGTCCAGATCTGTCATAGAGATGTTGCACAAATGGTTGTTAAAAAGGCTGTACCTGCCTCCCAGAGCTTGCTTTCAAATGAGTGAGACACACAAAAAAAGCAATTAGTAACCCCATTTTGCAGCAAGTACCTAAAGCTCTCTGGTGGTGCACAGAAAAAAACTGATCAAGCTCTGAATTTGGCACGGGAGAATGACACAACATATATCCTAAATAACCACCTTTTCACAACCTCTAAGGTGAAGTGGCATGTTAAAGCAGTAATACATAGTGGCTAACACCTGAAACCAGAGTTAATCAGTCATATTAGCCAGCCTGGCATCTCTCATTCTCACTAAAGATGTTGGTCACTCCTCCCAGTCACCCTAGAAGGTCAAGAAACTTACTAGTTTTCAGGGTTACACCAATACAGGTCATGCTTCCCAATGCACTGCAGAGCATCTTCTGTAAATATTTGCAAGATAGCTTTATTATTCCCCCCTTGGTTCTTCCTTTAAAATAACTCTCTGTGCCAGGACATGGCAACGATGAGACCGCTGGTGTGGGAGCAGTTTGCAGCTGTTGATATTAAAGATGCCTGTCTTTAATAATTGAAAAGAATTAGCATAATGCTTGACTCATTGAATTTCTGTGGGGAAACAGTAACCTCCAGTGGTCATTTAAAGTCCAGTCATGTTCTAACAGACTTCAGTGAGAACAGCATTTGGTCCTTAATTTACACCTGGCTTTAAAATTTTCCTTGAAGTCTTAAATTATACATTCATAACCAAATTCTCATATAACACATAACAGCTAGAACTGCATTCCTTCAAAGGTTTATTTTGCAGTTATTTACCTTTGCCAAGGGCCTTGAGAACTAGGAATAAAAAATCCCCGTGAAAATGAAAAGTAAATCCAATTTTTAGTGAAAAGCATCAGTGCTGTAACTTTTTTAACAAAACAGTGCAATTCATGTAGTGTCTGAACTTGGCTTAGGAGTGTCATTTATGTGCTATGTGACTAGATCTTTTCTTTTTACGGTGGGGGGTACAGTCCTGTTAAAGGGAAGGCTAAGACTATTTTTTTATCTCTTTTAAATTGAGAGTTTTTTGGGAGGTCAGAGTCTGACGTTAGACATGCATGACGTTAGACCAGTCAGAAATCATAGGAAACAGAGGTGGAAGAGACCTTGGGAGGACTCCTAGCCACTCTCCTTCAAGGCCAAGCCAGCTCTAGTTCAACAGATTCATCCCTCAGCTTCCTTCAAGCTGCAGTCCCACAAAATAGAGGGACAAGGAAGTCTGACTAAGTTCTGTGTCTCTTTGTGGTCCCTATTTATGTTGAAGACCACTACTCAATCTGGAGTGGCACTGAAACTGCTGTATATTGCTGATAGTGGAGGGATTACAGAAACCATCCTGACTTTTCCCATTCCCTCAAGAGGGTGACAATTACTGCCTGAAAGCTCAAAGGTTAAATCTTCAGAGTGCTACCTGGAGTTGCAACATGTTAATTTGTACAAGCACAATTAGCCTTTCTGTGGCTGAGTTTGTGAGGAGGTTGAAGGTATGCCACTGAACATGACTTGGGAGATTGCAAGTCTTCCCTCGAGTCTTTAATTTTTATTCTCCACAGGGTTAGGTAAATTATTACCTCCATTTGATTACCAAGTGCTGTAGAGTGTGTTTGTTTATATTTATGCTCCTGAGTGGTTACTGTCAACATAACGACTACAAACTGCTCACAGCTTTGAGTGACTCAATTTGTCAAACCAGAAATCAAATATATTTAAGTCCTTCTCTTCCTCCCTGGGTAATTTTTTGAGAATGTGCCCCTAACAAGTCTGTGGGAACTGGGGCTGTTTAGTCTGGAGGAGACTGAGGGGGGGAATTCATTAATATTTACAAATATCTAAATGTTGGATGTCTGGAGGTTGGGGCATCCCTTTTTTTTGGTTGTATTTAGTGACAGGACAAGGGGAAATAGAAAGAAACCGGTACACAAATATTCCATTTAAACATTAGAAAAAACTGTTTCACTGTTGAGGTGAGAGACCCCTGGCACAGGCTGCCCAGGGAGGGTGTGGAGTCTCCTTCCTTGGAGGTTTTCAAAACCCGCCTGCACATGTTCATTTGTGACCTGATCTAGTTGGACCAGCTTTGGCAAGGAGTTCGACTAGATGATCTCTAGAGGTCCCTTCCAACCCTTACCATTCTATGATTCTACGACAATGTTTGAGCTGGCAGAAGTTTGTGATTGGGTGTTTTGATTTAGCTTTTGATATAGATTTAGAAGATTGATTTAGAGCTAAAGCAACTGTGAGACATCAAAAAGTGATGAGAGAAAGTCTTGATGTGCCTTGAGGCCACAGTAGCATTGAAGGCTGCACAGGAATATCCTACCCTCCTGTGAAGTGGCCAGCCAAGTTGCCTTTGCTCTCTCCTCAAATGCCTCATGCCTAATTAGTCGCAAAGCAACATGGGGATGGACTATATGCTTCCTTCTACACCCTATCTACCCCAGGGTGGGCTGATGTGGGGCTCAAAGTAGTGCTCTTTGAGGATACATGTGTGGGAAACAGAGCAAAGCCTGGTGTGGCCCTGGACAACTGTGATCAGAGAGCAAGTAATGTCCTTGGGGACCCTATGGGGGAGGTCCAGCTGGAGATGCCTTCTCAGAGGACTGGAAAGGCAAAGTGAGTGCAAGCAGAAAGAGAAGATCTTGTCTGATTGTAGATTAACAACATGCCTGCTCTGCCTATGCCCCTTTAGGCAGGACTATCTTGGCTTATCTGCACCTCCTACTTGGATAGTCATCCACTCCTGCTTTTTTTTGGGGTGCCAAGCTCTTAGCTGAATTCCACAGGCTTGTCCTTGAGGCTGACATCTCCCTCCCCTTATGGCAAATCTGATCTGCACTTGCTGTGCATTTGGACCATTTGGGCTGAGGCGAAGTGAAAGAGCTCACACCTAAATGGGGTGCCTGAAGCAGGAAAAAGAAAGCACTAATAAAATGACATTGAAGAGAAGATAGCAGATGAAATAAAAAAAAAATCTAGTAGCAAGCTGTGATTAATATGCAAAAACAAGTAATGAAAAGAGGACAGTTAAAATATGAATAAAGACCATAGGCGATACAGATGAAACAGATGAACTGTGGCTGCTGGTCTCTCAGCTCTGCTTTCCTTCAGCTAAGGATTACTTTTTATTTTTATTTCTTCTAATGAGGACTGCAAAACCCAGATGAGTATTTACTGACTGATTCCCTTGATTTTTCTTGTTTCTCTTGTCTTATGATATTTATTATCTTTGGCTCTCCTTAAATGGGTCATTTGCAGGAAAATTACAGTATGTGCTTCCCTGAGGTACCTGCTAATTGAACACTCAGAAGACAAACTGTGATGATCTATTTGAAGGCAGATTATGTGACAAAGAAAGCAAAAGATACGTTAGTGAGATTCATGCAAGAGTGAGGATATATTCCAGTTTTGAGATTAGTGTCAATATGAGGTGATATATGGGACAATGATATTATTTAAGTAGTGGTGTAGTTCTCATGTGCTTTTAAAGTATAAAACTTCCTATGTGATTTAGGTTTAAATTACTACATACCTCATGGGCACTGTAAGTATGACTTCATATATGTGATCTTTTCTTAAATTATGTACATGTTGATAACAGGCTTTTGTGCAAAGATCAACTCTGAGCAAGCTTGTACCAAGCAGAATACACCTTGGTTACAAATGGAAAGAATGCTCTGAGAATCAACCTTTCTGTACTATAAGGTGAAGACTTATTTGTAAATGTACCGAAACTATTTATATTCATATCCTGGGAAGATTCACTGACAGTGTCCATGGAACTCAATAAAAACCGTAGTGATTACAAAACTGCATGTGAAAACCTCTTCAGACTGTTACTGAAGTCCTATGGTTTTATGAAAGTTCCTGCTTTCTTTTTTGCTTTTGTTTGGTTTTTATTTGTTTGTTTGTTTGTTTTGCTTAAATTATTGACTTCAGGATTTAGTTTCTGTATATTAATGCCCTATGTGGAATTGATGGAAATCAATATGGTATTCTTGTGTACAAGGACAGACATAAATATGACTTTCTCCATGGTTAGGAAATATTTATGTCTTTTCAGTCTCTGATCTTTCTGCTCTCTGCACAGTCCCATAGTAACATCATAAATAATATTAAAACAATGCACTGGCTCATTTTTTTTTCCACGTTTCTGGTTAGTTAAATTATTAATAAACCCTTGGTGCACAACTGAGTTCAGCTAATTTTAGTAGTCTGCAGTGCATACATTTATATCTGATTTAGCTTTTTAGGCCTCTCTATATAGTCAGTGTGGGAAAAACAATCCCAGGAAGTGGTGCACATCATGAGTTTTAGGTACATTCCTTAAACGAGATGAATTATGCCCTGAAACACTCATTTTACTCCAGCTATCTCCAATGCAGATGCCTTAATTTGAAGGGATGAAGCTTCCCCTTTGTTCAATGTGTGTAATTTCTGTGTGTAACTGGATCATATTTAGCCTGAGGTGGCTGAGAGCACTATTCCACTTTGGCTTGAGGTGCTGCAATGAATAATCTCAGAACAGGCTGCCCAGGGGGACTGTGGATCTTCCATGAAGATCTTCCATGAAGATCTTCAAGACCTACCTGGACACATTGCCTTGCGACCTGATCTAGGTGGACCTCCTTCTGCAGGGAGGTTGGACTAGATGATCTCTAAAGGTCCCTTCCAACCCTACCATTCTATGATTCCATGATTCTGTGATTCTATGATGCTATGATTCTACGATTCTGATCACCTGCTGCTTTCTAAAATAGCCACTGCTTTTTGTGTTCTTGGTTACTTTTTGTGAAGGCATCTAATTCTGTTCATCCTGTGTAAAACACCTACCAGATTCAGTCTTTCTAAAAACATGACAGAAAGATGGTTACTGTCATGACTCTGTTTCCTTCACATGGGAAAAAGTTTTGAGAAGCTCAAACAGTTTGTGCTGAGCAGGTGTTGGAGTAGCATCTCAGGTTACAGTTCTACAGTTAGATAGGATTGTGAATGTGTCCAGGGGGTAAGCAACAGCTGGGAGGGGAATTTTTTATTCTTTTAAAATTATGGTTTGATTGCAAGTCTGTTAGTTCTGCCTCAGCCTCATGCCGGTGGCCCAAGTCCTTTACTGGATGTAGCTGTTAATAAGTATTTGCAGCACAGGGATTTCTAGACACATTTACTCTGGAGGAATCTAATCACCACATTCCTTTTGTAAATGTAGCTGTATCGGAAGCAAACAGTGCATGAATGATATGTCTCAGCAGGATTGATCATGCCCTTAGGAGCTAACAGCAGCACCTAGAGAACAATGGCATTCTGCTGCTCTCAATAATGAAGTACTATTTTGAAAGAGAAAATCATTATGTAAAACTTTGAGAAATGATACAATTACACTGCACTACATGTACTTTTGTCACAGGCCTTGCTTATTACATAAAATTTAAATGTCTTCCAAGAGGGAATTCTGTTGAACTAGTTTCCTTCTCTTGTGCTCCAAGGCACTTTAAATTTCTGTTAAATGATGAAAGAGAACTGTTTAGGATTGAAAATATCATATATTCTGAAAATTCAAAGAACTTGCTTATAAAAAGGAGTGCCTGAAAACAAACGGCGATCATATTACTTATTTTAATATTATCTCACCTGTTATTTCACCAGTATCTAATTAATATTTTGTTTTACCAGGTTATTACTGCAAGATATAACTCAAAGAAGTGAACACAGGCATCATACTTTTAAGGTTATCCATTTTTATTTCTTGGTAATTGTTTGCAGATATAAATTTAAGACTTCTTTTGCATAATTGTTGGTCTTTGTTTTGCCCACTGTTTTTAGCTGATGCATGACAGAAGCCGTGTGATGGAAAGCAAAATGAATTGTGTTAATCTAGTTTGTTCAGTTTTCAGTAGTCCTAAGGCAATTTTCTGGTGAGTGGCCAAAACATGGGGCTCGGCCAGATGCCACCCACTGCATGGAGACCGAACTGGGCAGCACGTAGCATCATGTGTGGCCAGGACAGATCTGCTCTTTCATAACCTCTACTGCTTTATCTATAGATAGTGAGACTCATGGAAACAAGCTGTTATGAAATGCTAATATGGCATTTCCAAAAATCTCAGTAGCATCCCTAAATCTTAAGGACTTTTATCTGAGGCTGGAACCACAGCAAACATGAGATAGAGCCTGAGCAATCTGGCATTGTCTGTCTGCATCTCATTGCTTTCACAAGCAGCTCTTGGTCAAACAAGATTTTCCTTGAAGGGGAGTTGTTAGGCATATTTCATATCAAAAATTGTATACCTTAAAGGCATACTGTTTAACCAGGACTCTGTCACAGTGTGAAAAATGATCAATGCTGTTTTCTAAAAAGGTCCCCATACCCCATAGGAAATGTGTGGTTAATCGTATATAAACTAGTTGAAGAGTCTCTGTCCAATGGAAAGAAAAGTAAGGCAGGAACAATCTGTTGTTTAAAGGTAGTTGCTTTCCACACTCCTATTTCTGTCTCAGTAATTGATTCTGGATGGTTTCAGCAAATGTGTTGCATCAAGAACTACCTAAGATTAGTGGCTCGAACTGGGGTTGATTGCACTCCCACCCCAGTCTCCCAGTAATTTCTGATGGGCATGTTGCTTGTTAAAATCAATTCTGTGGCAACCATTTATGCTAACAGTGTGTGGGTGTATTTGAATACTGAGAGAGTGAGGCTCCATAGGAAAACCTGGTAGAGGCTCAGGTTAATCACTTACATGTTTAAAATTTTATGCTTGAGTCTTATGGCACAGATGCACTGAAATAGCTCCCGCAGACTTTCCAGTGCTGTGGGCATTCAGCAGCCTCCTGAAGTACTTAATTATGATTTTGGTTTGACTGGAATTAAGACTCTCGAGATGTCATTAGTGTTCAGCTCATATATCATCGAAGAAAAAAACTCTATCTCCATTTAGACAATTTCATATTCAACTTTCCTTTCAATGTTATTCTTTTTTTGTAACAATCTGTGAAAACCTTAAAGAGAGAGACACTTTTATTTGATGGCAGGTAGTTTTATAAGTACAGAGATGTAGGGATAGGAAGGCCACATCTTTACATTGGTCTACACATGACAACGTAAAAAGGTCCTCTTCTTTCCAGATGCTTTGGCACGACACAGACTCGTGGCAGTGTAAACAGCAAATGGTCCACTAGATGGGCTGAGCAGTTAACTGTCCATTGTCTGCCTCACATTTTCTTGAGCAATTGCCACACTTCTGTCATATGATTCATGAATGTTTCCTCTCCACAGTCTCCAGCCTCCTAGGTTAGCTGTTGTTGGTTTTCTTGTTTGTGCTGTATTTGTTCACCTGAGTGATACTGAGCCATCTTTGTGGTGCTACCTGTCCCAGTTTTGGTGCCTGTTGCATGGGAGTGAGACATGTGGCTGCCATGTAGATATGTGCAAGGATGGCCCAGAGCTCCTCTTGTATCTGCTGGGAAAATTTTGGGGTCCCCAGTTGGAGCAAGCTGCTGCATGCTCAGGGATCAGATTGTGTTCCCCTATGGAGGTAAAGAGCTGCCTGGGATGTGGAAAAGTCACCCCTGTAAAATGCTCAAGCCTTTCCACGTGAAAACAGCTCAGATGTAGGGGACCATGAGGGTTTTTAGTACAAATGATCAAAAACATTTTGCAAGAACCCTTTTGTGTAGGCTCCCTAGTGCCAGCACTATCTGCTGTTGGTACTGGACATCGCTTTCAGCCTGCAGCTAGCTGGCAAGAACCATTGCTGCAGAGTGCTTTGTGTGCATACCCAGAATGTTTTATCTTTAAATACACTTTGTTTACCAAACAAGATAAAAGGAAGGCCAGTTACTAGCTCTTTATCTGCAAACTGTGTCCAGCTCTCTTCATTGTCTTCTCTCTTTTTCACCTTGCCCTTTCCATGTAATTTTCCAATGTTTTAGTCACTAGCACTGCCGAGCGCTCTAAAAAAGGACTAAAATTTTAAATAGGTGGAAGTCACCTCAGACCGGTCATGAAAATAGCATGGTTGCATTTTAATGGTGTTTCTCTTTTATTTCAATATACTCTCTTCTCCTTTATTCCAATATATTCTAATGAATAAAATGCCTTATTCCCTGCTAGGTTCTATCCAAGCTAATAAATTGTTGAAAGCATTGAATTGCAGAAACCTGTCATTAGCATCTCACACAAGTTGCATTTTTGATGTGGCAAAGTGGCTTAAACTATGCACAGACACAATGTAATAGCTCAGTGACTGCCCCCTTTCTGGTCATCCCAGCTGGGGACACTATGTAACTCAATGCTTGAGATGCTGGGAGGCGAAAATTCTGCAATAGCCCCCCACCCCACACACAGCAGCCAAACTTGCCAGAAAATATGTATTCTAAAAAGCCTGTTAGGTTAGGTTTTGGCTTCTTTTTTTTTTTTTTTTTAAGAGGTATGAACCTGAAACTAGTAATATAGAGTGACAACTAAATGTCTTCTTTTTATAAGCTTTGAAACTTTGTCTCAGCAGGAGATGCTGAAGTCTCCCCATTTGTTTCTAATCCAACCCTTTCTGAGATCCTTAGGCATAGAGATGAGAGCTTAATATACACCCTTGTTTCTGAGATCTTGGCTGTCTCCATCCACATCTTTATTCACTAATTTCTCAGGGCCAGAAAATATTAGAAAACTCTCACGTCCAGCATTGCTGGTGAATATCTGTGCCACTCAGGAGCAGCTCCGGATGCTGGATGACCATGAAGTACAAGAAACTCAGCTACCAACTGATGCCTGCTCTGCTCTGTGCCTACTAAGAAGCATGTAATGGCTTTTGTTTTCTTTCATGTTATCTGGTGAAATTGCTGGTTCTTTTATAAGGAACCATAGTTTTCAGATTGTGCAGTGGTTTGTTTTTCAGTCAGAGCCTTCACTCCTGGAAACGAGGCATCAGAGGAGACGGTTCCCCTTATTTTAGGAAGAAAAAAACCCCATGAACAGTTACTAGTTTTCATGATTGTACTGAAAAACTCAAAGTCATGACTCAGTTTTACTCCAGAGGCAAATTAGAATGTAAGTAAAAACAATCCAGTATTTCTTTCTTTCTTTTTTTTTTTTTTTTTTAAGACCAAGCTCTAACTAAGCTTTAAAAAAGGAGTTCTTTGTCTGTCTTATAGTCTTTGTGCTGCTGTTCAGTGGGATCTTGACTGGCTTGAGATTTGGGCAGAGAGGAACCTCATGAGGTTCAACAAGGACAAGTGCAGAGTCCTGCATCTGGGAAGGAACAACTCCATGCACCAATACAGGCTGGGAGTAAAACTGCTAGAGAGCAGCTCTACAAAGAGAGA